>KB669848.1:458816-482033 GCA_000349105.1 Anopheles epiroticus
CACCAGTTAAAAAGGGTTCGAACCACAAAAGATCATGAGTTCGCAAGTATATGTACGTTCGTGCTACGCTTGATAATTTAACTTGCTTTACCCTTAAATAAATTGTGTTTTAACGATAAAAATTACTGTGATTAAAAATTATGCAGTTGTTTGAAGAAAGTTAACTAAAGTACCAAACCCTAATAGAATATGCCATCAATGAAACAAATATAAACAATGTAAATGGAAAGGAATAATCATTGCTAATATGGCAAAACGGTTTAAATCATTGCAGAAGTTTATAAAAAAATACAACTGAACCGTGTCTTTCAAATTAGATTAAAATTGGAGAGTACGGTATATTTACCATGAGTTCAGATTTACTTTTCTTTTTGTTTGCTTGTCTTTTTCAAACTCGACTGATATTATTTTTCAATAAAATAATAGTGCTATGTTTTTTTTCTTCTGTGTTGATTATTCATGTAATAAAATTCTTTCTTTTTACTTTTACTTTCTGTGTTTTTTCTTCTATGGTTTGAAGTGGTTTAATCAATGGGTTTCGGATTTATATACTAAAAGAAATATTCAATTATAGATATCAATTGTATTACTTTACTCAGAAAGATAGTGTTGTAAAACATTGATCTTATTTTAAAAACATTTAAAACGTTCGAAAGTTGTACCGAGTTTCAGCACTCAAACAATCAAAGGTCATCGAAAGCATACAACACATTCCAAAGCGCATGTAATCCAACACACAAAATCTCCATTTTAAAGATTGATACCCTTTTTCGTACAGCTCGCTCAATATCTACACTCTTTTATACCATTTTTGTCACCTCACATGTCATGTTTGTGACTTCATCTGCCTGTCTGGGCACGCTGGGCATCGGAATATAGTGGTGAACAAAACTACCATCCGCCATCGATGTAGTTGCGCCGGCCCGTCCCTGCGCGAATGAACACTCTAACTGCATCAATCAACGTGCAAGTCGCCGTACAAAAGAAGTAGACAAAAAGCACATCGACACACGCATTGGCAAAAAAAAGGGCACACACCCTGCCTTAAACTATTCGCCAGTATAGTGAAACAATAGTAGCAACACGATTTAGCCTGCCCATTTCCGACACGCTTCCGCCACAGTTTTTCTAAATTATTGATGCTCGGCGGGTAAAATGCCGGCATCGTTTGCTTTTTTATTTTCCGACTAGCCGTTTTTCTGCTGACACTCCCTCCCCCCCACTCTGCAAGGAGCATTGCTGCAGGCTTTCGAACCTACACGTGGTTCTGCTTTTTTTACGCCCTTTTCGACGAAATTTTGCTTTATTTGTTTTATGTTTAGGACCCGTGTGCTTGCGTGTGGCTCGGTTCGATGTTGTTGACTCGCTTTGATTTATTTATCTCCTTTTTCCGCCGCACCTTCTACGGGGTTTTTTGTTGGAGTACGATGAGGATTTTTCCTCTGCATGTTCATTCACTGTGGCACTGAAATTAGTTTCCATTGGATGGTGGTGCTTCTCTTCTCCGCCCGCGACCAAAACGAAACCAAATCCTGTGTCATGTTTCAAACGGGACGCGTTTTCGCGAGTCGATACAAAATTTCCCCTGTCGCTCGGAAGCCCTGGCTGGAGCGTCGAGGTGTGTATCGGATTCACTTCCCCCCATCGAATCATTGCAACTGGTGGAATGTGATCGCTTTGAATGGCGGGAAAATACTCGAGCGCTGCTAACAGAGGGATGTTCTATTCTGGCGAAGCCAGTTCGAACCAAGCAAACACAAAGAAAGAAAGAAAAGCGGTGGAAAAAAATCACAACACTCGCGGTGAATTTTCCGCTTCACTGCCAATTAAATTTGTCTATCAAATAGTTTCGTTTGAAATATAGCTTCGCTTTAACGCAGCGGACAGACGAAACATCAAACCGGTGGAGGAGAGTGTGAGAGAGTGAGAAAGGCAATAAAAAGACAGCGAATTTATTTCCCTATGAACATGTTCAAATTATAAGCATGTACCGAAACCAGGGCTTAGCGTGTCCCGGGGCTCAACTCTATCGTGTTACCGACGCTATCACTTGATACTTGGTGCGGGCCTTTACGGATGGTGCAAACGTGTAAAGTTTCGTACCGACGTCCGTCAAACAAACAGGAAAAAAAAACGTGCATGTGAGGGAGACTATTAATTTTGCCCGTCCTAAAGCAACGTTTCATCATAAATCAACCGAAAAGCGGACAGCTCATTAAATCGAGGCAAATTTATTTCGCTCGTGGGAATATTGTCTGGGGCCGATTTTTGAAGGATGATTTTAGGTGGAGGATGGATTTACTCGCAGCTTAAGAATGGGTAGTAACTTATCGATCTGTGATGGGTTATTTTTTGAGTCGTGATTGCCTGCTAAGGTGTGTGTTTTTTTCAATGCTATGAATGCCCCTCGGAGAGTAGTTTGGCTGATGTTTAACAATCTCCAGGGAAAATGTTAGAAATACAGTCAGCAGAGGCTATTTAATGATGTTCATACTCAAACGCTCTTTTAGCATTTTAAACTATGTTACTTATTAAGTACAAAATTGTTTCAAATGTTTAAAAAGCTCTTCTCTTTGTGTTTTCTCTTACTTTATGTTTGGTATCTGAAGAGAAGATTAATTAGAGTTTTGCAAGGGATCTAAACATAACTCAAGGGAATAACAAAGAGATACACATTTAATAAAAGAATCATTCACTTTAAAAATACGATACCAAATTCGGAGGTAAATTTACGCTGGAACCATCAGACCTGTTAGGGCCTACGCAAGTGGCTTCGTTTCAGTCGAGTGTACAAGCGAACCCAACTGACGCTCTACCGAACTCTTCTAGTAAGGCCCGTTGTGCTCTACGGACATGAGAACATGAGAACTTACTAGAAGGGGATTTATGCGCACTTGGTGTATTGTTAAGTTTGATCTTTGGTGAAGTAAAATAGTCAGATGGCGCTTGGAGAAGAAGGTTGAACGACGAGCTGTACGAACTGCTCAGAATCGTGGTGAAAATCGGGAGACTAAGATGGCAGGGATATATCACGAGAAGGCTATGCAGCCAGGGAGGTCATCGAAAGGGAGTCAACAGGCACGCGGTAGAGAGAGACACAGCGAGTACGGTGGCTTGACCAGGTCGAGGCGGACCTGCGGATGACCGGAGTATCGAGTTGGAGAACCGCAGCAATAAGTTGTTCGCGGCACGATTAAAAAACGATTTAAAAATTATAAGCTTGATCCAGAAAACGTTTTTTATCTTATTTCATTGCGTGTTGACTCTTGTTTCGTTTGAGTTTAAACAGTTCATTTCTCAATTATATGAGCTCGTTTTATTTAAGGAAAATAAATTATAAATCCTACTGTAACTTTGCTTTTATGGGTACTCTTTAATTTGAGACATTATTTTATTTATGTTGTGCCACTCTCTGGTTGTTTCCTTCAATGTGCTTCTACTGGTTTTTCCTTTACAGCAAAACTTTTCTACTCCAGTGTTTATTTCTCAATTTTTATTTTTTTCTCTCTCTTTCTTGAGATCGCTCACTCACCTCACTTGATTCCTTTTCATTTATCTCCAATAACCCTTGTTTATGGAATAGTAAAGAGAGATTAGATAAGAGATCCTTACTATCTTATTAAATGTTTATCGGATCTTTTTTTTTCGTTAAACTATTTTAAACGAATGTTTTTTGGTTAGATGTGATTTGAAATTGTTATAAATAATAAATTTAAATTTAAGTTAAATTGGACGAAGCTGTTTGTTTTGTTTTTGTATAAAACATCAACCTACAATTTCGCAAATATAAACCAAGTTTTTCTAAAGTTCTTGTCAACAAGCATTATCTCTATTGATGTGTCAAAAATTATTGTGGAAAATTCAACTATGAATTTCACAGCAATTGTCATAAGCCTTAGAGTATGTTAATTTTACCATAAAAATTGAAAGGCGAGTTAGAAAACGTTACAACGATCCGAATTGAGATGCATAAAAATAACATAAAATCATCTTGAATTGTGTGGTATCTGTGCATACATTCAATTTAAAGTAACTTTTTTATCTAAACTTTGTTCTATATTTAAAAATCCCTCCCCCCCCGCTCCGCAAAAATTTCAAAGAATCTCAAATATATCGATCTACTCCAAACGCTGTTTCTCTAGCTGCCAGAACACATCTTCATATCCAAACGAGCGAACGTCTCTCCAAACTCAACTAATCTACCAAACAACTATTTACTGTTGCTAAATAATTTGCCATCCTTTCACCAAACCCCTCTGCCATTCCAAACCCCATGAAACACCAAAAGCAGAACCTCGCACAGTACGGCGAACGCGAAACCGCGCCATCACGCGAAAAAGCCAACGAGCAGCACAAGACGCAGCCACACAGCCGTTGCCGTCTTCAAAAGAATTCTTTCCGGGATAAATATTTGCATTTCCTAATTCCTGGCATAAATTATCGCATCGAAACCCTGCGGCGTCCTTCAAGCTGCTTTACGAGACACGAGGGTGGACGAGTGAAAACTTTCACTACCTTTCCCCCTGCCAACGCAACAGTTCCCACTGCGATGGGGTTAAAGAAGCATTTTCTGGTGCTCATTCGGAGCTTGGCAAGTATTTAAGATGTTCTCCCCGGGAGCATCTCTTTCGCTTTTCGGGAAGTATTAGTAACGGTTTGTTAAGCAGTACAGCGAAGGGTGAAGAAGCATCGTATAGTTACTGTCAGTAGCAGATTCGGAACAGCTTTCTTCCCACTTTCCAGGGAAGTAAATGGGTAGAGATTTTGTGTCTTCCGCCCTTGCATGAGAGCCTTAGCCCAAAACAGTTGATTTATAACAGCTTTAAGATGGTACACTTTGAGCCTTAGCTAACCGCAAAGTCTTTTACGCCTTACCCCGTGTCGGGCTGAACCTTATGGCTCAAACGGGGATAGGCTGCCTGCCGATATCGGTGGGAAACCATCCTTCGTGCGTTGTCTTTACGCTGTTATCGTTGTAAATTTATAAATATTTATAGCCCATGGTAAACACACACATCCACCGTTGACGCGTTTGTTTTTCCATCAATCGAGACGACCTTCAGGTCGGGATGGGGGAAAAAAGGGGTTGTCCCCGGGGTGGGTGGTACCGATGTAAACATAAAGAGGTCGACATCAATCGAGTGAAATGCTTCGGCAAGAATCAGTTGAGCAAATATTTGTGCGACCGCAAACGCACTCGCTCGCTGCCCGGGTTGGGAAAACTCCTTCTTTACGTCTCGAAGGAGAAACGACAACTACGTTTCTCCATTTAAGTGACATCGAATTTGGGTATCGATGAAATTCATTGCCTTGTACGTTACACAACACGTCCCTCGTATCGTCTTGCCGGATAGAGGATCTTCCCTTCTCGTCCGGATCAACGGCTTGCACGGGCAGCTGATGGAAAGACCGTGTACGAGGCAAGGGTTTCCTAGCGCTTTCAAGCACGACAAGCTTAAACACCTTTCGCCCATGAATAATAGAGCACCCAATTTCCGTACTGCTCTGGGTGGGCTAACGGCGAAGGCAACGTAGCTGCAATATGGTTGCTTTCCATTCGGTAGGATTGTGGCTAGGGAAACTCATCTTGAGTACGTTATCCAGCAAAACACATTCACTGCTTGGTGGTTCTTTCGGTTCGGTGCGAAGAAACTCACCCCGACGTCTATTCTTAACCAAAGTTGCAGTTGAAATACATCTTAACACATTGCGGTCTAAAACCCGCCCAGTGTAAAGGGTATCGATTGAGTGGGCAATAAAATGAATTAGAAAAGCAAAATCGACATCCAGATACGTTACGTGTCACTCCTGCAACTGAGATATTGCAGGTTAACGGTAGTTTCCTTCAAAACATTCTGGGGACACGATTGATTCTTTCTGGGTGCGAAGTGTGAGCGTGAGTTTGAGAACCTAGATGATAGTTACGAAAGACCAACTTCAGCTCTAGCGTCACCGGGGAAGAGGAAAAGGGATGTGTTGCTCTTAAATGGATATTAAATATTGACTAAATTAAATGCTCCCTAGGTCCCCAGGTTTGGTTGACGAGGATAGGATATGCTTCGTGGCTGAGGTTCCTCACCCTTACCCGGTTTTGTAACAGTTGGTACTAGAAAATCCTTTCACTACTTTGTGGTTCTTGTGTTTGGATCTTCAAGTTTATTGGGAATCGTCTTCCAGGCGTCTTTCTACAGATTGTCAGCAGCTTTGGTATCATCCTGATCCATTGCAGGTGTGGGGTATTTAGAAATTGAATTTAATATGCAACAAGAGAGCGATACATTTTATTCTTCACCACCTATATCGAAGGTAGAAGTTGAGTTACTTAGTAAAGTCGACTTTCTTTAGATCTTAAGCAATGATCTTTATTTGACAATCTACGTCTCTCACTTGGAATAAGGTCTTAAGATAACTCACGAGGATTAAAACGTTTCCAAACGTATCATTAAGATAAAGAAACAAGATTCTTGCAATTTCTATTCTTGTACCAAATTAAATAAAAATCTAGCATGTTCGTTTTGTATTAATACATTGTGATTCAAAAGATTTGTTTTTCTTTAACGAAACAAATTATTTTTTACATCTATTATCCAAGATCTCCTTTAACTCTTCAACCAAAACGTATATCATCTTCATTTTTTATATACTTTGTATCGATTCTTCATGGCCAAAGTTATCCAATTCTCTTCCATTGATTAAAATCACATAGCACATTCTATTGTTAATGTGTTCAATAAATTTCTACTAATTTTTGATACATTATCACCTCCTATTACCGTATGCCAATGATTTCCCGTGAGGATTCGATTGAACCAGGAATCTACAGTATCCTTAGCATTTTGTCTGTTCTCTAAACGGTTACCGTTGACCGGTGAGCCTTTCAACAATGCATTTGCATGAAACGGCCATTTGCAACGGTCCACGCATAGGCCATCCTAAGGAGTCCATGGTGCAAATAACGACTCGTGTTTATCCGTGGTCGTGTTTAGCACGATTCCCTCTTACCCTTAATGATACCAAACAGGCTCATGATCATCGACTTTACTTAAAGCCCGCACACGGCCAGCGAACCGTTGTCCTCCTCCAAATGGATCCCTATAGTAAAATCCTACCATTTGCAGTGTTTTAAGTTGAGCAGGGAAAAATCTTCCCAACTGGTAACGAGCCTGCAAGGCTGCTGTGGTGTGGACAGAACTGTTGGAGACCTGGAGGATTATGTAAATTAAAGGATATTGAGAGGCTGCCTAGAACTAGACCGTTTTCCCTCCGATGCTTATTGTCGGCACGATACCCGGTGTCCGTGTCGATGACCATTGTGCGTCACGGGCGGTGGAGAGGGGCTCACACTTTCTTGCTCTTTGCTCTGTTGTGGCTGCTGTTATCGGTTAGCCTGATTATCGCCGTTACGAGGTGGCCAAGATACTATGCAAATCCGAAACCACCACTAGAATGCAGTCCTCACGCACTGGCTCGTTCCAGGTGTCAGGCAAACGCCTACAACGGGTTGTGGTTTTTCACAAGCAGCATCATCAGCATCATCATCACCATCCACAGCACACCATCGATGGCGTCACTCTCTTAAGGGGTTTGCTGTCTCCACAACCCTCCCCCCCGCCAAGATCCACACTCGCAAGTGCTTCTCGGAAGTTCATTCAAAGATAATTGATCCAACCGATTCCGAATGGTGATGACCATTCCAGTGCGTTTCCCATGCCGGCAGCGTAGGCTGTACACACTGCAAATGCTCGGCACAATGGGGACGGGAGTCATACAAAGTGGTGATCATTGATGGTCGATTTATCATCCGAGGGCGAACCGATGCAAGGCCATCTTCAAGTTTGTCTGCCACTGTCGTGGTGCGTTGGAGCAGAGAAGGACAGGAAAAGGAAAACTCATTATACTCCTGCCAATTGACCCTTCCCTTGTGCTGGGGTGGTGAGCAAAGGGTGCGTGAGGGTCCTTGGAATGGTTTGTGGTTCTTAAGAGAGCGCGCGTGCTGTATGATAAGCGCACATCAGCTCCAGATGCGTACCATTTGATGACGTTTCGATTTCAGCCAGTGGGAAGAAAGCCATCAAGCTGGTAGAGTGATTTTTCTTTCTGCTTTGTGATGTTGAATGAGTCGTTCGCTGTTTTCAGAGCTTTTAAGAAATAAGGGTTGTATGAGATTTAATCACAGCATGCTTTGTTCAGATATAGAATATAAATTAATATAGCAATATATGGAGGGCCGGCTCGGTGGTCCAGTGGTAACGGCGTAGGGCTGTCAAAAGGCCCGTCGCCGGTTCGAATCTCATTCGGACCACTACCGCCTCCCATACGCAGGATTGACTATTCTGCTATGGGTACACTTAGTCACAACTCCCCATACGCAGGATTTACAATCTTGATATGTACGAGTACACTTAGTCACACAATACGGCCTGGCCTTCACTACAGAATAAAAAAAATAGCAATATATGCTTATACTTTAAATTTTCTAAACCTAATATTTTATTTCCTATTTCAGGTAAGATGTTTTGACCAATATTTGGAACTAATACTGCTTTAAGTTGGTAAGTTTTGGTATTGAAACATTTAAAAATTTTACCCTAAATTATGCATTTGTCCTATTAAGGCTTCAAACAGCCCAATAAAAATGGTCGTCCACTGAAATGCTCACTCATTAACGCTTTATACTTTTTCCCATCCATCAATCCAACCGTCCCATCAACAGTGGAAAATGATTCATCATATTTCACACTTGCCGCACCGAATATTTGTCACGGCATGTCAAAAATCATAACTCAACCCTCCAACAGAGCAGCAAATATGGCCCCCGCCAAAAATGAATAAAGAATCGCAATCTCAAACAATTATAGTTGTGCGGCGTTTGCCGATCGTTTCGCTTCACCATTAACCACGCTCACGTTTCGACACTTCACTTTTACCCATTTGACTAGCCCAACGGACTGCACCACAGACCACAGACCACGGTCAGTATGGCGAAGTGCGATATGGCCCCCGGAAAACAAAAATTGTTTATTTTTATTTCCCTTCCTCAAAGCGAGACCTCCTCGGGCAGCGGGCATAAATTGGGGCGAAAAGCATTTTATGGTTCATTTGTGCAGTTTTGCTGCCGTAAAACGCTTAGCTTAAACGGGTGCCGAAAGAACGTGATGTAATTTACACTACGGTGGAAAATTGGGTGGAAAACAAACCCTGCCCTTGTGCTTTCGTTCTGTTTTACCGAGTGCGAGGGAGTGAGACAAAAGTTCTCAAACCGGACAAATGGTGACGGTCGCAAAAGAAATCAAAATCCTGCGTGCTGTTTCAACGCCGCTGCAGGACGGACCAGTTGTCGCAGTGGATTTATTTTATAGCAACTAAAAACAGTTTCATGGAGACGCTTGATAAATTGGTGCAAATGATCGTTTAACGGACCGTGGATGGGTTTGTACAGCTCTGAGGGGTAGAAATGCTGCAGAAGTGAAACAAATCTTGATCCGCAATAAACTTCTGGTACGAGAGGTATATGCAAACGCCTGAAAGTATGCAACTGTTAAAAAATCAAAACGCCTGAAAGTATGCAATTATTTGGAATTCATCTGTATATTTGCTCTTTCCTTGCTAAAAAACGTAATATTGTATCCATACATCAATTTTGAATCGTTTATTATTAAAAATGTGTGTAAAACACTTTAAATAATTGCTAAACTACATAAACATTCTTAACCCATAAATAACAACCCAAGGCACTTAAAAACATATCTCCATAAATAAAACAGATCCTTCAAACCGCGCTTCTAACTATCTTTAATTAAGCCTGAAACATCAAAAGCGACCACCCGCCACTTCCGGTTCGTGGTATTATTTTTCGCTTCTTTACCCGTCACATCCTTCACGTTGAGCTGAGCTTCAGCAGCTGCACATCGGGAGAAAGTTCATTTCCGCCCCGAAAAGGTCAAGCCTACTGCAGTCATTTTTCAACGTCCAGCCAGTGCACAACTGTACAGTAACCGTTTCGTGCGGCAGTGCTTGTGACCAGTGCACTTGCCCTCTTCCCTTATTTTTTCCCACTGCCCATAGAAAACCGGACGGCAATTAAGCAAACGCTTTTTCTGTCTCTCTCTCTCGGTTAGGCAGCAAAAACTGTGTCAAAGGCGCCTCCGGGTTGAGTGAATGTAAACCGTTCGTTTATGGTTCCGATTCGCATTCGGAAAAATGCAAATGTGCACGCTAGCAGAACGGATAAGTTTTGTTTCGTAATTAGTCGAACATGTTTCCCACCCGATTTTACCCCACATTCCCGTCTATCAAGGTGGAGGTTTTTGGGCTAGCGCTGGCTGAACTTTAATTTACCGTCAGCTGCATTAGTGCTGCAGGAGGAGCTGTGCAAGCAGCAGAAACCGTACCGCAACACTGTACAGTTGCCACTGTTTGTCTTAAATCCCACACAGGGTAATGGGAAATTTATTCCAAATATCCTGATCCAATACACTCCCTTTTTCAAGCGGCGACTGGACCGAGGGGCTGTTGAGATTTGTAACGGTTTGTTCTCACGCACACGGAGGAGAAGCAATTACTACACGTTGAGTGAGGAACAACATGATTTAAAACGCAAGAAAAAGCTGTACCAAAAAAAAAACACTCGTCACCCTGTCTGGGTGCTCGATGTTTAAACACGAAACTATGATTAAAACACTCCACCGAATAAGCAGACGAAGAGAAAGCAGTCCCCGATTTGCGTGTTTATTTTTGTTTTTTATAACCTTATTCGAACGTTTTCAAATGAGAACAGGTCGCCTATGTTTTTCCTAAATCCATAATCATGATAATCCATTTCCATTTCCAATTCCCAGCACTCGTAAGGCCTCTCACTTTCAACGGCCCGGTGGTCCCCTAGGTGTGAATTGATTGTTGCCATAGCCAACAGCGCTACGATACGAGATGATGCGATAGCTTCATCCCGCTGTAATACGGAATTGAAATAAATTTGTGCTCCCATTAGAATACTATTTACATGCGATTTTAAGGCATTCGCTCCTATGCGATGCTGCGCTCCGACCGTGAAACGAACGGCCGCAGTCCCGGCCCATTTTGTGCCCATTTCACATTCAGCCCGGTCACGGGACTGAAAGTTGAGCGCAAACGGTACGATAATGTGATGCCATTTGCCCGCACCGAATGTCTGTCTGACTGTCAGACACCACAACGGGAGAAAAGTAGAGAGAGAGTAGAGTAGGAAGGAGTTCGCCTGTGTTGCCACGATGTTGAAAGTCGTGTTGTCCCATGGTGCTCAGGTTTTGGGCGCGTTTCGTAAGATCGGTGGGCGGTATGCCTAGGGGGAATGTAAGCGTGTGCTGAAGTGGGAAGCTCGTTTTCACTAACGTCCTTTTTGCAGTGTCGTTCCGTTGGCTTTAAACATGTGGGCATACCTGGTTTGGTTTGTATTTTAGTGCCATCGTGCAAAGGTGTATCTTGCGAAGCGGACATGCTTGAATTTGAGATGAAATTTTGGTTGTAAAAATCGTTTAAAAATGGTTTCTTTTGATAAAATAATTTTATTATGAAAAATTTAGTTTTGGTATGTGCGTTTAACCAGACAATCATTCGGAACAAATTGTTACTATTTATTATAAAAATAGCAATTTCGCTAAGAAGTTAGAAAATAATTAAGCCATAGCAAAATAAATAAGCAAATATTAACTACACTTTTTTAAATATTTTAAATTTAAAAATAATCGTTGTTGGTCGCAAATGATTAAAAAGCAATAAAACTTGTTCATTGTACTTAATTTGCTTTTTTTGTGTCTTATCTCTTTCCTGAGACTGAATCAGTATAAAATATAATTTACATATATACATCTTAAATTTAATTTATACTTTTTCAATGTTTTTTTGTCAATGTTATTTTGTTTATTTTTTTTTAATAATGAAGGAAATATTTATTCAGATACTGAAATATTTTTAACATACGCCATAAGAAACGATAACATTTTTATAAAAACCTGTTCGTTAATTATAAATTCTCATAGCTTTTCAGTTAAACGTACGATAATTTCTTCACGATTCTTTGGCATTTGATACGTTTATTTTATACGTGATTGTAAATATAGGTATATGACCTTCACACTACTCCTTGTTCTCAGTGGTAATAATACAAGTTTTTATTTTAAAAACCAATGATAAATATTTCTTTCAAACTTCAGATCTATTCTTCAAGCTTCAGTTTTTTTAAAACGATATAAATATTTTATTTTTCACCGTTATTTGTGTACGCCATTTTTGCTTGTGTACACCATTCCGCACCTTAAGTCCGTCTTTCATACCGTTAAAATTTATGGATGCTTTATGCAGCTGATTTTACACGCCCAGCAGTCACGTTGAAAAAGGTAAAGCTGCAGCACTCGGTTGACCAATGCCGGCCAGGACCCTGCTTACATGAAAGTGAGAAGAGCAAAAACCGTCCTTCTCTCACAATCCCTTTTTTTCCTTTCAGGTTTTTCTATCGTAAAATTGGCGCTCTTGAAACGCAGGGCAGCATAAAATGGCCACTAGAGCACACCAGCCTTACCAAGAAAAAAAAAGCGAAGCAAAAAAAAAGAAGCAACCCTTCTCTTGTTCCCCTTTTGCGGTAGATTTTCCCGTACGGGAACCCATGCTTAACGACACGGTGCAAGAATCTGCTCACACGGATCACGTTCCTTTTGTCCGTGCCGAAGAATGATGGTGCCCTTGGTTCTGTTTCACCTGCACGGGGTGATAGTTTTTCGGGGTAGGAAGCAACAAAAATCGATAGTGTTTTCTTTCGCATTGTTCATTGACTGTGTGCCTTCAGGATGTGCGCTTTTATTTTTTCCCCTCTCCTCTCTTCATTTCGTTTAGTTCAATTCTGCCGAGGGTTTAAAGTGTCTATTCATTATTTGATGTTTGTCCTAGAGCGGCCCTGGGGATCCTTGATTTAGCTCGGGTATGGTTCGCCACCACCGGCGTTCTATCGTTGGGCGTAGTCGGAAGCACTATTTATAGTGGTACAGTCCGGTGGTTATCGTGCTCGCTCGCTGCATCGACATAATTTTTGCACTTTCCCGTTCAATTGACAGAATGATTTATTCGTCTACCTGGGCACAATGGTGGCTATTGAGTTGGGACGTGCTGTAGGTGATAAAGGGAATAAAATGACCAGTAAACAGAGAAATTTGGGTATCGTGCCCCTGCCTGCAAGGAAAGGTTGCGGTTTGCCTGGAACATTAAGATTCCCGTGAGATTTAAAACCACATTAGACATCTATTAGCCTTTAATTTAAATGATTAATGGAAGATTAGGAAGCTCTTTACATATATTAAAGTAAGATTTTCAATGCAATTTTTAATTTTTATTTTTTTTGTTGAAAACAACATTTATAAATACAAAGGAAACAACTGAGACGTATGAGAAAATATACTTGTCAAAACATCATCAAAATGTTTTGCCGTCTGAATTTAAAAAACTTTTTGAAACTTGAAGAAAAGTTCCAGATGGTACGACAATGTACTCTAAAAACACCATAATGGAACATAAAATTCTTTTGCAAGGAAATCCCTGTTAAAGTCTTGCACTATGCAGTTTAAAAAAAGGCCAACACATGTCTGAAACGAAATAAATATTTTAAGTTCTCTTTAAGCCTTCCACCGTAAATTTTAAAGTTCATTTAAATCGTGATTGTATTTTAAGCTACAACGCAACCCCCTAATCGATTATCCTATCTGCTACACCTTACGCCCATCACCGGCAGACAAGTCAAAGAGTCATTCAATCTTGCATAGTCCACCAACAAACCAGATCATCCTGTGTTTCGGCTTCACCGACGTTGATTTTCAACTATAGCAAGATGGCAAGCCACACCGAGGATGGATGACTGCAAATTAAAAAAAAAACAATGGAGCAAATTTAAGCCAACCCGGCACAGAGGGCAAACCAACAGCTCACCGAACTTTGACCATTATTATTGAAAACTCCGAATCGATAAACGTAAAACTTACCCCACTCGACAGCAGTTGCACCGTCCACCGGCGCTCGGGGCCAAAAGTTTCAAGTCCAACTGACCGACGGGATGAAGCGGAGCGTAAACAAACTTGAGAATTTTAATTTCCCTCAAACCCGCCGCCAACCCAGAATGCGGCCGTACTAAAGAGATTTTTCACCGAAACCGAGCACCGGTACGGGTTGGGCGAGCGGATGGGAAAATGGGACGGGATGCCCCTACATTGGTTGAAA
Organism: Anopheles epiroticus; assembly: GCA_000349105.1. Classification (NCBI taxonomy): domain Eukaryota; kingdom Metazoa; phylum Arthropoda; class Insecta; order Diptera; family Culicidae; genus Anopheles; species Anopheles epiroticus. Next base: position 473,052 of record KB669848.1, read on the forward strand.
ATCAATTTCCATTTCGGTGGTTGAGTTCATTTCCTACCGCTGCAAAATAGAGTCGGTCGATCTGCATAAAAGCCTCGAAAGGTTGGACAAAGGTTGAGTTTTTGGAAGAAGGCACTCTCTGGAAGAAAACCGATTTTGCATCGATCGAGTGTTTTGTGGAGTGATTAGTGGAGGGTGGAAGAGAGGTGGGAAGGGGTGAAGCAAAGAGTGTGGTCAGTATGGTTGCGGTCAGCCCGGTTGTCTCACACGCACAGTTTGTTTCGAGCGCTGCAGTTAAATCGATCAATTACAAATCAAACACAGACGGAGCTACCCAAAACCAGAACCACAGGCAGGCAGGAATGTATTTCTCCCTCTGGTTTTACAGCACTTTCGTTGGACATTAGACACTGCCACTGTTGGAAGGGAGAGAAACATCGAAAGTCCCTGGTGGATATGCTTGATTACAATTGTTATTCCACCGGATAGTTTGGCGCTTGTGTTGACTTTGCAGTGAAAGGACACGAATAGTACGTGCTCGTAGCTATCGAATGTCGCGTGAAATGTCTGTTAACATAGCGCTGAAAAGTCAGCTCTAGTTGAGTGAAGCGGTTAAGCTAACGTTTGCTAGAGGGACCGATACTTGGCAAATAAAGTAACAAAGCAGTTAGAACAGCTTGTGACGGAAGAGAGCTTGCGCCTCGTAATACTACTTTTGCACTCTGAAAAGCATTTTCTTCAATATTTTATTCGTGCTGTTTTATTATCAAACGATGTTTTGTAACTTTAGTTTAGGCGGTTTAAGACTCAAATATATTTTTAAACAATCAATTACAAGTATTGCGCTATGAACAATGTTTTGTGAGTGCTCTTTAGAATTTGCATACTTTGAGGCGTTGCCTTGCAAGTAAAAACACAGTTGTAAATCTGTTATGGTTTATTGTTGCAGGCAAAAAACCTCATTTGAAGTTGAATTTCTATAACAAAATAATTATTTTATGAGCGTATGTTTGGCGTATTACATGCAGCCAAAGTAGGGCGAAAACTTCCGTTGGTGTCAGAGGCGCCTGAAAGTTTGTAAAATACCGTATAACAACCGTTACAAGTCTCTTTGTCTAGATTGATAATAATTTCATCCGGTTTGTAATGCACCGCTCAAGTCAAATTTCAGCATACGCAAAAACATGTTTTTATCCATTTTTATTTTATTTTAAAGCACAACAATTAAAAATTACTTTTGTATGTTTTTCATCAGCATGAAAAAATATAATTTTCATTTTATTTTTCATATCTATTATTCTATTATTATCTATTCATTGTTCGTTGTCGTTGACGGATGGCTTAACATATAAGTTTAAGCGACATCTTACAAAGATGGATAGATAACTCTCTTACTGTAGACGTACACGCACTCAATCCAATTAAGTGGTTAAATAAAATTCCTCTTAAAGCACAAAAGCGTAAAATAATGCGGCAATGTTAGCAATCCATCGTACCAAAAAACAAACACTAAATTAAACCACTCATTTCAAGCAGATGCGAAGTAAAACCCTTACCCATTATTCTGGTGCAGTAAAAAAAAATCGGAAACAAAATTGCAAACATACCTACATGATAATGTGTTGCATTTTACCCACATCACAACACATCAGACAGCACTCGAGGGCAAAAAAGCGAAATTTGCGAAAGAAAAATACAAACCCACCTACCGAACCGAGGCAGATAAAAACAATCAAACACACACACACCCAAACGAAAGGGAAGAATAAATCACAATCAAATTAAACTGTCATTAAAAAATAATTAATAGCACAATGTATGCGCCCGGGCCGGCGCGCTGGTCGGCGATACGTTGAATGGGGATGTCCCGGGCACGGGCATGAGAGCGCTGCGCACACAAATTGGAATAATGTGACCAATGCTTATGGGCTCTGTAACGTCTGTTTTTGGTTTTCGATTTATCAGCGTTGCGTTTCATGGTGAATTCCCTGCACACAGCACTTTAATTGAGAGAATGGATGAGCAGAAGTGTTTGGCATTCGGGAAATGGAATTTAAAGTGGTTCTTTTCAATTTTATTTTATTTTCTGGTTTTGCTTATTTTCGATTCGATTAAGCTTCCACGGCTGTTGCTTAGTGCTTGATGGGAGTGTTAATGATTTTACCGACACCTTCCCGTTCGGTTGGAAGCAAGTGGATGCTTCGCTCTCAGAAGAGTCGGCAAAGAGCCACCGCGTACGTGACACCCGACATTCGATGTGCTTTCAATGCACTTAATTCGTCTTCCATTCGCTTTCCCCAGAAAAAGGGGAGGCTTCTTGTCGGAGCCTGTGATGCCATGTCATCATGGTTGCTTAATTTCAGCGCAATTAGTGAAGAAGGCAAACTGTCGCTGCCATCCTGCTGCTTCTGCTAACCAAATTCCACCTCTGCTCCGTCGTTCGTAGCATCCCCGCATCAACCAGCCGCCCTCTGCCATACTTTCGTTTCATTTTTTGTCAACCCCAGCAAAGCGTAATGTCACAGCGACCAAGGAAGCAGAAAGTGCAGTTTAATTAATTGATCTGTCGATTTTCGCAAAAGAAAAGCGACCGGAGGGAAAGTGCATGATTGCCCTCCGGTGATGACGGTGTCGCTTTTGCGTGTGGCAAAATAAACCACGAAGGCTCGAGCCACGTTCTCATCGGTTCACTTGCCGCTAGCTGCCGGAAGTAGTTTGTCGGTGAGGGATGCACAAAAAAGGTCCCACCGTAAGCGCCTCGTAACGGTTGGCTGAGATGTCAGCGGTGTACTCTCGTGTGTTTTTCTTTTGCTCTAATTCGCATCTCTAGGTGGTAAAGGGCATGGTTTCACTTTTTCATGATCGCAGGATGTCGTTTTTGCGTCTTTGGTTCAAGTGTCAAGCCAAAACCGTGTCCCATCACAGCCGTTTCGTCCTTTCCGCGTTCATTTTCACTTTCCAGAAGCAAGAAGCTTTTAGAGCAGCCACCAACCAGCCAACCAAGGGGAAAAGTGAAAACATTGTGTCTAAAAGCTTTCTTGCTTGATGGGTGGAACGATTTGCTCGCATGTCGGGGGCTTGCAGGGACTCGGTCGGTAATTGATGTCTTTCGTTATGTACTGCAGTGTGCCTCCCGTAAGAAGCCCTCCCGTTCGATTGCTTGTTAAATCGACAGTCATTAATTAAGTTTATAGCTTATTGATTTTAGGTATCGTTGAAATTAATAGAATTTTTTCCCAGGGGGCTGAAACAATGTTACTTTGTATGATGAAAATGGAGTTTTATTTTCATTGATTCATTGGTTTCGTAGCTTTTTCAGACCATAGGTCTACATAATTTACGTACTGATCTTCAACCAAATGCCTAATACTATTATATAAGTAGACGTAGACCGAAGTAGAATATAAACCAAGCAACTCTAGGATAACATACAATTCTTAGCAGTGCCTGACAATAATTGTTTTGGATTTCATTACCCAAACTTTAGGGCTGATCTATTCCATCGTGTTTTTTTTTCTGAGGTTCCTACGACACGTTAATATTGAACTGTGGGCTAGAACCCTGGATGTGTTAGTTTCACCATATCAAAGGCTATACAAATCTAAAAATAAAATCTGGATTTTGAAAAGAAAACACCGATGCTCATAAGGAGATAAATATTTATGCTCTCACGGCAGAAGACGGCTGGTAAATTGGGTATATTAAAGTTAAATATCTTCTGAAGGAACATCACACAAAACCACCACGTTATTCCCAAAATAGGCTTGCTAGGTGCCTCTACCAGTGCACAAACGTTGTTGTAATCAGTATAAATCAATCCAGCCAGATATCACTGATATATCGTTCTTGGAACGTGCTGAAGAACGGATGTAGTAATAGAAACGCAACCAGGAGAAGAAAGTGCCTAGCGTACCAAGTTTCTGTACCCTTCGCTGAAGTATTTCGTGGTAAATTTTGCAGTAGTAATAATGGTCATTAAATCAACCGGACCGTCGTTAAATCAAAGTATAGAATATTAGCTTCTGCTCTAACATCCATATCTTTTATGCAAAATCTCAATTCTTTGAAGAGGTGACTAGAGACAATTGATCGGCGTTTTGAGCATTCAAGTTTTTAAGGCCTTTGGTTCACAACTGAAAATAGTGATCATTTAATTTAATGAAAATTAGACATCGTAGGTCATGCCTGTTTTTTCTGCCTAGGTTCGAAAAAAATTTCAAGGTAGGTGTTTTGCATTCATCTTTTGTTGTTAATAAAATCCTTAAAACCTATAATATAACTTTCACTTTCACTTTCACTTTCTCCCTGCTTTCTAACGTGCCTTGAGCTACAAGACCACTACTTCATGGTGAAAATTTATTCTTTACCTTCAGCACCAATGTATTGGTTTATACTCTAGCCATTTTAAACAAGTAGAGATCGAATCAAAAAGGTTTTTGTTATTGTTTACTTCTAGAATAAGAAGGCTCATGCTATAAAGAAACTAGTTCCGTACCGTTTCGAATTTTCCCATCACTAACACGAAGAATTACGCCCCAGTCACCTTTACTACAGAACTTCCATCATGACTTGACGGAGTTTTTAAATTTTTTTAACATTTATTTATTTGTGTGGCAAAAGCAGTACCATAAAATTTATTTATCATTTTTATTACTACTAAAGTTTTTTAGACTTCGACTTTGCCTTTGTTGAGCATGACGCTCTGCAAAAATAGTGTCCATAACGCAATACCATTACTATTTACTTAAATTTAACAACTTCTTACAAGCATCACCACAACTCCATACCAAACGAAAATTTTGAAATTTATTAATTGAAAGACAGGAACAACCCACCAGAAGCAGCGAATGCTTTTCCGGCTAGACGAAATAAATCTTCCAACTGTCACCATTCCCAACACGGCGGCTGTCTTGTACTACGTACTCTTCTCTGTAATATACGTGCAAGGAAAAACATCTCCACCAAAGACACTTATCGGCGGTGCACGCCCCAGCGAACAGATTATTCGCGCTGGCAGTCTTCGTACGCACTCCCAACCGGTCTGTGTTCGGTCGCGCACTAGCTCACGAATTTACCGACTCACTGATTACACCGTGTACGTCCGATATGCGTTGCTAAACTAAGCCTCAAGAAAACACGACAAAAAGACGCACACAACTTTAAGCTCCGTCAAGATCCATCACCAAACAAGGCGGGAAAGCGGCACAAGCACAGACTCTCGGGGATCTCAAAATGCTGATGGGAAAATGCTGTAAACAAAACCGGATTCCAACTCTTGTGTTGCTCCTCCGCCTGCTCGCACTGGTTGGGAAATCCGGCCTGCCAATGCTCGATTCATAAATATTTCCTCACCGTGTATGAAACTACTTTTCTAGCGTGTTTTCGTTTTCAAGTGAAACGACACAACACAAAAAGCACATTTTGCCAATGCGGTGCGTACTCCAGCACGGTAAGATGTGTTGAGCGCTTCGATAGACCGTGCCCTTCCGCAAAGTGGCTTACTAGGTTTAAAAGACCAGACCGAAAAATCTCCAAAACCGCAGTACCAAGGTACCGCTGTGTATGTGCACGTTTTGGTGGCTGCTTTTTTAAATTGAAAACTTTTCCCTCTCCTTCGTACCAGTGCGGGCATATTCAAACTTCCAGCAAAAAGATCGAAGCTGCAAAATGGCGGTTGAAGTAGAAAAGGAAGAAAAGAAAATGCAGACGCTTCAAAATGCAAAGCATGCAAACATACAACAATCGCCAATCCCCTCGCTACTGATGGAGCGAGTGGTTTCTCCCAATCCCTGGCATACAAAAACGAGTTGACGAAATTGAAAAATCATTGAACGTTTATTGAATCATTGTGCCTCGAAAGCTCGTTTCCGTGCGGGGTAGAAGAATGTCCCGACTGCAACTTTTTCCTCTCCAAAGAAGCCTGCAAAAGGGGTTGCTCCACTCGAGCTACTGCTGCTGCTGCTACACGGCTTCGGGGCTCCTTGGGGAGATTATTCATTGATGGAAAAGTTTTGCTTCGTTCGGTATAGAAGGGAAAAGAGTTGTAGCTACTCGAAATCCTTCGTTCAATGCCAAAACTGGCAGCCACCGGAGGGAATCACACAAGAAAGGAGGGGGTAAGATTAATATTTTCCCGCAGCTTGACGGCAAAGTTGCACTTGCACATTGTCGTCAGTTTACCCATATTTTTGACCCGTTTGGTCATTGTGTCAGTCAGCCTTCCGGCGAAACAATGCGTCCCGACACAATGCAACGAGTTTAGGGTTTTGTATGCGGCGCAGCGTTATTGGAAATGGATTACGATGCGGAGGGGAAAAAGCGGGTCGACAAAGTATTGCAAAATAGCAATTTTACTGGAAGCTGCTTGTATAGAATGGAGAAACTGGTGACCTCAATCACAAACCGACAAATATTGACGAAGCGGTTTGCCATAAGGTATTGAGGTTGGGACGGGTTTTGACGGCATGCCGGTACGCTTTACATGGTGAAGAAATTGAAAATGACATTTTATGGGTAGGGGTTTGCCGCAAAAGGTATTGTGTTTGCAAATTAATTACTTTGTAGGTAGAAATCGGCTGTAATGGAGTCTGTATAGAAAGGGTATAGAAAGGGTTCAAATGAATGCATGAGACATGAAAATGAAAAACCATGTTTTCCGCAAGATCTGCCACGGAATAGAAACAAATTAAAATTTGAGGTAAATGATGACTTTTGCATTTTGTTTCCAACTAATATCGCAATGATTCAATTACAATGTTGCATCGGGGTTATAGTCTTATTATTTATTAATTTTAAAATGTTTCCAATGATGTCCTCGCATCAATTTACAAGTTTCTGTTTTTTTTGGCATATTATTCACCACAAATAAAAACAAATGTTTGGCTTTGGTTTAGCTCCAACTTAATAAAAAAAAATTAAAATCGTGCGATTTTCTGCTCCTAATTGACTGCGTTTCAAAATTCAAGACATAAAATAATTCCCATTAAAATAATAAATAAAAAAAACCAAGCAGAGAAATGATAAGATCTTCAAATTTTGTAACAATTAAATGACAAAACATGCGAAGGATGACGCAAGAGATGGGCGTAACGGTATGCATTCAAGTCAGTATTGGTACATCATTGTTGAACTGCAAGTTGCATACTGTTAGGCGCTGGGACCGCAAAACAGTTTCCCATTGCTTGATGTATATAACTTAAAATGAACATGTTTTGTAAAAAAAAAGACAACATTGAAAGTCTTGTTCGTTGATGCTAAGCATGAAAGAAACATGCATATTTTTTTTAAACATGCCTAGAGTGACTGCATTTAATGCAGAAACAGTTTTTCATGCTCTAGAAAACACAATACAATCCATCCACCTTCCAATCTTCACACAAACGACGGTACGTGCTCGGATGTTAGCACAAAACGAAAACAATAGCAACACAACTCCATAACTCACCGAAGAAAAGCTTGGTCGAAAGTATTGCCGCACCTGGAATGTGTGTCGCACGGGCCCTCCGCATGGCGCAGCAGCACGCGCGTACCAGTCCGACGATAAATCATTCATTTTAATTAAAACTAGGAACGAGGCGAAGAAAGCGATTTGAAGAGTGTGCGAAAAGTGTAAAGGATAGGTCCGTGTGTATAATCGAGCTTTTTTGAAAAACGACATTCTCTCATACGTCTGCAGGTTTTTTGTTGGAGGAGCATAATGCTGAGCAGGATGAATAATGTGGATCAATGTGAGAATGCATCCCAAACGTTTGAATGCACTTTGTGAAAATACTCAAATTTAAACCATTTTCGTTCAAAAATCATATGAATGAATTGCTAAACAGATCACCAAAAAAAAAACAGAAATCGTTGTGCACAACCAAAAAGCTATAAATTCACAAAACTCATAATGAAAGATCAAGCATTTTTGAGTTTTTCATTAAGCTGAAACTACCACCTTCAGTAAGAGCGAGCACTAGAAAAGGCAACCGTTTTCCGGAACGTTTCCCTCCCTTCTCTGTGCGGCTGGTTTCGGTTTGGCATATATTTTAACCGTCCAAAGCCTCAGGCGGCGTGATTTTGCAACTTGTGAACGTGAAGCAATGACTAATGACTGATGCCCATGTGCCCGCTCGAAGAGAATGGCTATTCGCCAACTTTTGCTTGCCAGTTTGTGTGAGGATGCGCAACAATTCAACAGTTGTGGTCCGCTGGTTGGGCTGGCCTTCCGAGTCTCCGTCCATTGTGCACCCGGACAATCCGCCCAGCCTGCTGACGGATGAAATCTATTCCACCGCAAAAATGTCCGTAACTATAACCGCACTCATGAGGCGATTGTATGAATATTCTTTTCACTCCACCCGAGTTTTATTTTCCGGGCAAGGACTTTTGGAATGAACCTGTGTGCCACTACGCCCCAGTGAAGAGTAGCTTAGGGAGCGTTGGCTCATCCTGCCGGCCAGGGATTTCAACAAGCGGCACCCCCCCCAGGCTCATACAGAAAAAGCATCCTTTTTCCTTTAGCCGACCGTCAGCCAACCAAACATGCTGACCGGAGAGTTTTGGTGCAATTTTTGGGATTTCGGTTTATTTGAAAACGGTTTCAAACTGAAGTGTTTGGTGGTTCCGTTTCTATTCTTCTAGGGTGGAAGGTTTCTGGGAACGGTCCATTTTGCATCCCGGCATGCATATCAAGCGGTACGATACGCTGCGGTTAAGTGAGCTCTAACCGTAGGCCACTCATTTAGTCGATTCGGGCTAGGGAGATGGTTAGATGAGGGTTCCGTTCGGACAACGGGAACCGGGCTTGAAAAGCTTAACCAGCGGATATTAACACCAGCACGGTTCGGTTGAAAGCTGAGAGGCAAGTTGTTGAGTATTTGCGAACCGCAATCAAACACTTTGCTGCAACTGCAGCCGGAGAATTGGAATTTAAAGTAGCTGCAATGGTTGGTCCTGCTTGGTTGAAATTAATTTCGTTGAAGTGTCTTGAAAATGGCTATTTAAATTATTATTTGCTTAAAG
>KB669859.1:0-52126 GCA_000349105.1 Anopheles epiroticus
GAGAGAGAGAGAGAGATGTTGGATAGAACAATTGTGAGAGTTTTTATAGGTTTAACTATTGAAAGCACCCAAACAATTATCAGAATATGTGGAAGTGACAGGATAAAACAAGGAAAAAGGAGAGTGTTCTTTTTCTCACCCTTAATTTAATTTATTTAAAACATCCTGATAACATCAATAAAGTATCTATGACATTTACGTATTATTCTTTATCGTTTTATGGAAGTCTGCAAGAGAATCTTACGCGTAACAATGTTTTTTAAATCGATTTGTTCCAAGATTCTCTAGTCCTCATTCCGAAAAGTCACGCTTTGTACAGTGAAGTTCGAAGTAAATGGTTTTAAAACAATAATAAAACAACGCATTCCATATTGCAAAACGCTCGCCTATCACAGCAGTCACTCGGGAGCCGTGAAATCCAATCACGTGTCCCCAGGCGAGCGGTGACATATTCATGTAGGCAAATCGATTCGTCTTAAGATACGATTGCGCACTATCCCAACGTGCCAAACGAGCAGCGGGCAGACATTTGCATCGCATGAGCGCCTAATCCTGGGAATGGAATTCGCCGCATGTCAGCCGAAAACGAGCAAACGGACCCACTCGAACACGGTGCGGGGACCGCAAGGCTGCATCGGCCAACCTCGTTATCTGCGTCGAGTGCGTACCACATCTAATTCAATTGGTGACGAATTGTTCACTTCACCCCAGCGGATTGGCAGGAAGTGAAGCCGAAATTCCCAAACCCATTGCAGTGGCGTCCAAGGGGATGACACGTCGTCCGGAACCTTTTAGGGACGAGTGAGGCCGACGGTAACGTACACAGATGACATCTTTCAACTGGCCCGGCCCGGGAAGGACAGAGTGTTGGCAGTGATGCGCACTAGGGTTTAAAAAACATAATTTAGATTATTACGCGTGACCAGGCGCCGACAACAGCTCACATATTTTGACAACGCACTGTTGTCGGGGAGGGTTTCGTTTCGGCGGGATTGCAGTTTCTAACCCTTAAGGGGTTCAAAGTTTATTTTACTCAGATCTACGTTATGGGTTTAAAGCTGATATTGAATAAGCTGCTTTACTCAATGCTAAAGCTATGCTTACATATATAACAAAAGAATATACGAGGTTTAAACAAATCCTGCTTTCGAACAATTAACAAAAATTAAAAATTATTTTTGTTGCATACATTTAGGCGCTTAAGACACCAGTGGCGTTTTAGTGGCGTATCTTAATCTTGACGGCACAAAGTCTCTATAATAATAAATAAATTAGGTTTCACTGTGTTTTCTACCAGTGTTACCACAAGTGTTATTTTTATTATATTATTTATTGTATACTTCTTACCACTACGTGGTATCAACAAATCTAATAGGCCAAAAATGGCCTGCATGACTTAGGAGGCCGTTACACCAATGAGAAAAACCTCAACACATTCTTTCCTAGCATAACAAGACGACCTCTTTTCGATTGTGTTAATTGTTCCACAAAGTGCCATCCATCTCCTAAATTTAAAATTAATAGCAACATACATAAGTAGCGTTTCCGTCTCTCTTCAAGGGTTAAAATGTCAAGCATTAGAAATGCAACCAAAGATGGTATCACATGACACCGCCATACTGGCAACGATCTGTGTCCCATCCATCTGCTATGATCATTACAAACCCTGCAAAACATCGCCGAAACCCCGGAACAGGACTTCCACCCCCGGTGAGCCACTTTGCCCAGTAGCTTTTCCCGCGTAATCGCGCGAAAATCCCACAACATCCCAAACGCTACTTCCACACTAACCAAAACTCGCACACATTTTCTTACCGCAACACTCCACCTTTGCTTCGACCTTTCATCCTCCCGTGGACGCTACCACAAAAGGGACAATGAAATTATAACAAGATCATTTAAAAACATAAAATCCGTGACGGAATAAATTTCATCCAACAATTGCCGCCGGCCGTAACGCTTCGTTGTCGCGGCGTTCGACCGTTCGGCAGGACCGCGTGGAAAAGGGATCGAGCGTCCCTTCCGGTTGCGTTAAAGAGACACGGTTTCGCTTGATACGGGGATGTTGCGAGAGGAAAGGCACCGAACGTAAACCGGATTTGCTTTGAACCGTGCAAAATTCCAACCCAACGAAGCGGTCGTCCCGTGGAAAGTGTCCTTTCATCGATGGCCGTGTGCGTGAACGGCAAACCGGGAAGGAGAAAGTTTACCCACGAAGCGCTCGCGAGCTACACCCTACACCCCAGCAGCAGGAAGTTCTTCGCCCGTAATTGAATTAGCCTTACCATCCAGCTTCCGGTGTCGGTCGGTTCTGGTCGTTTGGGGACGAATTTGTTTGCAATTTGATTACAGCAGTTTTCCCCATTTCCGCATCGTCTGCCAATGCGAATGTGGAACCGTAACGAAATGTTAAAATAAAAATTACACACAAAGTCAAACGCCAAGCGCCCGGAAATGCAACCCGGGTAGCCGCCGACGCCGCCACCACCGCCGCCGGAGTGTAAATTTAAATGCTAATGTTTACACAAAATTTCACCAGCGTTCGCGTGTAAATGGCTCGCAGCCTCAGCCGCTTTTTGACGCCTTCCCCTTGGTTGACACTGTCCCGGTCCCCAGAAAGGTAGGCGAGGTGGAGTTTTCACACCCACGGTGGGTGGCTGCCCTCGTAAAATGGAACATTTAATTCTGGCTGTGGGAATTTTCGCAGCCAGTCTGATGGCCACATAATGTGCTTTCGTGCGTGGGTAGGAAAAATGGCCATTCCGGTGCCGCCACCGTGTGCTGTGATTGCGGAAGAAATTAGCGTTCGTTATCGATTGGACCATCGGCTAAGGTGAGGTTGCCGTTTGCCGGTGAACAGTTGCACGATCTGTACTGTTTATTTATGTGTTTATTATTGCGATTAGCGTTTGTGCTGTGGGGGAAATCGGCAACCGAGAGCTAAGGGAAGTCCTTAAGGAGGTAGTGTCAATTATGGAAATAAAAATTCTGCAAGAATTACGATAATTTTGTTTTATGCATCTATTTTATCTATTGAATCTATCATCATCTATTGAACAATAAATGAGAGCTAGTGCACTTAAAATGTTCGAAAAAAATGTTGAAAAATGCCTTCTTTTAAAACGCGAGCCCAAACGAAAGAGTACTCACAAAAATATTTTTGTTTATTGACGTTTCGGTTAGTGTTGAGCTTCAACAATTAAAAAACTGTACCAGCGTAAATCAAAACCATCGAAACGGCTGCAAATAGCTGCCTAATATGCATACACAACAACTTAAAATCAATTCGAAAATGTGTATGACTCCGCCACAGTCAAGCGCGTACACTTGATGTCCTCTCAATCACATGTCCACTTGTTTCAAAAATTGCTTTGATCGAGGTAATTACATCTTGACATCATGTAACTTTTTTTGCTCCCACCAAAACCTTGCCAAAGATTTATAGCTCCACTCATTGCGTTACATTTCCGGTCTCCCTCCCGGAACTGACTCTCAACACACCGACACGTGTACACACGTCGGTAGGAAAAATGACTCTTTTATTACATCACAAAAAAGGTAACCTTCCGTGCGGTACGATAGCGAAGCGCTTCGGATAAACTCCTTCCCGGACAAATGCGAGGGGTTCCGAGGGTTAAAGCGGCCGTAAATGTTTACCCCCTTTGGTGGCGGTAAATAAAACACTTCATCAGGTGGCAGTCCTCGATGTTCCCGAAATCGAGGGGGATTGTTTGTGCCGTACTGGGAGGGTTGTGTACGGGAAGTGCAAGGATCGTACCGCAACACCTTTGAGGGCTTTCGGGTGAGGGAAACAGGGGGAAAAGTGTTGTTTCAAAACAAAACGGGGTGTACATGATGCTGTGCTGGTAAGGTTAAACGTACTGAGATTTACGCATAAAGGATGGGTTGGGTCGATTTGAAGTGATTTTTAAAACATTACAGGCGAATCGAAGCGTCCGCCTTGTGGTGATATGATACAGTTGTAGAAATTGGTTGCACCAATAAACCAAAAATAAGGTACGTTTTAAGAGTTGTAAAAATAAATATTGAAACATTCATACACTCAAATTTATTGGGGAGTAATGTTGCCTTGAAATTACTTATATCTACACTTCACATGCATTTAGTTTTTGTTTCATATATTCTGTTAACTTTTTGATAGTCCTTTGAATTAATTCTACGTTAAATATTTCTATTTTTTAGTTAATCTTCTTAAGCCATCTTGAGCCAAAAATAATCCAACCCTGATAATTTAAGGTTGTTAGAGAACTGCCAAGATGCGTTGAATTTTTGTTTCGTTCTCTTAAGTTATTGCTGTCAAATCGCTCTGTCCTTGAGGTGTTTTTCTTGAGAATTTTTATCCAAAATTGCTAAGAAAAATTTGCCTAAAAATCCTATTTAAAAAATGTATGAAGGAGAAGATCTTTCATTATTCAAAAACCTGTAAAACCGAGACACTCGAAACACTTTCCGTAGCATTGATTTGACGCAAAGATGTTTAACAAAATTCTTGACTTTGCTTGAGTTAGGAAATGCCAATTGTTGATAATAACATTCGCTGAATTAGAGATAATAAACGAGTGTCTAATCGAGTAATGCTAAACATATTGATAATCTCTAAGAATCTGCTTCGAGTGATGAAGTTGGCACCTTATAGTAATATTATAATTTCGGTTCTCAAGAATGCCTATGAACCATGAATCCTGTTCTAATGTGCCAAAGTCCTCGTCGTCCTGTTCTTAAGGATGAAAAGGGTAAATTAAAGGATTTTAACCCCATTATATAAGGAAGGATAATTTAGCACGAACTGTATGCTGGACTCAAATGTTTAGCAGTGAATTAAGCTCGTCAGGATTTGCATGAAATCGGACTATTCAACTCTCAAAGTTCTTGGAAGACTTGTCTAAGTGAAGAGTGTGTCAGCCCTAGGTCCAAACAGAGTCGGAAAAAATTCGTAGCAGTGTCTATCTTTGAGGTCGAAATAATAAATTGGCAGAGGATGGAGCGGTTTCGACCAGCAGAAGGCTCAGATCATAAACAGCACCTGATAATCGGAATTGATAATGTGCGTCATACACTCCATTAGATACGTAAAGATTCGAAGAAATATTTTTTTAAAAACCAGAATTATTAAAAATGTGTCGGGAATTGTTTGGATTGCTAAGCATCATTTGTTTCGACGTGGACCATTACCTTCAGTATCATCGGTAATTGAAACAGCATTAGTCGAAGTCAACATTATCTTTAGGCACGTTATCAAACGATCCATCAATAATGAAAAACATTCTCTTGTTTTAAGCTATAACTCAGCTACGACCGGATGAGATAAATGCAATTTATCGACTTGTACTTCAGAGTGCGCATGATTTAAATCCCAGCCTGCTTGACAGCCACCAGACAACGTGCACGCTCGGGACCCTCCGGACGATGCAACATCTGTTCCCACTTCCTTTCGCGAGCATCTTTCAAGCTCGCGAACCGAACCATATGCTAAATGCTCGACCCACAACATCCCGCACCAGCACATCACTCCTGCTGATTCCATATCCAAAGACCACCTCCCAGCAGAGCGGAAAACTGACGAGGAAAGATAATATTTGTGCAACCTCTCACACTGCGAGCACAAAAAAAAGGTGAAAGTTTCGGCTGCAGCGGCAAACAAAAAAAAACAAACCTGTCAAAGGGAAAGAGCCTACATCTTGCCCATCCTGGCGATCCTTTTATTCCTCCCTCGAAACCATCATCATCCCTGTTGCGGTTTCCTTTTTTTCGGATGAGCTGTCTGCATTGCGTTTACGCCGGCCTTTAATTGCACCGGCTGCGGTGGCCAATGGCACACATGTTACACTCTGTTAACACATATGTAATCTGTAGCCATGAATTAGAGAGAAAACGCTTATAAAAGCATTTATTTTATCATTTCCCTCCCCCTAGCGGTCGGGCCGTTAGCGCCGTACCGACCCAGCGAGATGATGAATCTCGTCGGCTTTCCTCGCTAAGCATTGCACCCCTTCGGATTTTCCCGCTCGGTCATTAACGATGCGCTTCGCATCCACTTTACCCATCGCCTGAACTGATTCGGCAAACTTCCCTCCCGCTTCCCGTCCGTCCTGCGGCAGTTTAATTGTGATTAACTCACCATACTACCGGCAGCGGCAAGCAGAGCAACCCAGGGGAAAAGGGAAAAGTGCAAGGGAACCGCTCACGATGCGCTCACGAAGAGTTAAATCCTATCATATGCGCTAGTGGTTGCGCTTGAGCCTTCGATAATCGTCCCCGGGGGTCACGACCGTCGGAGATGGCGCGGTCGGTTGATTTTGGGTTGGTAAAATCTGTCACATTTTTGCCAACTTCCCGGGCACAGGGTAGTTTTTTTTTTTATGCAGCTCTACGAGAAGGAGGATCTGATGGTTCCTGACCACGACAAGTGGCAGACTTCCGGCAACCATATGGACTCGGTTTTACGGATGTAACATTTTAAATAGTACATTAATTAACTGCGCCCCTTCGAAGAGTGGAGTTGTACGCAATTATCAGTGGTTTGTGTGGTAAAGAACATTTGCATTCCGATTGCCTTCTAATCACAGCTATAGTTAAGCACATTTCATCAACCACACCAACATAATTTTACAACATTTTCAATTTGAAGAGACTTTACTATTTTACATGAAATTTAAAGGTGGAAGTAGAACATAAGATATGTTTTTAAATTGTAGTATAAAAGAAGTAGTCTATTAACCTCGCAATTAACCTTTTAAAAAACAAAAACGAATAAATTGACTGCAAAAATGTCTCATGAATTACACTCGTTGAGTTTTTTTTTAATTAAATATTTAAACCCTTAGATTATCAAACGATTGTACCCGAAAACTATACATCGTTTTCTTCCATCCATCCCTTTTGACATTTCAAAATAAAAAACCTCAGTGTTACATACAACATCAAGTCCGATCGATCGAGTTCGATAGAAGAATCACTTTTCCGATGGAATACATATTATTTAAACCAGCCTTTTTATGTCCAAAACTTTTTTATTGAATGAAATCTGTAATATGAAATATGAATGAAATATTGAATGAAACAAAATTGAGCACGTGTGTCTTTTCTACAACACTTTTCCGTTTTTATGTTGAAAAAATAATAGTCATGACTGCAATTTTCCATATTTCTAAAACTCTTCCTGACTAACGAGCTTCTTAAGCAATACGGGCTCTGGCAGTTGCTACCGAATAACAAAAAACGAGCATCTGCACTAGCCTGAAGTAAGCATTTCCAGCCAGATCTATCGCCATTCGCCATCGCCCGTATCCCGTAGAGCAACGCAAAAACCTGCTCCTCGTGTCTAATTGTTATTAGATTATGGTTGGAAAAAGCTGTGCATGTGTCTCGTTAATGCCACGCTCGCAAACAAAATGGAGTGTTCCCCATTTCTTATGCACAAGATGTGCTGAATCTATCCCCACACGCGCTCGGGTACTTTATGCCCAACATGTTAACTAACATTCTGCAAACAAACGAAAAAAAAAATAGCAGCAAGGCCCCCCTTCAATCTTTCTTATCACTTCATATGCCAGCAAACAGCAGCCGCATCCTTCCTGTATGTGTGTGTTTTTGATGATATGCCCCACCAACCGGTACATAGGTGAGCAAACAAATAAATATACACACACCCGTGAATGTGTGCAAAAGAAAAGCAACACATTCTCGGCCCAAACTCATCCCCCCAGCATCATCCGGGCACGGGCTTCTGGTTGATGTATCGAAACAACATGTTTTCCACCGATTTGCCACATTTTCACTACCAGCGAAACAGATCTAGAACATAAAATAGCGATCCCCGCCCGGCGCATCCTTCGCACACATGCGAACGAATTGACGGCCGCCCAATGAGCGCCATCGCTGCGGACTTAAGCAGCAGATTTTTCCTGGTGTCTCTCCACGCCACGCTACGCTACAAATCCACCGCTTCCCCAAAGCGGAATCGTGGCTGGGGGAGGAGGGGAAGGAGGTGTGGAACCTCGTTTACAACGCAAATATGCTCGCGCCCTTTTCGGGGTGCTCACGATATGCTCCACCCTTATTTTACGAACGCAATGAAAGCCCGATCCGTTGTGCGCTAGTGAAGGCGAGATGGAATATTATTCTCGCTCTTGCTTCAAGATGGAGTTTTCAAGGGGGAGACGAGGGACGGTGGGAGGACAGAGGATGGCGAGCGAAAATGTCGTCCATGTTTTCTCTTATCAGCAGCTTGCCATACAGCATCCCCAGCAGCTCGCGCGGCGGGAATATTGTACATAAAAGCTGCTCAACATCGCAATCCTCCCACGCTGGCGGAGCGTTTCCCTTTGCGAAACGGTGGTGGAAACACACCAACACCAATTCCATCGTGCTGGAATTTCCAACCCTCACCCGAGGACTCAAAAATATGCTGACGTTAGGAGGAAAGCTTACAGGAGCGCACAAAAAAAAAGCACAACCGAAAAGCTTCTTCTACTGCTGTTCCATGGCTTGCGCGGGTCTTCTCCAGGGCCTCTCAGCACCCCGTAGGTCCTCGTGGTTGAAGGAACGGTTCTACCTTTTCTCGTGGCAGTACAAGAAAACTGTACATGCGCTTGCGTGCGGAGGTGTTCCTATCAAACCGTTCCTCTGTGTGGGTTTCTCTTCTCTCTCTAACACTCCTTACATCCTGGAGGAACCTGCTTACAAACATGTCCTTTCCCGCTCTCGTGAAACCATATTTTGTAACAAGTGAAACAAAGCAGCCGGAGGCAAACGAACGAAAAACACCCTAAACGAGCACGGAGCGCAAACACAAAAACGCTAGCAGGAAAAACTCCCTTTTTCTTGCCGTGCGAGAAAATGATGAGGGACAATATTTTCCAGCCCTGTGCCGGTGCAAGCAGGGATGGTGGCGTGCCCTATGTTTATGTACATTACACTGCATCTCTCTCTCTCTCTCGCTTACCATTTGCTCGTTCACCAACCGACAACAGAAACCATGCGCTTCGATGAAAAACCGGACGCAAGGATTCACCATTTTATGTGGTGGCTCAGGGACGATATGTTTCTGATTTTATGATCGCTCCCTCTCTGTTTTTCCTGCCACCGTGACAAACACATGCTCCGGCGGTGTGATGGTGTGTGCACTTGTGTGCAAAAACTCGCTCGCGCATAGGGGGTTGGCTAGCAGCGGACAGGATACACCGTCGTGGGTTGGAATGGTTCAGTTCTTCGGTAGCGCTCGTAGAGAAAGCAAGTGATATTTTAGTGAGGAGCGAAGCAGGATTTGCAAAGGTTGTCAGGAAGTCGTGTGCCGTTTCTGTGAAGTAGATGAGACATTGCGAGTGTGAAGTTGAAGTGTTAGTGCCATTGCAAGTGTTGAGCTGAGCTCGAAAGAACTGTGAAAGAAGCATCCTGAGCAAGAACTGTCCAGAGTTTTTTGTAGTGTTGGGACTCCGTTTCTCACATAAAGTCGTGCATAAACCATGACGATGGACGTCAAGCAGTCGCGCATGAACGTGAAGATAGCACCACCGATACCGGATCAACAGGACCATCAGCTGCTGCATCAGCACGTGACACCCACCAAGATGGCGGAGCGGAAGTCTACCACCGGCACGAAGCGCTCCTTCGACGTTGCGTTCTTGATGCTGCCGGACGAGAAGCTGACGGCCGCCCGCAATGGAAGGACAGCCAAGCGACAGATCCCACCGGCACCCTCCTCCCCTACCATCGACGTGGAGAGTGACTCAACCCAATCGGAGGACCTGTCGGTAAAGGGTGGCTTCAGTCCCATAAGATCCCCGGAAGTCGAACGTCACTTCTCGCTGGACGTGCTGAGCGCGGGTCGTCAGCGAGCCTTACTGGTGGATGGATTGACCACGGCTCATGCGACGCCTCTCGTCCACCACCCTCAGCAACCACACGGCCACCAGCAACCCCACCCGCACTCCCATCCGCATCCCCACCAGCAGCATCTCCAACACCCGGGAAGCGAAGAACGTCTGGCGTATCTCTTCAACTCCGGCGCACGCTTCTACGAGCATCCGTTCGGTGCGTTTGGCCGGAGCGATGCGGACACACAGCGTAGTGCGTTCCAGAAAGTGTCCAGCGTTATGCCTACCGGGTCTCCACTGCCACCCCTCAGCCCGGACCGTCACAGCTGTCCATCAACGAGTCCTCCAATCTCGCTCAGTCCTTCGGGATCACATACCGGTTCGGTTGGAGGCTTCCGGACGTACGAGTATGGTCCGTTCCTGTCGCCCAGCCCAGGCAGCAGTCCATCGGCAGCTCCCGCCGGATCGACCCGTTCTGTCTCCCCGGCGGCTAAACCACCCACCGGACCCGGTGCTCCACCACTTCCCGCAATGCTGTACCGTCCGACGGATCCCAACGAACCTCCAATGCCCGGGACGCCCTACTTCCCAGGAGTTCCACCATTTGCACTGCCCCCGTTCACGACCGGGCCGGCCGCTCCGGCCATCCCCGAGGCGGTGGACGGCATCATCCGCAATCCGGCCGCTGCGGCCATCCTCTCCACCCTGCTGCCCTCCGCCATGAGCACCTTCACGCTTTCCGCGCAGAACGTGTGTGCCAAGTGTAACATTAGCTTCCGGATGACGAGCGATCTGGTCTATCACATGCGCTCGCACCACAAAAGTGAGCACGTGCACGATCACGCCCGGCGCAAGCGGGAGGACAAGCTCAAGTGTCCGGTGTGCAACGAGAGCTTCCGCGAGCGGCATCACCTGACCCGCCACATGACGGCCCACCAGGACAAGGCGGGCGATCTGCTCGAGAAGACACCGAGCGCGGGAGTGAACGGGAAGGGCGCGGCCGCACGGCACCAGCACCAGCACCAGCAGCATCTTCATGTCGCTTCACCGGGACGGCTTGCCTAACGCGAGCAGTGGGATGAACATCTGTTGCGATTTTTGGCGAACCGAACCCCACGGACACGGACAACAAAGGAGAACCGATCAAGCCCTCGCGCCGGGTGGTGATTAAAATATGTTTTAATCAGCTGCTCGCTTTCGGGGACGGAATCTCCCGTAAGGGCGAGGGTTCAATTTTGGTCGCTTTTCCACCCGCAGGGGGGGGGGGGGTTTCCTTTCGCTCATTGAAGCACTCGGGCAAGTGTGAAGTGTAGCATGTGCACGGGAATAATGGATATTGTTCGCATATTTCCCAACCCCGTATGCGTGTGGCAGTAGCTGCTGGTGGTTACACGCATTTGCACTCGCGGAATGATTCGCACAAAGAAAAATATGTTAAATGAAATGAAAATATGTATTAATTATTAAAATGTGATATTAAATGTACTTCGACGAAGCGGATGTGTGCAGTATTGGTGTGTGTGTGTATTGGGCGTTGTAAGCCTTCCCGTTGAGATGAGTTGCGTGAAATGAGAATGCAGGAGAGGAGAGTATTAGAATAAATTGTACCAGAGACGAAATTTCTCAATGTCTATAGCTAAAAAGCAATCTCTGTAAACACTAGCAAAGCACACTAGTGCACAGCTGCACCGAAAAAGGAAGCAACTCAAAATGGTATTTAATAAATGTTGTCTTATCGTAACCGGAG
Organism: Anopheles epiroticus; assembly: GCA_000349105.1. Taxonomy (NCBI): domain Eukaryota; kingdom Metazoa; phylum Arthropoda; class Insecta; order Diptera; family Culicidae; genus Anopheles; species Anopheles epiroticus. Next base: position 11,584 of record KB669859.1, read on the forward strand.
TGTATGGATAATTTTTATTAATGATTATGTTTTCGCGGACATACTCGGCGAGCGGTTGGGTAAATGAGGAAAGGACCCACTGCACTTATCGCAGCCATCCGAAATTTGATTATTAAGCGCAGGCAGTACGCGAGCAGACGAATGTCTTGGGGGAGAGGACTGGAATTGTAGCGGAGGGTTCATAAATCATCTGTTCGTCTTTTTGAACAGATCTTTTATCTTTCTACGGTTGTACCATTCTTCCGGTTGAAATCCGTCCGGTACTTGATATTAATTCCTTTTCAATGAATAGTTACATTAGTGAGCTGCAATGGGTGTTGATGTTACGGTGCTTAAAAGGTGGCTGTTAATCTGTTTTCTATTTCGGCCATTTATCAACTTCACTGTTCTTCATTGGTAATGGTGGGCATTGAACGAAGAAAGAACGATTTTAGATGTTTGGTTTTTGGTATCACTGTACTGAGAACATTTGTAGAATATTTAAAATTGATAAATGGAACAGTCTATGTTGAAGTTTTTTAGTTTACAAATACTTAGATAGGTTTTTGTTCATGGATTATTTTTTTTATTTGGTAGTAACGGCCAGGCCGTGTCACTATTGCGATGGGTTATCGAGTTACATAATGTAAACTGTATTTATGACTCATTTAGAGCAGTTTTTAAATGCTTGATGTTCTTATTTTATTACAAATTATTTATTATTTTGTGTAAAGGATATTTCTTTCGTTTGTTATTTGCACCGATTGTTATAAATTTTGTTCTTGAAATTTGAAAGTTCTATTAATACTTATTTTCAGAAGTTTTTCCTATTTATGTGTTTAATATCATTCTTCGTTTTAATTTTTTTATTTGTTTTTAATTAACTAGACATGGTTTTGTAACCCTGTACTTAGCAGAGAAAGTTTGTAGAATATTTAAAACTAATAAATTAAACAGTTTGTACCTATGTTTTTTTCATTTTTTAAATAAATAAAAAGATTGTTTGTTAATTCAATATTCAGCTATATTAAAAAAAAATATTTCCAGCTTATTTTTTTGTTTTTCCATGTTCCTATTGTATCACAAGCTGCATTTAATTATGATACATTGTTAATTTTAGTTAACATATTTTTTTTTGCTGATTGCACCGACTGGTGGAAATTTTTTATTTGCAATTTTGAAGGCCTTTTAATTCTTTATTTTGCCGAAGTTTTCTAAGCAATTTAAGGAGGTTTCTTCGATTCAGTTTTTTTTTTCAACTGCCTCCACACGTTTTTGGTAAGTTAGCACATGTTTTTCCTACTACATCAACACTTCATTAAACCAACCAACCAACCTAATTCAATCGTAACGGATCAGTCTTCGATTAATGCCATATGAATAAACTTTTCTACCTCGCTCAACTTCACTTTTGTATTGACATTACCCATTGTTTGCTGCAAGAATTAACATCTGAAACACCCATCCGGTCGTAGCAACCTGTTCATCGTCGCCAAGCCGTTGTGCAAACAGTGAGCACATTGTCGAGATAACTGCGGCCCTCTCCCCCTCGTCCGCCACACTCTATTACCCGTCAATCAAGCTCGCTTATCCCGCACCAAGCTATCCTATTAGCACTTCATATTTTTTGCCGTACACAAATCCTCATCCCTAATGGGGTTAGCCGGTCCCACCCGGGCCAGCGCCCCAGCATCATCTAACCTCCTAACCGCCGCGTTTATCATCCGCCACGGACATACCCGTGTAAATCTGAAAGCAGTGAAATTTTCATTCGCTAAATGCTTCCGCTCAGCTATATCACCTTCCCTCTCCATTCCCTCCCGCCTAAAGACCGGCTTTCCGGGAAAATTGCCCTCCAAGTGAACCGTTCTGTGCAAATATTGACATTGGCGGGGCGCCACCAATCGGATTCTTTCGGCGCGAATGTGTGCGAATTAACACACAACAGAGGGATATCCACATGCTGCAGCAGCGGCAAACCCAGCAAAAGGGAAAGACGTGATAAAGAAAACGGCCATGTGTGCCACCCTTGGTGCTGCCAATTTTCCTGATGGAGAATATGCTTTCTTGTTTACCATTTGGCCGATAAAAACTGGTGCAGCTTTTTTTTCTTTCTCGTCGCCTCGATCGAGCAGGCAAAACGGCTGCGGACGATGACAGGGCATGGTCCAACCAACGTCGCCACAGTTTGATGGCAGATTTCATATATCAAAATTATAGTTTATCAAATGTGTATGTGAGCACTATCTCTGCACCCACTATGTCCCACCCCTTTGCGGTAGGGTGCGAATGAACGATAGAGCACTTAAAATTATTAAAAGCAAAATTTCAATTTCCAAAACGGGTAAACCCAGCCTTTTGCCTTTTGTCGGGTCCGAGAGTTGGGAAGCGGTTGCGGCTTCTGTCGGTTTTTCCCAGCGGTTTTGCAAACGTATGTAACGTCCAGATCGATGCGGATATGCGGACCCTATCGCAGCTTGGGCCCCGTATGCCTAGCGGAACCGGATCATCCATAGCCGGTGTCACTCTGCTCCGACATATGTCGTGTGGGGGGCACTGGTTTTTGGCAGGCGCTTCCATGGTTTGGCCGTTTTTCTTGCCATACCCCGTGCAGATGGTTGTCGGGCTCGGCCCGTCTGTTTCGGTTGCGGCAAACAGATTTTCCTCACGAGCAGATTCTGTTTTTGACGGTCAAATTTTGTTTTCTCGTTTTGTGGATAAAAATAAGACCAAACAGCTTAACGAAGAGCTTCATACAAAGGAGAATTTAAAACTCATTTACAACTTAAATTATGGATAGTTTAATGCGTCTTAAATTTAGTTAACATCATAACTGTACCAATAAAGAACAGTGTTTCTGAAGGAACACTATATAAAATTGAACTATTTAAGGAGTAGTCGTAGTGCGTAATATAATGGATGAGAATAGCAAGGAACATTTTCAAAATTGTAAAAATAAATCACAAAACAAACAAACAAACAAAGTAACTATCCAAAGTTTATCACATTGTTATAAAGTCATTCCCATACGCACTGGTAGCAAACACGTCGCACATCACAGCGACAGATTTTCACTCACATGAACGATGACACATTTTCGCACCAGATTTTCATCCCTGCCATCACGCAAAGATGCTCGAGGACGGGCGTCTTTCTTTTTTCCTAACTTTTTGAAAAGACTGGGCTTGCCTTCCCCCACCCAATACCGCTCCAGCCTTGTGTTAAAAGACTGTGGAAAATTCGTTGTCTACTCAAGTGATCCATACGACCTTACTTTTTGCAAGCGTTTCTTCGCCGGGAAACAGCAAAACCCTACCGAGAGCAACAATTGTCCTGCACTTCTCCACTTCTTGTGTGGCACCGTGCGTTTGCGGGAGGGAAGCGAACGGGTCGCACATCGGTCTCACCCTTCCATTCGGTGGCAGATTTATTAAGTAAAGTTTACCCAGCAACGAGAAGATTATGCTAGCAGGCCCTTGCAACTTTTCGAGTCTTTATCATTTCACCGCCTCGCCGTAATGTACTTCACCCAACCACTCAAAACAAAAATCCCAACATCCGCACAAAACCATGGCCAAAGGCCCCGGTTTTGCAGCCGTGTCCAGCCTTCAAATCAACCACCCGGGAAATGACGAATTTTCCCCGACGACAAACCGACGACCACTAACACTCCACACCAAGGCGGGAGATTTATGAAAATCCCGTACGCCACACCAAACGTGGGATGAAATTTCGTCTCCTCCGAACGCGGACAGCAGACAGGGAAGAAGCGAGATGATATGTTTGCTTTTCTAATTAACAAATTAAATCACTGCGGATGGGCATGGGACGGACAGACAGGAGCACTGCTCGGGCCGGTGTTTGTGTGGTGCGATTGTCCGGTTTGCCAGTGGAAACTCAGCTGGGAAAAAGTTGCTGTGTGTGACGTGTATTTAGGTGAGCATTGCAAGCATAAGCCTAGCGTTCTCGCCGGGCTCGATAAATTAAATTAAAGCTTTTAATTTATTGAACGACCAGATTAGCTGCTACTTACGGGAATTATTTAATAAATACATAAAATATGCTTTTGTTCCCAAACAACGGGAACACCGTCGGCCTGTTGGGGCGTGAATAGTATAGGTGATTTGTTTCTTACCAGCAGGGCAGGGAAAACGCAGGGTCGAATGAGGAAATTTATTGTTTAACAAAATAGTATCATACTAGTACACAGTGTTTTTATGCGTTAAATATCGGTTCGATGAAAGTGACCAATACTAAGAGGTAATTAACACTGTTTCGTTGATATTTGAAGTAAAATAACTATTGCATAAAACATTTATCGAAAATGGCTAAATATTACGCCTAAAAGTAGGCAATGGAATGCACCATATAACCCTATTAGGCATTTTATCGCATTATTAACTGCTTAAAGTTTCTTGTGGGCCACAAAATAAATGTTATTTATTATATGGCAAAATATTGTTGAGAAACACATCTATAATTGTTAAAACTTAGTAACCGAATAAAGTGAGATATGAACTAGCAGATCAAAATGCTCTCTGCACTGCTATTCTCTAATAGAAAACAATGTTTTTTATTATTGACAGATTCGAATAACATTGAATCATTGAACCATACTATAAACATTATTTGTTCAGTATTTTCAATATTTATAAAATAAGTTAAATCCATTCAATGAGCATTTTCTTTTCAGCTGTATACGTTTGCTAAATCTATACTAAAGAAGGGTCTCTGTTGAAGATCTTTTTGTGTTTTATATTCAACATGTTTCGTGTTTTACATTCGCATATCTATTACAATACTCCATGTATGAAGCGTATACGTCAGCTTTGATATAGCAGTCGCCATACACGGCCCGAAATCATATAGATCGTCAAAGATCACTATTCGAATAAATCTCCCCATGAATACATATGACAGCCCCAATGACATCAGCACAATTGCTGCCTCATTCCGTCTGTTCGGTTTCTGTTGCCATTGTTGCAATGGGGCGACAATTTCACTAGCCGGTCGCAGATTTGTTGTCGCCCATAAAACATAATTTAACGTTTTATTTGCATACTGTCCCCGTTTATGGGCCGACGCACAAATGCAAGCAATAAGGTAATAAATTTTACGGTACGCTCAAATTTCACCGCCCCACCACTGACCTGAGTGTGCACACGTAGCTGTTATTTCTTGCTGCTAGTATCGCTAGCCACTATTGCTTTTTGCTTGCCCGCTAAACCGATGGAGAAAATGAATGTGGCTGCGGATTCCGTTGGACGTAAAAATTGTGATGCAAATCTTTCAAGACTTTCTTCACCCGAAAAACGCCATTGAAGACGGCAAAGACGATGGAAATCGTCTTGAAAAACGGAACTGTTTCAGAATTTGATATAGAATGTTCACTTTTTATTGTGAAGAAACCACCATAACTGAATAAACAGAGGAAAATTGTACGTGTATTCAAATCAAACAATAATCATCTGTCGTGGTTTAGTCGCGAAAAAGTTTCCACAACGATTCAATACGATACGCTTCCTTATTGCAACGTCTAGTCAGCGTCTTGCCCGATCCCAGCGCCTGAGAAGTTATTGCTGCGTGTCGGTGGAAATTCAAATCCATACCTAAAACTTCGCCGCATCTTCCTATAACAAGATTTGATGGTTGCAAAGTTTCTTAACTTGATAAATTTTCGTCCTCGACCCTCACCGACCTATCAATACCTACTCAACACTTCCGGTGCCAACAGTTCGATGGCGTTTTGGTCGATTAAAGTTTTGAAGCGCATTTTCCGCGCCACTACGACAAAGCTTACATAGGGCATTTCCAGTCCGCAATTTGCTAAAGCAATACTTTGCCAATGAAAACGACTATCGGTGCGGTTTCGGTGCGAATGGGTGCAAGGGGGAAACCACGACGGGAATTGTAACAGCTCTTTTTTTATTATTCACCATTCCTCGTCTATTCGTAGCATAATTTACGGGCAATCAATACCGAATCGACAGCCGAAACGATGAATAATGCTTTTTATGTTGCGTTCCGGGGGACGCTTGAGATGCTTCTCATTACCGATTGGATGGCGAAATTTGATTAGTGTTGCACTGTCTGCTTAACGACGTGCGAAACAGAGCGCGGGGGAAAATATTTTACATCGACAGTTGGCAGAACGGGAACTTAGGGTTGTGACACTGGTGTACGTAGGTGTATTTATAATTTATGTTTCATTTATTTAATAAATAAAAAAGACTGGCAGGGAAAACTAGAAACAAGACTTTATGTTGCTGCTTCACTAGTCTTGAGTTTGATAAACAAATCTCTAATTCAAAATCGGGTTTAGTCTAAAAACTTACAATTTCAACGAACATTGCATAACTTCAGGCGTCACAAATATTTTCAAAGTTGTGATGGGAAATAAACGATGCGAAATTCCAAGAGATAATAAGTTTTCTCTTATTTTCTATTTTGTCCCAGGCGCAATCATTCTGATTTCAATCAATGATTGAAATTCCCAGAGTACAATAGTATTTAACCACTAGACAGTTCTCTTCCCAGCCAAACTGGACCACTTAAATCATTTCTTTGCATCACTTCCCTCACAGATGGTCACTTTGGTGAGGCTCTTGAGACAAACCAACTCCATCCTTGGGATTGGAAGCCTCACGTCCCAGCATTAAAGCCAACTGCTTCTTCTTAGTATTCCACACACCGTGCACCCACACACACTAGTCACGCCGATCAATTTTCGGTTACTTTTCCATCTCGAGACGCCCGCAAGGCAGCGGGTCCGGTTGGGCGACAGTTTGATTAATGTCTTTTCGATTGACTTGTCCACCTCGGCGCACTCAAACTGAAGCCTGTCGTGCGCCCAGACGCAATCCCGTCAAGGGGTATCACTATTCCGTGCACACAGCCGTACTACGCCTTCGGGGCGTAAAACTATTTTCATGCTGCTTGCCGACGCTACTGTTCCGTGCGAACGCCCATGGTAGCAATGGAGCCCTGGCCGTTGCCGGGATTGAATAAATCGGAACATAATTTTTTCAACCGTCTACCATCATCATTCTTACTCGTAATGGATGTTTGGGCAGGTTTCGCGGCAGCTAGGCATTTACCGAAATCATTCGTAAAAATAACGATACGTTTCAGGGAAAAAGGTTGGCATCTCGCAGGCAGCATTCGGTATCATTCGCAAGAAGTGGAGGAGCACAAGGAAAAAAGAAAACAATTAAACAATTCCAATTGACAAATCGTAACGAGAACAGAGTGTCCCACGAGACTTAAATCGAGACATTCTCATGTCACTTCTGAGACAATCGGAATGTGATTTCTCAATCAAGGACACCATACTGGTAAGGGATTCATTATAGCTCGGTGAACTTTGTATTGTATTCTGTTAATTTACTTTGTGCAAAATATTTTCCTTCAACAGTTGGCAGAATGGCAATTAAGGGTTGTTTCAATGGATTGGCTAGGTGTATTTTGTAATTTATGTTTCATTTATTTAATATAATCGGGAAAAAACCGCACTGGGAAATATGGATATCTAATATTTTCTCACGAAAAGTGACTAATTTTTTTTTAAAAAGCTTTATAAACAGGATTTTGCATAAGCATCATGTAGCTTAATTATCAAGTGTGCCCTGAAATTGTTGGGTTAGTTGATTATCACGAAACATTTTTTATCGGTAATTTCCTATTTAATGTTCATCATACATACTACTACATCATCATACTACTGAGTACAACGAATTTAAAACCAATATTAGGAAGAAGAAAAAGAATTTTCAATTTTGATTGAAATTTTCAGCACATTTGATAATTAAGCTACATGATGCTTATGCAAAATCCTGTTTATAAAGCTTTTTAAAAAAAATAAGGAACGTTCAAGTAATAAACGCTTATGAAATTTATGCAATTATGATATACATAAAAAAGTTTATTTTGGCGTTGTTTACAACTTTAGACAAATGTATTCTCAAAGACAATTTCATTTCAAAATGCTTACGTACGAAAACAATCTCGAAATGATAATAACTTAAAAAAGTTTGAAGAAAAACCATTTGTCCAGACAAACATGAACAAGACTCATTTTGTCTTATAAATAAGACATAAGAAAATGAGAAAAATAAAACTACAGATTTCTTTTGGTGAGCTTAAATCATATCTTACAAAGTTGCTCGAAATATTATCAATAGCTTCACACAAATCATGAACTAGTAAAAATATTGCCTCTTAGTAATCCTTCAATATCTAGGTCTAGCTCCAAATTTCCTGTCGCTTCACACATGCAATCGGTAAATCAATAATCCATTGCATCGCCCCATCCACCGGCGCGTTTGATCGATCAATGATCCCATCAATTGCCCAAACAATCGGCACACTATTTACAAAACACAGCCATCGCATCGCATCAACAACGGGATCGATTCTTCAGCTAACGCCCGCTCCAGCCGGGCATCGGTTACAAATCACCCACACGCGCGCCCACCACCATCGTTGTTTGATCCTTGTTTTCACACTCCCCCGCCCCGGCAACCAAACCGCCCGGCAACACACAACAAAACGCGGCTATCGATTATCGGCCGCAATGCGTGCGCGTGTTGTTTGTTGCTCATTTATCGAATTACAATAAAACGGCTAATCTGTTTATCGGCACCCGAACAACCGGGTCACCCGCCGTGCCCGCACCACACCCAAACATTGGCCAAGGTGTCAAGCGGCGCGCACATTACGCACTTTCCCTTCCTTTTCCCGCTCCGCTCGAGAGAAGCCCTTTTTTTTAGGTCGATATTGAGACATCACTTCACACTGTCCAGACCGCCGAGTGTGGGAGCGGCGGTGGGAAACGGGGTACATGATGGGGTACGCCATCATAAATTACTCAATCTGGTACTTCCGGTTGAGCTCGAGCACGTGTCCTTTTCGGCGGTGCGGCGCAAAGCGCAAAGAACCGGCCACGTGCCGTCAATTTACGGTGGATTATAAACCGACACTTCCGCTCGCTGTGTGATTCGATTTGCTGCTCGTAAAGTCCGCACCGACCTCGGCAGGCACAGGACGACCGAGGACCGAGCTTGTCGGCACGCTTGTCTTGCCCCGGCCACTGCCGGATGATTATGCTTCATTAATATCAATAAACGGAAAGATGTGACTGTCTTCTTCCCCCGGGAGGATGGGGTGGTGAGTTTCCCAATGAGTGTGTGTGCCCCGTGTGCTGCCCCGCGAACAAGGAAATGCCCAGTGACCCTTGGAGCGAAGAAGCTTGTCTTGGTGTGATGCGACATGGTCTGGGACGTACGGCATTAATATGTTCCTGCTATTATTTATGCTAATTTGATTATGCACAAACGTACCAGAGCGCCGCATTGTCACTGTCCCTTTAAGCAGCCAGCAGTCCAGGGCACAAAAAGCGAGGGGACTCGCAACCGAAATATGGCGAAAGGGAAAGGAATCGGATTAACAGAAGCTGTTCAGCCGCCGATTGGTGCGAATGTGGTGCGAACTTTGCAGATAAATCTCACCAGAAACAATAACACAAAGTTGGGTGCGTGTATGTGTGAGTTTTTTTTTGTTCAGCTCGTTATACTTTGACGCAGGAAATCCTCTACGAGATGACAAAAGGAACTGTTGGAAAGAAAAAAGAAAACGGGTCACGGGTACTTGAATTATACAACGACAAAGGGCGAACGCTGGCCGGTGCCAGTGAGAATGTAAGACGAAGTTCCGGAGGATTTGGTAACCACCACGACCCCCCCCCCCTTAAACCCAACAGAGTTGGGTGTGTGCTTTGGTTGTGCGATTACAGCTTCCTGTCACGACGGATGTGGTGGTGAAACACATATACCGAAAATTCACGGTACCAAAACCATCCGGCAGGCTTCCGGGTGGTGTTTTAATTGTCTTACACTCGTGGCATAAAATAAAGTGGCAAAATTAAAGCAAGGGAGAGGGCGAGAATTTAAAACTATTGTTTTGCAATCATAAAGAAAATAAAAATCTTTTAAATAAAGGAAGTATTGGAGTATAATAAGTTGAATTTAACGCTGAATAAAAACAAATGAAAACTGCTTCCTTGAAGGATTGTCAACCATAAATAAACATAATGATTTATATGAATCACCAACATGAAATATGTAATATAAGTTAAATGGATACTTTCACAATTAAAACCATACAACTATTTAAAACATTAAAGAAGAAACATAAATACAATGTTTTAAATAAAATAAAATGAATAATACCACATAATTTTTAATCCATACTAATACTGCTTAGGGTCATTGCCGTCAAATTTTGTCAAAAGTTTTTTAACATTTATATTTGACAGTGCACATATTTTTTATTATTTTAAGTCACTAATATTATTTTGCTTTAAGAACCAATTTTGGTTTTAGTGCACCAATTTTTGATGGAATGGATTCTACTTCGGCACAGTACACCATTTTTTACATAAAGCTAAACAAACATAAGTAAAAAAAAGTAAAAAGTAATTAAAATAACCTATACTATCACATAAACACATTTGCTTACTAATACAAACTATGCACATGGTTTTTAAAGTTAAAAAAGGGCTTCGAAGCAAGAAAAATGTAGCTTAAAACCAATATTTTACGGCGTTGACTGTTGAAGAATCAATTTGTAACAAATATTGATTCTTTCACCTTTTTAGTATCGATCATTGGAAAGGAAATTAAACTGCTTTAAATTAATCGAAAACTAAAATTCAATACTTTAAATGTGCATGAATCAGGTAATTTTCTTGTCATTGTTGCAAGAAACCGGACCCACGTTCGCTCCCGTCAATACATGTTACAAACTAAAGAGACTGTTCTAGGCAATAGATATTCGCCCATTGTTCGCGCACCACACAACGCGGAAACTCCATCCAAAAGCAGACTTCTGGTTGTGCGTCCCGTACGGAAGTGGACCGCTCGCATCCTTTACATTATTATTTAAATGTCCTCACCATTCCCTGGTCGGCCATCCGGCCCGTGCTCAACGATGCCGGCGGCGAGTGCATCCTGTTGTCCAATGGAAAGCTTCCAGGCATTTTCCAACAACAGCAGCAGCCAAACCAAACCGAATGTAAACCGGCAAAGAAGAGCGGGCCGGATAAATTTGCCGGAAAACTCTCCACCGCACGATGCGTGACCCCTTTCCCACCGTGTGCGTATGTGCGTGTGTGTCTGCGTGGTTGTGTAGTTTACATCCATAACAATGAGATATGCACGGAAAACATTTTCATTAAATTTTACTACAAATGTATTACCAGCCCACGGCACACAGTGCGAATCACAATGTATGCATTGCAAATAGGTTCCAAATAATCCGCACGTCATCATTGCCGAACTCACTTCACCCTTGGTCACTCCTGCACGATCGTCTGTTCCGGCAAACCGCACACACGTTGCTTCCTTCCCGGTGCATATTGTCTGCGAGTCGTATCTCCGCGTTGCGGACTGAAGCAAGTTTGGGACGACTAGCCAGGAGCGGTGTATGATTTATTAGCATCGCTTGCTAGAGGCGCTACCGGCACTGCACTGGTGGCCCTCGGGTGGCTGCTTTAAAGGTATGGTCGGTGTTTGGCGCCCAGCTACACGATGCCAACGGTTCTGCCTGCCTGCATGTGTACCGGCACGCTGATATCGGAAGGATAAGGTCAAAAAGGACGCTTCCCTGCGCAGGGTAGAGGATTAAAATTTGAATGAGGATTACTGTCAAAGTCTCGGACGTCCCTTTCGCTCGCGCTTCCGGCCCACCCCCACGGGGAGAAGGGGGGTCCGGAACCGGTACCAGATTTATGAAACATTGTCCCAAAGCTTTTAGTTTCCTTTTTCTCGGTCCATTGTTTTGCTGAGCTGGTGTAAAAATGACCCCAACCCCCCTTCTATGAAGCCTCGAGAATGGAGCATTTGCTGCTGTTGTTGCTGATAATCCGTCCAATCCTTCGTCAGCTGAAATTTATTCAAGCATTCGGGAAAAAAGAAAGGCATGATTTCATCGAACTCATTGTTCTGCTTTGAATAACGTGTCCATTCGATTGTTAAAAATGTTACAGCAAAGAAAATAATGCTTTCATCTGAACAGAATTGTTAGTGTCTACTCCTAGCGAAATACAAATAGCTTTGTGCTCCAAAACGATAAAAATAGGAGTACTACATCTTCTTTTCTAAATGAATCAATCACATCGATTCATTGAATGTGTCCTTATTTCCTCTATTTTTTGTTTTGTTGGCTGTGTATATAAAATAAAATATCGTAAACATAAAGTTCATAAAAAGTATGTTATTGAGCATTTTGTAATTTTGTAGTTCTGATTATTTCTACAGTTATTTCAATACTTCTTGTCTTGTGCAGTGAAAGCTTGATAATGGCAAACTCCATGGTTTGTATAATAATCTCAAACTATTTTCCCTTATGAAGCTCCAAACAAAAAAAAAATATATCTTTTCAGTCTTCACACTACAGAACTGGAGTTTCAATTTCATCCTGACATTTACTCCGAAGTGCCAACAAACTGATCCAATTGCGTAGCCAATCTAGGAATAGGCATCACCAAAAAAAAATAACAAATTCATAAATTAACCTTAATTTCTCATCAGACATTTTTATACACACAAAAAATATGTTTCATCTAAGTTAAATTCCTTGTTTTTGCTTTTATATAGGGGACGTCAATTAACTATTTGGTTAAAACCGCTCATTTTTTTGAGTCTGACCACACTGGTGTCATGACAGATACTTAGTATTATTATTCCGCTGAACGAAAATGGCTGAGTATACACTTGAAAAACGCTGGGAAATGTTGCATTATTACTTTGAAAATTATAGTAATATCGCAGAATGTGTGCGAAAATGTTTCCTGATGTCGTTTGGCCACCAACAAGCTACAATTTGACACCTTTAGATATTTACTTGTGGGGTCCGTGAAAGACCAATGTAACGTCAACAAACCACAAACTATCGAAGCTTTGAAGAACAATATTCGCCATACCATAGCCGAGATAGAGCTGCACACAGTTCAATGTACTCAAACCACCCATATAACTGAAATGGTTTTCATGCTTAAGTGGAATTCAAATATTTGATTGTTTCAAATATTTTTTTTGAAAATATCTCTAGTAGTTTTCATTTTGAAGCATTTAAAAAAATGGTAGACCCTGTACATCCCAACGGTTTGGAGAATATTATTATTATTTATTGCTAAACGATACTGAACTGAACATTGCGAATACTATAAACTTAATATTAACCTCAATGTTAAATTAAATTACCTTAATATATCTTTCCCAAACAAGTTTTGAGCCCAAAACATGGAACTTTTAAAATTAAATCACAGACGCACAGGCGTACAAGAAAGAAGGGTTTGGAAAAGTTTTCGATAAAAATCGTTGTTTGTCTATTAGATCTGATCACAACATGAAGGTTATCATGTGTTTCCTTTTTGTTTTGTATTAACATTTATTTTCTAATGGATGTTACAAACTACAGAAATTCCTGTTTTGAGCTATTTTGGCAGGCTGTATTAATTGTTGATAAACGAGAATTTCATCCAAGTTTCACAGTAGCACCTCACTTACAACAGGAATATTTGCTATAGCAGTTTTTCTAGCTTCAGTTTTACTCCCTCACAAACCATGGCTGTTGCTGCCCAGAAATGCTCATTTGATAGTAGAAATCATAGTAGAATCACCCCGCAAGCCAAACAACCCATTATTACTTGTCCAAAATATGACAAACTGCGGTTTGCGTGAGAGGGCAACAAGGAACAGAGCCGCGCATTAAAAAAAAACGAGCAACATACATTCAGAAACATACTGACCAGGCGGACGGTATGAAATCCATCCTTTTTATGCTAATGGCTTGGCCCACAAGCAGCAGCATCGGTGGCTCCCGGCCGCACACTTCAATTATTATACATTCGCTTCGTTTTTTGGCCCCCGTCATCGGCACCGCCGCCGCAAGGCAATCAAGCACCGCGCGAGCAAGTGTACTCCGTTGGGGCTCACTCTTTACCCTGCACAGATCAACCTCCTCCCCCCACTCCTTCCCCCTCAACACACCGATAAAGTGTTGCTGTGGTGCATAAAGTTATGTAAATAACAATATGATTCTCGCCACGGTTCTGCCATCATGATCGTGTGGTCGTTACGCAAGCTCGAACGGTCGCCGCGCGGGAAACGGAGTTGAAGTTTAATCATGCACAAAGAGGAGCAGTCCGGTGTGGTGTGCGTGTGTCTGTGTGTGCGAACATTTTCCTCTATGTACAAAGCGGTAAAATATAAAGGGGGCGGAGCTTCGAAGCCGATGATAAGAAAGGACCGCGGGAAAACGGGACGCCCCGGTGATAACACACAGGCGCACTCGGCACACGGTTACGCACACCAACACGGATGGCGGGTTCGGGCATTTTGGGACATTTGGGACGGGCGGCAGCATACTGTGGCGATTGCGTGCGGGCAGCAGCTTTTCCACCCGGATTGCATTGCCGGTTTGCTGGATTGCGGGCGAGCGTACGATTTAACGCGTCCATATTTGCACGCTCACACACAGCCATAGCACCATAAGCGAGTAGCATAAGTTGCGGAAAAATATTAGCGAAACGCTGCGGACAAGGACACGAAGGACAACCACACACACACACACACATACACACGCGCGCACGCGGTGGGAAAAGTGATGGCAAATATAAGGGCGGAGGCAGTTTTATGTCATGTTTCATATTTTTCGCTCACCCGAACAAAAGGAGCCGAGAGGGAAGCACACGGGTTTTCCTCGATCGTAGCCCAGATTCTGTGGCCCCACAGACACCCATACCACCGCTGGGAAGAAAATGTTGATTCCTGTTTATTTTTTTTGTCTCTCCGGTGGCCGTTTTTTTCCCTGCAACGGTGTTAAGGGGCTTTCGGCACATTTTACTGGGTGGCTGCCCAGAATGTTTTTTTTTCTTACATACAGAACGGTCGTCCTAAAAACGTCTGGATTGGAGGGAAGGTAAGAAACAGACGGGAGATATCATGGTGGGTCGGAAAAAATCGAAAGGACCCCGCTGCAAAAGGTCCCCGGGCTCAACGGTCGGTGTACACTTTGTGGCTTGCGGGTGTGTTATTATTTTTTACGACGCTTTATGGAAATTGGGAATATTGCGGTACGGCGTTACTTCTGCTGCTATATTTTGTCTGTTTTCGTCAGTTGAAGCTTATGAATCGTTTTCCTATCATGGTTTGCTCGAAAGATACCAGCAGAAACAAAGCGAATCCATGCATTACACTGGGTCAAGCTGAAAACGATCTAACCTCTTTTTGGCGGTATATACGTTGAAGGATATAATGAAAGAGATGATATTTTAAATTGGAGGGTTTTTTAATGCAGAAGAATGATGAAACTATATCCAAAAAACTATGATTCATCGTTGGTGCTCAGAATTATTCAAAATAAATTAAGTAGTCTAGAAAATATTTGGTGCAACAGATTTACAATTAAGCCATATCACTTTGAATGAAGCGATACGCGATTACAATTCACATACAAATTTCCTTTCGTTTACTTACGATCCAGTTTTTACCCTTGGAAATCCTTGAGAATAGATCTATTTTAAGTTAACAGCTACTGCTGGAAGTGTGTGGATACAAACTACTATCCAAACGTTGTACGATGCTTGATGTAAAATAGGTCGATCAATATCTGAGCATCTTTAGCTGTGGTGAGAGGTCATGTAAAAGTGAAAAAATACACGCTGAATTGTATGATAAAAATATAGGTTATCGAGTTTCTCAGTAAATAAAAATAACATCTAGATAAATTAACCTTACCTCACGGACACATGAAATATGAAATATGAACGGACAAGAAGATAATTAAGAATTAATATTTTAGAAGTACTAGAACTCATAGAATACATAGAAAAATACAATTTTCTATAAACGGTTACCAGGATGATTGAGATAATCAAATTATTATAGAAAACTCCAGGATGATTACGAACTAATTTTATCCAAAAAGGAACGTTTCATTTACTCTTTCATTACCATTTGCATCTTGCAACTGCTTTTTTATAAAGGGGTTTAAATGTAAAGGGGAAATGTAAATAAAATTGTTTTCAGTAATACTACTATCTATCTATATCTATCGCATCATTGTTCTCCATGCTTAACTTTCACATTGCTCCAAGTTAAAAATTCTTTTTAAATTTTCAAGGAATATGTATTTCGCATAGGGCCGGCTCGGTGGTCCAGTGGTAACGGCGTAGGGCTGTCAAAAGGCCCGTCGCCGGTTCGAATCTCATTCGGACCACTACCGCCCCCCATACGCAGGATTGACTACTCTGCTATGGGTACACTTAGTCACAACCCCCCATACGCAGGATTTACAATCTTGATATGGACGGGTACACTTAGTCACACAATACGGCCAGGCCGTCACTGCAGAATAAAATATGTATTTCGTATAGTTTTTTTAACTTCTACCAGGATTGCCAACCTTAAAAACCGCAAGAAAACTTCAATAGGCGCTATGTAAATTATTTTGAAAAAAATTCTGTATGCTCTTTTTTGTCAAGAACACATCTGTCGATAGAATACAACGTTATTGTTACATCCTTTTACCGAAGGCAGAAAGTTACACTGACGAAAAATATCCTGCAGCACAGCACATCTCGTATGGTATGAATGATAAACTTTGGCAAAGTTGATCTTTACGTCGTTCCAGTACCTGCAACCCCACTGTGCATACAACCAACACCTGTATTCTGGCATCTGGCAGCCAACCTTTGGCAAGAAATCGATCACACAATACGTTGCTGCGGGTAGATTCTGTAGGAAACAAAACCAACCAAGA
Source organism: Anopheles epiroticus (assembly GCA_000349105.1). Lineage (NCBI taxonomy): Eukaryota > Metazoa > Arthropoda > Insecta > Diptera > Culicidae > Anopheles > Anopheles epiroticus. The sequence continues at coordinate 28,384 of KB669859.1, forward strand.
AATGACACCCGCTCCGTATGCCCTGCCGAATGTATTTCCATATTTAAAGACGTACAATGCTTGGCAGCAGTCGCAGCAGCAGCTGCAGTGCCTGGCAGGTAAGACGCACCCGGTCCAGTTATCAGCTGCAAAAAGGACCAACTTTTCCTCTGACCACATCTCTAAGAAACCCGGCACGTCCGAGCATATTTTTCATTCTCCATTTTCTCCGTGTGCAGAGTAAAAGCTGTTCCCGCTTTTTGTGAGCAACTTTTCCTATGGTCCGGTCATTTAAATATCAAAACAAATAGGCCCCATAAATAAGTGTGTGTGTCAGTGGGGCTCTTGCCACACCTGCACCTGCACAGTGCAGGTCCTTGCGGCTGAGCATATTGTTTTGCGTTGCGCATAGGTTTTCTGTTTACAGTTTCTCTTCCTCTCGCTCGCTCTGTCTTTATCACTCTTGTTGCTTGCTTGTTTTAGTACCCTGCCCGTCTGGTTGTACAATGCTCATTATTTAACTACTGCACTGCTGCACACACAGACATACGTTGAAAGAGGAAATATCCAAAGCACACAGCAAAATGCAACAAATTTATGTGCATAATCAGACGGACTGTGTCAGGGCTGCACTGGAGCACCGAGCGCGCACACATTTTCCAGCCCGGGTGGTTTTTCCAACCGATTCTACGACCTTGCGGAGGTCCATTTGTTTTTTTCCCCGCTGCGCATATGCACTCGGAACAATTTCCGGGCGGCCGCCATATTGCACGACCAGTGAATGAAAATAGGTTTTTGCTTTTACTGCTTCGGAACAGTCACATTAATTTTATGCTTAATTTTTATCGCTGAGTTTAACAAGCGCAATCTTTTATATATTGCATACTTTTAGGCGCAAGGTGTGTGTACGATTTTGCAAACAAATTTAATGATGGAAAAATAGACGGTAAATAGATGGTCGGATTAATGCGTAGAATCAAATAATAATAAGTTGAATTATTATGTTCTGCGCCTAGATGTATGTAATGTAATAAAACACGTATAGGAACGTTTTGCATACTTTTAGGCGCAAAGAAAAAAGATGAATTTAATAAATTTTATGCATTATAAGCACCCACTCCGTCAGAAGATTTGCACCAATTTTAATGTCGTCCAGCTCCCTTATCCCAATCAAGACCTGTCAACTATTCCCACTCTAGTTCGTAGCTCATTAACGTATGCTTCTGACACCACCATCCATGCCACTCGCCACCCATCCCTTTTCCCAACCTGCAGGACCAACATTATGTTAGTATTTTTATGCTCTACTTGCCAGGTTCCTGTCCCTCTCGCTCCCTCGCTCTTCCTCACACCAGCGCAATGCACCCGAATACACCCAGCGCGTCAAGTGAAAACCGCGCACAGCAGCCCACACGCACTTACCGGACCCTAGAGGGTGAACAGCTTGTTTCGGGTGGCTGTATCCCTGTAACTACCGGACCCCTTTGCGTTTAGCACATTGTTTGCACGATTATCCCCGACACAGTACAGCATCTCATTTGGCAAACAATAGCCGGCGCACCGAAATATGCTGACATATGTGCAACCGGCAGACAGCGAGTATCCGGCGCACGGGGCGAAAGTGAAAAAGAAAACCTATTTCCAACCCATGGCTTTCCCTTTCCCTCGCTCGGACGCAACGCAAAACGCAAACGGAGAGGTGCACGCACCCAGCAGCAGAGGGGACTGGCCGTGCAAAAAGCAGTTCCCGGCGGGATGCGCCGTGAGATGTAAGCGTAGCCGGGGACCCTACGGGTATGCCAACGGGGTCCTGGGCCCCGGGCAGGTTGATTTTGAGTTAGATTTTTATAGCATTGTAATAGACTCACGGTGCGGGTCGCCCCTGGAACGATGATTACTGTTATTACAGCTTTTAAGGGTGGCATATGGTACCGAAACCGCGGCGCTACATTAAAAGGATCTCTTTATCAGCATCCCTACAGTTTGTGAGTGTGTGTTTGAATGTGTGCATGATGTGTTACCGGCCCGAGGGGAATGTTTGCCAGGGGCGAGAGTGGTTGAAATCGGAACCACCGCCAGGAAAGTCGCGACCTGCGGGCGCAACGTTGAAGATCGTCGGTGTGGATTGAAAAGTTGCTAGAATTCAACATACTCCTTTGAAGGTAAATTACAGGATATAGACAGAAAAACTGATAAATTATAGAACTTTCTAATTCTTCACATGTTGTCGCAGTTGCGTCTTAATATAAATGTCAAACAAAAACTTATTTGTCCTCAATACTTGTTTCTCCACACTTATCGCAAGCTGTAATCCTAGTCAGGACACCAAAAAACAATTGATAGCGGTACATGTTTGCACACTTGTTACCCATGTGCCTTGCCGCCCGAACGTCCCAGGCCTCGCGTTAAATCAAGTGCAGCGCCTAAGGATCTTTCCGCCCAGCCCAGCAAAAAGCACCATAATGATGAAGTCATCTCAGATAAAGTGCGCCCGTAGGGATACGGGGAAAGGTGGAGATGCAACCATCATCTGTCACATTTCATTATGCCTGCTCGCGCCGGCAATGCTGTCCCTGCCGGTCTTTGCCCTTACCCTCCTTGCCAAAACCCGCTTTCTATAAAGGTAAGGGTGACAACGATGGTGTGGTTCGCTTGAAGGCAACATATTTTTTTTGCGTTTCCATTCTCAATCCAATGCCGGTAACATGACCGGTAGGTCATCCTAGCGTTACCAATACGATCGGTCCCGGAGGGATAGTCAGCTCTTACCCTCCTCCTCCTACCGCCCAGAGTAAGGTGGGATATGTTGTTAATTGGTTTTATACGATTGCGACAGTCGTAAAGTGTGTCGGTGCGGTTTTGAAGCATATTTCGGGACAAGCAACTAGTAACGAGTGCAACCTCTGGAAACGGGAGGCGAATTTAAATGTTCAGAAACAGGGGCACATCATCAATCATAGACAATGGGTGTATGCAGTGAACGACATGGGTGTATTCATTGTAGCACTTATGTGTTTTGTGATTTATTTAAAACAGATGAATAGTATGTAAATCTATAGCCCTGTGATTTTACATATTGTTAGAGCACTTGAAATAAATATTTCAAAATCATTAAAATCATTATCACTTTCATGCCATCTTTAAGATTAGAAAATCACTACAGGGATCTAAGTTCTCATATTATGAAAGACACATTAAATCCTGCATTTAATCCACCTGTATGAAAAGTAAACTTCCAAAGACTTTGGCACGTAAAGAATTACCCGTGGCCCATAAAAATACGTCCCAAAAGGCACTCCGACGAATCGCATATCTCCGGTACATGCTGAGAAATTGTAACGTTCCGCAGCAAATCGGTGGCCCGGAATAGCAAAGATAGCAGCGCTATCCAAGCACACCTCCAAAACTAGCCCTCCTTAAACAGGCGCAGGTGGTTCGTTAAACTTAAAAATCGATAGTCTGAAACAAAGCAGCGAGGAACTCGGTTACAGCAGCCGAAGCTTCTGCTGTGCTCCTGCCGGAATGTCTTTGAACGAGTACGTTCCGCAGAAATAATTTGGGACCCTTTAGAACCTTTCCTCTCTCCTGCCTAAGCGCTACCTGACGGCCATGGTCGAAAATTCAATCAGAATCAGAAGAGTGTTTTGCTGAATTTATTCATTCCTCGCTCTCGCTCTCGCTCCACGAAGGACTGGAAGAGTTCTGGTGCTCTGGTTCTTATCTGTTACCTCACGGCTGACTTAACCCGTTTCATTGTTTAACGCTGTGAAATATCGAAATAATATTTTCCCCCCTTTACACAATCCCTATCGCGTCGGTGAGATGCTTCAAATGCTGGGAGCTGCAACTCGGTAAGGAGCTGTAACTCTTTCGCCATTTTCCAACCTGAGAGAGAGCAAGTTGGTCCGATGGAAATCGAAATTTTTGCTTCGAACAGCGTATTAGTTTTGGTTGGATGGAGAAAACGGATGGTTGAGTGGATGTCACAGAGGACTATTAATCGGTTTCAAGTAAACATCTTAGCTGTTACGTCGGTTTGGATGCTTAGCAGTCGATTGTTTGTGTTTCAAATGTATCATGCGAATAAAATAAATATAAAATCAAAGCTTAATGTCACTTGAAAGACATGTTGCAGAGGTTATTGTGTTGCTTACTATCTCAAGGCATGACTCAAAAAGATAGCAGTACCAGCAGTCTATCTAATCATATCATTGTCTGAGTGCTCAACTACTAGCTCTAAACGCAAAACGAACACTTTAAAGACAGTACTCCCTTTTCACCTTTTACTACTTACAAAACTAACCTCACAAAACGCACGAACCGACGGTCGCAATACGATTGATAAGAGTTGGTACGGTACCTCATTTACATAATTTGATCGTAATCCGCAAAGCAGCATCGGGTGATTTTTACACTTTCCGTGCCCCTTCCCTCCCTCCCAAAACGAAGCACACTCCCGGGTGCTGTGCAAATTGATAAAACCCTCGTAAATCACGTGCCCCGGAACGGCAAAAGGGCTCTCCGGTCGATAAGAGCCGTTTACGACCCGTCGGCTCGAAAGGGCTCCGGAGAAAATAAGGCAATCTCGCAGAGTTCGGCACGGTGCCGAAGAACGATCGACAAGCAGCAGGTTATGTAGATTTCTCACCGTTCGCGGGCATCTTTTCCGCGAGCCTGCAAGTGACTAACTCCAGTAGCATCCGGAACCGGATTCCTTCCGCACCCTTAAGTGGCTTCATTTTACGCTACTCAAAAATCACTTTGAAGCTACCGTAGTGATGCCGGATCACCGGTCCCGGATGGAATGGGTCGCTACGCGAAAGCACGCGCGCAAACCGCGCAATGGTACGCGACGCGTCTCAACACCGCGCTCGGCGGTGGTGTACGTATGTACGTCATAATTTATTATGCTAATTTCCACCGAATACAAATGACTGCTCTTTTATCAACTGGTGCTTATCTGCGCGCAGTTAATTCTTCTTTCCGCCTGTTGGTACCGGGGTGACACACACACAGAGCCTGATGGAGGGGAATGGGGGGAGGTGGTGGTGGGATGTTTGCTCTATTGTTCTTACCGACGGTACAACACGTTTTTTGCTACAAATGGCAACCACTTTTTCTCGTCTTTCTTTTGTGTAATCAGAGCGATTTTCAGTTCGATACGTCTGGGAGTGGGTTGGGTTATGTAAGCGTTTTTTTGTCATGTATTTATCTTTTCGTTTGTGCTGTTTTGTTTTTGTTTAAAACGATGTAATCATTTTTTGTGTTTTTATAGACTTGAAAGGCTTTTTTTTCCTAATTATACTTTAACTTTACTAATGTAGAAGCCTGATGGTTGTGTTTACGCTTTATATTGTTGTTAATAAATTAATAAATTAATAAATTAAAATCAGAACGATTTTCTGTTTATATCGTCTGGGAGTGGGTAAGGTTATGTAGGAGTGTTTATGTATTGAATTTATCTTTTCTTTTGTCTTGTTTTTTTTCTTTTGCTTAAAACGATGTTATGATTTTGTGTTCTTTTTATTGGCTTAAAGTTGTTTTTTCCTGTTTATTCTTTGACTTAACTAATGCGGGAGGTTTACTTCTGTGTTTTCTCTTATGCTGTTAGAAATGATTTGAAATCAGTAGGATTTTCAATTAAAATTAACCTGTCAGTGGGTGAGGTTGCCTGAGTGCTGTTATATTTATTTTGTTTTGTTCTTTTCGTTGAAACATTTAAATCATGGTATGTGTTGTTTTTATCGACTTTTTGAGACTATTTTTTTTCTTGATTATACTTTGACTTTACTAATAAACTAAAGTTATTTTTTTATGTTTTCTCTTTATATTGTTGTTATTTTTTTCAGTATTGCCTTTTAATCTCATTTTATAAAAGCTGTCTTACACTGCTAATAACATATTTTAAATAAATGTCGTGCCATTTAAAATGTTTTCTTTTCAATTTTAACCTACTACATCGACCTGCTCATGGGCTCATCTTGATCGCTGCTTCACAAAAGAATCTTGTCGCTTGTAATTGATCTCGTTTAAACTTGCTCTATTATGGAAACAATTACGTCCCGACGGCACCGGAAGGGACCCATTAAGCCACAACAAAACAAACACAAAAATATGCAAAACACTTAATGTTCGCAACTTTTGCCATGGTGGAGCCGACTCAAAAATTAGACATTTACATTTTCCCGACAGAAACAACCTTTTTGTTTGGAGGCAGCCAGAAGACCGACACATTTCAGCCCAACCACCTAGCAAGGCGACAAGAAGATGTCTCAAACCCGTCCGCATTCTTTCCCTCCTCCGCTTTTTCCCCTGCAAGATAAAATCCTTGCGCGGAGAAGTTTTTCCACACCATCGACCCTCGGTAGGCAAAGTTTTCCCGCGAGCGAAATTGAGAGATCACTATCGTTTCCGGGCCGCGGCGTGAGGAAGGGTGTACCGCGCATCACCGCAAAAACCGGTTCGACCCTGGTGGAAATTTAATTTGTAATCAACTCCTCAAATGATGCCGAACCGGGGAAAATGAAATCACTGTCGTCGGCATTTGTCTTCTGGGACCGTGCGAGAATAGAAATCCTTGTTTGGTTCTTCACGGTTCCGAAGGCGCACCCGGGCGAGCTGAAGCAAAATGGGCCTCCCGGGAGGTTTTCTACCTCCAGTCTCATCCCCCTTCCCCTCCCGCTCCTCAAACGGAGGCAGTAGCAAACAGTAGGAAGAACTCATTACGGTTATATGATTATGGCAACAATAAAAGCGGCATCATATTTTCCGCGATGCCTGCGCCAAACGCTCGCCCTCGCGGGGGTGGGGAAGAAGGTTGGTTATTGTTTTGCTACACAGAGCCTTACCCCCCTCGTACGCCCGCGTGTTCACAGGGAAATGAGCAATTTCCGATATGCCCAGTCTCGTTTGCGGCGGGAAAACGCACCGAAAATCCCAAGGATGGCGCGATCAGACAGTTTGCGTCGGCCGTAAAGCCATTAGTACGTTTGCTGACCGTAGAGATTCCGATGAGTTTTCACAGGGAAATTGCTTTATGGCATCGCGTAATTCCAGCCGTGGTTTTGAATTTCATTCGTCGATAACAATCGCTCACGGATTGTGATGGGCAGAGTGATAGATGGAATGAGCTACATGGATTTCGGTGTGGTTGCCGTTTTGCTCGTTACTTTGTCTTTCGGGTAACTGTTTAATTACCACGACGAGGTTAAGGCAGTAATTTGGAATGTGTTCCCGGTCCTTGTTTTATGTTTTCACTTTGCGACAAGAGCAATGGAAAATAAGATCCAAAAAAAGAAGAAAAACAGTGTTATGAAGCAATTTTTGGTTCAAAAGGATGATGAATCTTTCACTGCTGATACTTTATTGCTTTGGTGGTGGATGTCTGATTGGTTGTGTTAATACACATTACAAGTGTGCAAGTTCTTCATTTTTGTTGTTCTTATGAACGACGAAGATTTTTTTCATGAACGGAAAACACGCTACGCTAGAGTAATTCAAGCAATACAAAAAATCGAGTTAAATTAAATGAAATCAAACAGTATTGTACCAACATAGAAACATTCGTTATCATCATCTTTTATCCTGTCCTTTATCTGTCACATCTTAAAGGAACTGATTTTATGGCGAATATCGCTCTATGTTTTTACATGATATATTTTAGACATTTCGTTTCTATATTTGACACTGGAGTAGCATGTTTTTACGGTTCAAGTCACTTACTTTTCTTAGCTTGTGTGAAACTAAAACTTAAGTCTTGCAACGAATTAAAATCGTCACAGTAAAGCACCCAATTTTGTGCAACAAAATGTGATGACTAAGAGTTTAAAACTGATTATTTCTTGTAAAAAAATGATTCCTAGTGGAATCCTATGCTTCCTATTTTTTTAGCAAACACAATACATAGAAAATGAAAGACACGATGACGAAGTCGAAGCTGATAAAATAAATGCATCAGACACTCCAGTTAACAGAACAGTTGACAAAACCGATGAAAAGCAATCATAAACTAGTACTTTAAATGTGTCAAATCAACTTTAAAGTAAATCATCTTTAATGGAATAACAACGACAACGAAAATGGGAGTTCACAGCTTTGGTCAATTCCCACCGGGAAAATCAACACTTTACTAAAATAAATTCTTTCCTCTACCCCACCATATGGGAACTGCTTTTCCATCCTTTCCCGCACTGCGTGAACAGAAAATCCTATCTCAACAATAATTATTAACTTCAATCTCATATTGTCGGATTAAGCGTAGCAATCAGCAGAAGAATATTATTTATATACTTTAGCAACCGCACCAGCTCAAACCCCCATTCCTTTTCCCGGGAGAGGGGAAAAGGCCGGGTGGCGTTCTGCAACGGGCAAAGAAAAACTGCCTGGGCACAGTCCTTGCACCGTGTGGCCTCTTGCGAGCGGTACGTAAGCTGGAAGTTAAAAATCGGCTTTACTTGATTGCCGTCGGAAGGGATGCACGGTTTGTGCCATTTCGTCGACAGCGACCGAAACCATACTGCTTACGTATAGCTGTCCCCTTCTGCTCCGGCCTGTTTGTGTGAAATCCCACCGGGGGGTCACAGTCTGTGCGTGTGTGTGTGTATGCCACGGTGGATGAAGGGATGATAAATTTTATTGGCCTAATTTGGTGTACCCGGTGGCCCGGGCAGTGTGCTTTGATCCCTCCATCACGTCACGTGTAGTTTTGTTTGATGGTGGTCATAGTCATAGTCATAGGGCTATCATCAGCTTGCCACCCTTAAGCCGTCGGGGAAGGAGACCAGTGAACGCAGTATTTCTAGCCAGCCCGAGCGAGCGGGAAAGGATCCCATAACATTGTCAACAAGCGATGCAAATCGGCTTATTTTCCTATTTCCTGTTATGGTGATTATGGGCTGTTTTGGTCCCCGGGAAATCCTGCACGAATTATCGCTCGATGCGTGAGGGTGGTTGGAGGTACGGGGCGAACGTAGTTGATAGTGATAGGAAAGGACCCAATCAAGATGATGGTGGTTGTTAGAAACTACGGCTGAGGAACGGGTTATTTTCTTTTACATCTATAACGAACCAATAACCAGCTTTCGAGAAAAAAAAACGTTTTTTTGGTTCGTAATTCGCACCCCTTTAAAACACGAAGTTCTCATCAAGTGTCTGCTTTCAACGTTCAATCGGATCCTCTCACCTTTGATTAATATAGCTCTGACCTGCAAACAAGAGTTTCTCGTCGTTTTTTAGTTGGTTTTTCAGATTAAGATCTGGAGCAGAATGTGATGCCTCCAAAACTGTGGTCTCCAAAAAAGTTTCTAACTATGTTCCAGAATGTTACTTAATAGATTGAGTATAGTTTATGTCGCTTTAATATTGATGATTATCGAACAAACTATTTTTTTTTTGTAAAAAGATGTTTCAAGAACATTACGAATTCAATTTTTGTACATAATTCAATGATCTATCCAGCCCACCAATTCTAGTCTGTTGATCTAGCAATGATTAACTAACTGACAGAATATATTTAACGTGAAAAGAGATCCTGATAGCAAGCGGTTACGCTTTTCTATCAATTCTTGCTGGGAATAGTCATCATTTCCAAGATTATCAAAATTACGTTGGACCCAGCAAGAACATTTAGATACAAATTTGAAAGATGTTTCTAAATAATGGTTGTTCTTAAATTTGTAAAGAATAAGTATATATGCTACATGCTACATGTGATACATGTAATATCAAAACACTGTTATTAGAAAACTGCAAACACTTTGAATAACTTTTAGCGACGAACCAAACGACTTGATCCAGTAATAGCTTATGATTCCTTACAAGCGTCGAATATCGAAACTCTATCCAACTCGAACACAGCCAATGATTTCATCCTCTTTCACCCCCAGACAAACTCATCTGTTGTCACCCAATTCAATAAACGCAAGTAAGTTAAGGGTCAATCACTTCAACCGTTTTTTTTATCTTTTGCCTTTTTTCACAACTTTTCCCAAAGAAATATTTCTCAATTTCATACGAACTTTTGCCACCGTTTATTATACGGTCAGTCGAAGGTGACAGCAAAAGAAATTGCACACCAATAAGTAAAGCTGAAAGCCATTGCTCTCCAGTTCCCAGCTATGGGCGTCCGGAGGCACTTGCTGTGTAACTTCTCCCTCCTTCTGCAAAGTCGATCATCTTTATTACGAGCGTCTTTCCCTTTTCATGCGTATCTACAGTGGGATGAACGGCATCCCGATTGGTCAACGGCAGATAGGGTGACGAAAGATGGTCTATTTTTTGTTCTTTCTTCCCCATCACAAGTGGGGTGTGCAGGAGGATATCATAAAAAATCATAAATATTGAATTACCACTGCTAGCTGACCCGCACCGAATCGGAAAAGTAGTTATAAACGCATTTTGCAACGCGCACTAGATTCAATTTCGGTAATTTCGTAAAGTTGTCGCTCTACGCGCTTTTGGTGCGCTTACTTTGATTCAAACCGGAACACCCTCTTGCTTGCAATAGGAGACCAGTTACCGAGGGTTTGGAGAACATTTTTGGTGAAATTGATACGTGATACATTGAAGGTGGACTAAATGTATCACGATTGTTCGAAAATGATGAATAGTAGGAACAAAGAAAATTTTATTTGAGCAATTGACGCCTATATTCCGAGCATCACACTTTCCTTTGCATCTGTTTGGTAGTTATGGAGATTGAGAAATCCTACATTCCCAATGCTTCTAACCGATGCCAGTGACCAGCCACTGACCGTATACAAATCATTAACATTATACTTCTTAAATTAGTAAGCCAAAATATGAGTTTGTAAAAATTTCACTTACCACGCCTTTTACACCGGGAAATCGCACCACTCCAGGGGAAAACTTTTCACCAAACCCTTGCGCACTGGTCGCTTCGTTTCACAACGGCTCAAAATCGCGCACCTCCGGCCACACATAATTACCTATCTAACCACTGAACTACTCCACTTCCTGGGCGGAGGCAGAATGCTTGCACAGACGGTCACCGGCAGCCAACACACTGTCGCATCGTCTCCGCCAAAGCCTACTAGATAAGCGACTAGAGTGTAGGTAAGGCGCGCACAGCACGCAGAGCAGTAAACTGATTCATCACGGTGTCTACGGTGACGTGATTCATATCCAGATGCGGATAGTTTGGTAGTAAGCCGGCCGATCTCACTCCCTTATCTGCTGACCGTTTGTCTGGGGTAGGTCGAGGTGATGAACAAGATGAATGCTTCCAGCTTCCCTCCGTTCGCCAGGCCAGAGGTGCAACTTAGTAGCTCGTAGTGTCTACCACTTTTCATTCCGGTATGTACTAGATCGATTACCTATCCTGACACGCATGTTAAACAGACAGGTTTAGGGGCTAGCACTAAATGTCACTATATGCGAGCATAATGCAAAAATTCTAGCACGGATTTCCAATACCAATCTTAACTGATGAGCGACGGGTGAGTTAATGAGATTTTTGAGACAAATTTATTAAACTTCAATATCATATACATCCACGTCAATCAATATATTATTATATAAAATACATTTATATATCTGTTCAAATAACGCCAAACTAAACAAATACAAATTGTGATGGAATGTTCTAGGCTACGGTCATAAATATCTGCGATCGCTCTCTCGCTCTCTCTTCTTTTCTCCAGTGCGTCATCCGTCATCTCTGGCTCTAATACATCTTTCAATTGTTCAACAAATACTAAACACAGTTCTGACATTTATGCTTGGCGTTATCTTCTCTTCCAGCGCGAAAAAGTGTGTGACATAACTGGACAAGGTTGGATAACAGAATCATCGGAGAGGACACCATGTTATCAGTATGCTAAAGAGGTGTTGTAAAGAGGTGATTTGGAGGAGATACACTTACCCCAACAGATAGCGGGGGTCCCCGATTAGTAGGTTGCGATGATCATACGATGATCATCGTTGGTGTTTGCTTTTGGCTTGGTTATCTCTATAACAAACCTAATGGCTTCAGTCCATTTAAGTACTCTTTTCGTTAGCCGGAAACCTAACAGAAAAGTTAGTAAAAGTTTAGATTTGGTAGAGTGAGCTAAAGTGTTGTACAGTAACAATAGATTGAGAAGAACGAAAACTGTTCTCGGCAATACTGTTGGGCGTTTTCTTCGGGTTGGAATGTAGTTCCCAAGAAATACTTTAAATGAATTGGAAAAGATTTAAAAAATACTAGAGGAATGTAGATCCACTAAAGATCCTGGAGGATACCAGATCTTCGTCGTTCCTGTTCCTGCGTTCCTGCAGAATCGGTGCAAACCATATTACCCTGTGTGAATGAGTGCACGCTACAATAGAAGCTTCGCGTATCCTATCTAGTGTAGCTAAATGATGGATTTCTAGTTGCTTCGGCCGTATTTAGGCTTTCTGCAACGCAGTCGTGCCTAATCTGCACGGATCGCCAGGTATGGTACAAATATTAACTACACACAGACACCACAGCTACAGCCTAATCTGTTCTAATCACTTCCGATGTAGCTACGACATGTTTGCTGCTAATATTAGATGCGATTCCTAAAGAATTCAGAACGATCTGAGCTCCATGGATCGACTGAGCATTGTCTCTCTCACCGGAATTGTCACATTCGCTATTCTGTTCAATTATTTCCTTCTTTGTCTCTATCGTTTTCTAACACAACATTCACGTGCATTTGCATCTCCCATCTTCTAATGCATCTCTGTTCTATTTCGCTATTAATCCATCCGTGCTTCTTCTACCTGTACTTGTTGCTTCTACTACTACTACAGTTTGCCTAATTGTTATAGCATTTCCATTTTCCGATTTTAGGTTTCTTCCATCATCATCAATCTCCGTTTGTTCGCATGTTTGTTGTGTTGTTTCATATCCTTTGTTTTTCTTCTTATCATTTCTTTTTCATTTCCAATTAACGTCATAAGTCAGAAATCAATAATCTCCACCGTTGGCTTTTAGCTGTTTCTGGTAATCTTTTTTGCTTGCATGAAGATCGCGCGAGTACGAGCGTGAAGATTGTTTTTAGAGTTTGTTAGGTAAACCAAACCAAAGGGTAAAAAATGGTAGTGTGAAAGGGCAAACTAGTTTAACGCATAATTTAAGTAGTTAATACAATTAACTCATACAGCATGATGCTTGTATTTCGCAAAGCTTTTAATAAAATGTGCTTTCAAGCGAGCTATGATAATGCAAGGTGAGTTCGTGAGTGAGTATGCACTAGCGGATTAAGTACAAAATAAAACAAAAATAGATGAAACAGGTGTTCTTTTCAAACTCTACACACTCTAGTTCGTTTTGTTTTGAGGTGCATAACGTGAAATGTGATAGCCGTGAGTATATATTTATGTGTGTTGTTTTATATCTTTCCTTCCAAAAAGGTGCATTTTGAGTAAGTTAACGTGAGAAAATAGTTGCAATTAATACGATTAATTGAAATGCTTTTTCAAACAATCAAAACACACACCCTTCGCATCAAATCAATTCCAAACAGCAATTTAATACTAAAAACAATTTAACTAAATAATTTGCAAACGCACGTTGTAAGAATTTAGCTAGCTATAAAGTATTTAACTAACCATTCGACTCGTAAAAGCAAAGGGAAACAAAACACTTTCCAAACAGTGCCACGATAAAGAGATTATTTGTATTGGAAAACATGCAAAACAGCATCAGTGCGTAACGACTATAACATGAACGAGTAGAGAACTGATGGGCATATGTGTGTGTGTGCACCTAGTGAATGATAAATACGTTTTTCCAGTGGTTTCCCTTTACCCTTGTATCGTTTTTCCTGTGTATAGAGAAAGATAAATAGAGAGGTGCAATCCATTGTGAGAGAAAAGGGGATGCACATGTTTCGTTTACACGGCGGTTTTATGGTTTCCCGTGTCTTCACTGAACGTTGTGTCCTATATTAACTTGCTTGATTATTATTTTGAATCGTAACTTTTGGTTGGCGTCTAATCCTTCTTCCTCGAATCAACTCCGGGATCGAAATATATAGGGAACTGTATGGGGTGGTGCAATGTGCAACGTGTGGTTAGGGCCGTGGGACGTATTAGGGATGAAGGGTATGTCATGCGTTTTTTTTATGAGGAATGAACCTATAGCAGACTACAATTCAAAATGATAGTGTGAGAAACACATAGTGGACATATAAAATAAAGAGAGTTCAAGAATAAATGAAAGATGTCGATTGGTGGAAGACGAATGGAAATGGTAGCGAAAGTATTGCACCATTAAAAATTCACTTAACGTTAAAACGCATTCAAACAAGCAACATCATCGCAAACTCCAAAGCTAAGCGCATACAGGGGACGGTGTTTAGTAAGGCTTTGAGAGGGTAAAAAGGGGAAGGGTAGTTCCTTTAAAGGCGTTTGTCAAGCGGTCTTCCTTCGTTCGCGTTCGCCTATCGGCGGCAACGACGACGGCGGTTTGGTGGCGGTGGTGGTGGTGGTGGTGTTGCTTTTGGGACGGTTGGGACGGTGGATGAACCAATCGCGAACGGAACTAAACGGCGAACCGTTCGCCGTTGGTCGCACCGTCAATCAACTCAAGCAGGGCGTCCAGCCGGAAGTACAGCTCCGAAAAGCGCTCATATTCATTTCTGCTTATGACTAAACATCCTCATTCCATTATTATATCCGGCTTGGCAAGCGACAGCATCTTGCCAGCACTGCCGGAACCCATACCATTGCTCTCCACCACACTCTTCTCCTCAAATGTGGGCGCGGCGAGGGACGAATCCTGCATGGGCAACGGTTTGGCAACACCGATTCGTACCACACCCTTTGGTGCGCCTTTGAGGGCCTGTACCGCTTGATCGAGCGATGCATTTTCCAGGATCGTATCGTTCACGAACAGTAGCCGATCGCCGGGAATGAGACGACCATCTAGCTGTGCGACACCACCCGGTACGAGCGAGCGGATCACGATCAGTGTATCGTTCGGATCGAGCGGATCCTGGTAGTCGAGGATGGAAAAGCCGAGTCCACGTTCGCCCTTGATCAATTCAATAATCTGGGGCTCCGAACTCCACATCGCCAGGCCCGTCAGAGGCTCTAGACTGCGAGATTTGATCTTGGAAAATCCGTCACCACCGACACCACCTGCACCGGCCCCGATCCCTGTACCGTTCGTGGTGGCCAAACTGCCGTCCGATTTAGCCTTAACTAAACGTTCCGAGGTCGTTAAACTACCGTGCAGCTGTTGGTGATGGTGTTGAGTGGTTCGTTTCGCTGCGTCCGCCTCCAGTGAGCTGATTAGCTGCTCCTCGGTAAACCGCAGCAGATCCGGATCACCGCGTGCACACACCATGCAAACGTCCTGTGGTAGCTCCTTCAGGATGGACACCACCTTAAGATGATTCATCCCTAGCAGTCGTTGACCGTTAACCTCTGTAAAAGCGGAGGAATGCAAGTTAATTTCCCCTTTTAAAGTACAAATCCATTCGATTTTCAACTCACCCAACAGCTCATCGCCGGAACGCAACAACCCATTCTGTCCTACCGGACCTTCCGGCAGGATCGACCGTATGTAGTGATGTGGACGGACCTCCTTTCCGCCCTCCACATCCACCGTGCCTTCGAGCGAAATGCCCAGTCCACTCGAGGCGGCAAATTTGCGTATATTCGCCACAATGATCTGCACCTCCGGGCCAAGTATGTTGGTCCACTTCTTTACGATGAACGCCGTGTCGGGATCTTGATCCTGCGGCCCTTCCTCCACCGTGGTAGCTCCCTTCAGCGAACTACGCAGCTTAGCTGCACTCTGATGATGCCTGGCAATGGCAACGGGATTGGTGGCATCCATCAGGACACCATCCTCCAGCACACTACCATCGGCAACGATCGTTGCTTCTTTAATCTTTTCCCGATACTCTTGCGTGTCGATCGAGTCTTTCGCTCGGGACAGCTTCTTGTGACCGGCCACGTGCATGGTGGCCGTGTCCATTCCGACGACATCGCACTCATCCAACTCTTCATCTGCCGCTACCTCGTGCTCCTTTCCTTGCGTGCGCTGCAGTGCTTGCGGTGGCAGGATGTCCAGTATATTGCTACCATACTTGGAAAGATCGGTCGGAACGAGGGGTGGCGGTGGTGTGGCCGGTGTCGGTGGTTTCATCTCATTCGCCGCAATTGCTTGCTGCAGCTGGTCGTACTTGGGACCGCGCAAGTACCGCTCCAGACAGAGCTTTACCACGTGTCCGCTCTGTTTAAGCACGTCCACTGCCTGATGATTGGAGAACCCATGCAACGATTGCCCATCGACCTCGATAATGCGATCGTTCACCTGAATTTTCCCACTCAAATCGGCTGCACTGCCCGGCGAGACGCTCTTCACGAAGATACCCGACAGTTCCTCCTTTTCGCACACGTACCCCGCAATCGTGATGCCGAGCCCATTCTGATCCTTTCGCAGCTCTACCGTGAACACCTCCGTCTCGGGGAAATCTGGCAGGGGACTTTCCTGCCCGAACGGATTGTCCAGCCCCGAGCTGTCTAGGTTAGTGATCGAGTATACACTGTAAATGTCGCCAAATCCAGAATCGGACAGGTATTGCTTAAGCTTGAGCGGGTTCGCAAGCAGCACCGTGGGCACAATAGCGGAATTATCGTACTCGGCTGTCGTCACCGTGGCTGGGTCGATCGGTCGTGCCACCACGAGCTGTACGTGTGTGCCCGACTGTCGCAGAACGGACGCTACCTGCTCCGAAACCATTTCGTGCAGATTAACGTCACCGATCTGTAGGATTTGATCGCCGCTCTTTAGTCGTCCATCGCGATCTGCTACTCCGCCGGCTAGGATGGTCTTTACGGTGACGCCCGTCGTACGGGCGCCTATAATGCCGAAACCTAGTCCGGTTCCATCGTTGACCAGCTCGATGTCGAGAATGCGGGACCAGTCGGCCGGGCCGGTTCCAGCAACGATCGTTTCTGGCACCGATTTCGGGGAGTCTGCGAATGGACCGGCGAGCGGATGCTGATCGGTCTGCTCGGGCAGAAGCGTGTGATGATGGTCCTGACGATGGAGATGAAAGATAAAAGAGGGGAGTTAGGGGATTAGTAGAGTAAATCGGGGACAAACTGTACTTCCAGTGCACTTGTCGTTGGGATCGTTGCTATCAACAGAGTATAAAGCGTACATTTAGCATTTTTAAATTTACTATTTCATATTCAAATTTTAGTTCCAACATTTGGTTTGATATACTTTGTGCAAGATTTTAGCGTTTAAATGATTGAAATTGAAATAATTCCATGCGCCTTTAATAATTTTCAGTATGCGCCACGGTAGATCTTGTGGCCACGGTGCTACAGTTCCGTACATAGGGGAATGGAGCGCTTTACAGCACATCAATCGATAAACATGTGTCCAAGTGTGGTAATTTTCTGCTCCAATAAATTCCGACACTTTCTAGCGACCCGCGTTACGGACGCCCAAAGGAACTAAAATTAGAAAATCAATTACATCCCCCTCAACGACTAGCGCACGACTGGTCAAAGCTCTTAAAGAAAAAGACAGCAAAACGGGAAAGCAAAGTACTTGAACAATCGATGGCACCTCGAACAGGGACGGTTCGTTGTTCAGCTTCAACGACGCGTTCAGTAGCTGCTGGGCATCGAGCGGCTGCTGCTGCAGATGGTGTTGCGGCACGGTCGCAACGATGGCCGGACCCATGGGCTGACTGTGATCCAGCAGGTTCAGCTTGGGCTGCGTCACCACCAGCATACCGCCCGGGCCTGGACTGCCAGGGGAAATCTGAGCCGACGGTACACGCTGCTCATCCTGATAGTCCGCCTCGAACAGATCCGTACCAGGCGGGACGCTCAGCACCAGCTCGCCACTGTTCGCAATGTCAAAATCTCCGGGCAGTATCGAGGGGTGCTGCGTGATCTGATGGTTCAGCTCGGACAACGAGTCCTGGATCTGGACGATGTTACGGAACACCGGATCCTGCAGCAGATCGAGCACCAGCTTTAGATCGTCGCTGACATTCAGCTGCAGCTTATTCGGTTCCATCTCCTCCACCGTCTGCTTGATGATTTCGATGTGCTTAAGCGCATTCGAGACATCGCTGGAGAGATGCATCTTGGCAGTCTGCATGCATGCACCCGCGTCCCACACGGCCGTTGTTCCACACTGCACTCTCTTTTCTTCACACACACTGCAACACTACAAATTCTCAACACGCTACCGACAACCCTGGACGCTGGGAATGCTATCGTGCATCAAGTTTCACGAATCTACGCGGAAAATGCGTCCCTGAAAACTATTTTACTTCAATCACTGTACAGAAGTGTACGCCTCTTTTCACGTCTCTGTTTTATTTTTTTTTGCGCACACAGAGAAATTCCTTTCCAATTAGGTGTTTACGTGCACAGTGAAGAGGAACAAAACGCATACAAACAACTGTCAAACGGGGTTTGACATTTGACAGCTGTTGTTTCGGTTGGGATTTGATCTAGAGCAGTGCAGGGGTCGTGAGATGAACCCTCAAAACCACATTTTTTTTGGGTTTTTGATTTTTTCTGAAAATTTTTAGAAAGTCAATTCAATTCAAAAGTCAATATTTTGAAAATTGTAGCAATATATACTGACCGTTACTACAAAAAAAAAACGATAAAAAAGTTATGATTATGATAAGATGATTGTGTAAAGATTGTAATCATTTTACAAGGCCCCATGTGGTTTAAATCCAATTCGAACTGCTTACCCCAAAAATCGGACTATTCTTCTGTGGCCACAGCTAGCCAACAGCGTGAATGGCTTAGGCAAGGCCTTGGCCAACAACGGTTAATGAGGAACAATAACAAGAAGAAGATAATAAAAATGTAAACAGAGAAAATTGTCTCAAGGTTGCTCATTCTTTCATATTCCTACTACCGTTTGTATGATAAGATAAGGGCTTTGGAGTCGATGTTCTACAATATTCTTTCTAACATCAAATCCCAGCATAATGTTATGTCCTGAAGTCGTATTGTTAAATACTTTCCTATGTCTAAAATTATACAGTTCTACCAACAGCACGTTCTTGATTGCATGAATACGCTATAAATAGCCATGACTCTCGGAAGCTAAACCTATCCGGAAATACCTGCAGCAACGGCTGGAGGGCCAGCCAGTGCTAAACAACTTTTGCCACATGCTTTCTCACCAAGTCGAGCAAACTGCTGCTGCTTCTAACATACTAGGATGCAAATTACAGTTAATTATCACCAGGCACACCGCTAGCTTAATGGAACGTACAGTAACGCACCGGACTAGACCCCATCTGATCCCCGGATGGTGCACCCGCAACCGGCACACGTGCCTTTGTGACGCGCGCGTGTCTCTTTCTTTGCGCGAAAAAATGCGCGCTCTTCGCGCCACCGTCTCCCGCCCCGTTTAGTGGCAATAAAATCGAGCCTTCCCGAACAACGTGATCCGGCGCGGTGGCGATGCGGTCGCGAGTTTCACGCTCCACACAACACAAAACAAAACCACCCCACCCGTACACATACAGATGCAAACGCAGCAAACTATTGTGTGAATACACCGTCACCACCTGATGGCGTAATCGTCATCGTGTTGCTTCTCGATTATGCGCGGCGCCCAAACGTACCACCCTTCCCGACAAAAAAACGGTTTATTTTTAAAAACGAAGAGAAAACAAGGGGAAAAGAAACTATTCCAGAGCTGAATGTTTATGGTGGCACAGATTTTGAATTTTTGGTGGAGAGTTGGAACAGAAGGCCAGTAGACAAACAATACAAAATGCACTACATTATCTACGGCCTCGGAACGGGGTTTGTGATGACGTTTGTTTGAAAACAGTTCCGATTGTTCGTGCTCCATACTGCTGGCACCATCTCGAACTTTTTTTGCTAGGGGAGGGGGGGGGGGGCATAGTAGAAGGTATCACGGTCATCGGTATGCATTGAAGGTGTTTTGGTGGTTATGTGTTCCTTCCTGACTTCCAAACCTCTAGGCAAGTCCACAATGGACATACAACGAGATGAATTTTCTTTCGAGTAACCCAAAGCAACATGAAATAAAACCAACCTAAATTTTCATTTCTTTAATTTTGAGTTCATTTTTATTTAAACTAAACAAGCTTAACAACTGCACGCGTCGCTTTTTTAAATGTGTTTTGCTTAAATAATAAAGTTTCTTTTAAACATATACATAAAATGGTACACAGCTTCATAAAGACGGGGAGAGGAGGAAGCGAAGCGGCGAAAGGGATTAATTTCCCAATCGCGGAACAAAAACGCTTAATCTTCTCCTTTCACTGCCACGATTGTATGGGTGAGTGTATGTGTAAGTTGGGTGTGTACTAGAACGTACTCAATAATTATTAATCTATGCATTAACCGCTAGCGCGCCTTTGCCCTATTCGTTTTTCTTTTCAAACTCCTCAAATACATACACACGCACACACACACGCACACTTCTTTGCTGGGAAATCCTTGCAGGTTGTTGCACTTTTCCTTTCCTCTTCCCTTCGACCCTCGCTGCACAGAATTTGGACTGTTTCAATTTTAATACCTTGTGGCTTTTCATCTTCTTTTTCTCGAGTAAACTCATTTCTCTTCCTTTAACTACTAATGTGTCAATTCAGTCTTTCCGTGGGGAGAGCTATTCTTGCATTTGCATGCAACAACGTGACCTTGACCTGTGTGTATGTACGCGGTATGTTTTGATATTTGGCAAACAGCAGTGCTGGGGGGGATTCTTCTTGTTTTTTTTCCAAACCGGAATAAATCATAAATCGCATTGATTTTTACGTTGCTACTCCTCTTTGAAATTTCTTTAACTAAAACTGAGCTTATTTAATAACAAATTTCCCACCCACTCACTCTTTCTCTTTTCCGCTCTCTCTCTCTCTCTCTCTCTCTCTCTCTCTCTCTCTCTCTCTTTCTGTTGGTATTTACACACAATTTGCATACGACGCACAACACACAGTGTCCTCCTTCAGCACAATATCCTTTCACAATCAACGAGTTGGCCAAACACGGAAAAGGAACGATACCCTTTTAGCTATTGAGCTAGCTTTCTCTCACTCCTGCTCCCCGCACTAATACATGGCCTACTGCCAGTGATTGTTCTATAATCATCCCCATCCCCTTCTTTGGAATTTAAACGATGTGCGCCCTCTTACTGTACCGATCTCACCTTCTCACACGCCATTCAAGCGGCCAACAGGGAAACGCTGACGCTGTTGTTTTTGTTGTTGATGCGCACACTCTCATCACACCTTGCTTTCCTTCTAGAACCTTCGACCAGTAGTGTGCAAGTGGTCCACCGCTTGCCAATAGAGGGCGCGCGCCAGAAAGACTGCACACCCGCGCGCACACTATATTCCGATTGGTAACGACGACATAGTGCCGTAGTGCGCACCATCGGGCGGGTGAGTGGAGAGGGGGTAGCAGGCATTGATCGAGATGCTTCCTTTTGCATCCCGCGTGGTGGTGGCGGGGATACTCTCTTTCCAGCTGGCACGCGCGCACCAACCCCATCCACAGTTTTTCACTCGCTTCACCTGTTTGTCACGTAGACCACACCGTGCCTTGACTGTACTACTACCGGTCGTCATGAAGGTCTCTTGACACTGTGCTAGAACCTTCTCTCTCTCGTTGACCTAGCGTGGCGTGTGGTGTGCATATCTCCCCTGGAAGGGTTTTCCGCACAAACTGTTTTTCCGGGATTACAATGTTGGAAAATCCCGATCGGCTTTCTCCTTCCCTCCCGAAAGCGCTACCATTGCTCTATTCGGAACGTTCGAGAACGGCACGCGCTGATGCATCACAATGAGAAAGAGTGCGCGAGCGTGCGGTTAAAGGATGATATGCGCTGGGCTCGGTCCGTGTTGTCGTCGTCGTCGTCGTTGGGTTATGGTCGTCATCTTAGGCCACATCCATCGGGAACAGGTCGGCCAATATTTCCTTCGTGCTGGCCGACACCTGATCGGGAAACCGGATGTCGAACGCCACCACCAGATCACCTTTCCGGCTTGGTTCTTTCGGGAATGGCAACCCCCGATTCTGTAGCCGCTTGACTGTGTGTGGCTTCACCACCTCTCCAGCCGTCGAGATGGTTAACGTTTCTCCGCTGAGTGTAGGCACCTTCACCACCGTACCGCACAGGGCCTGTCGCAGGGAAATCTTGGCCGTGTACTTGATGTCACTGCCCTCGCGCTTAAAGTGTGCGTGCGGTTTGTCGCGTATGATAAACACGATGTCGGCCGGTACCTTCCCCGGGATCTGGTCGCCTTCCCGCGGGAACGTGATTTTCGTGCCAGCCTTCCAGCCCGGCTTTACGTTGATGCTCAGAATCTTTTCTTCCTTCCGCGCGGACCCATCCTGTCCCATTACCATCTTCGAGATCTTCATCTTCTTCTGGCAGCCGGAGTTTACGTCCTCGAGCGACACGTACAGGTCGTGCTCGATCGGTGGATCCTGTATCTTCTGTTTGCGCTGGGGCGAACCGTGCACGTTGAACGACTGTGACCGGAACGCACCGCCCGGGAAGCCACCGACGCCGCCTCCGCCCCGTCCATCGAACCCGAACGGATCGGAGTCCATCTCTTGGTGGAAGATGTTGCCGCCACCGTCCGTGCCGAAGAACACGCTGAACGGGTCGCTGGTGCCGAAAAACTGTGCGAACGTGGCGCGCGGATCGCCGTGGAAGTTGTACTGGAACTGGCTCTGGCCCGCACCGCCAGGCATGCCGCCTCCCGCGCCACCCTTCAGACCCTCCTCGCCGTACTGGTCGTACACGTCGCGCTTCTTCTTGTCCGACAGCACCTCGTACGCTTCCGCCACCTCTTTGAATCGTTCCTCCGCCTGGGGCGCTTTGTTCTTGTCCGGGTGATACTTTAGCGCCAGCTTACGGTACGCCTTCTTAATCTCATCGTCGCTGGCATTTTTCGACACGCCGAGAATTTTGTAGAAATCTTTCCCCATCTTGCTTTGTGTTCTGTTTGCTTTTCTGTCTTTTTACTGTTACTTAACGGTGTTCTTGCGCACTGCACTCACACACCGTACAACGGTCGATATACGTATTCCAGAACGTTCCTTCTTCCCAACGCACTGGGGTGCTATGTATACCGTTAGCGCGCTGCTTGACTCGGGAATTTTTCTTCTCACAAACAAACTCTTTTCTGTTCCAAACTAGTATGCTGTACTCCACAATTTCACACTTTCTTCTTAACTGCTACAATTGCTTTCGTTTAGTCACACGCTTGCTACGTTTTCCAGCGTTTTGCACTACTTTGCTTTCCTTCAGCAATAACAAACGAACTGCTCACTGAGCGCTTGCTCGACTTTCATTACCTTTGCCTGCCCTCGCTGACGGAAGCTTTATATGAAAACATTTTTTCTAGATGCTTCTCGAACCCAAACGAGAATGTGCCAGAAACTTCAAACGTCAAGTGACCCGAACTGTCAAAGTGAGCTCGAATATTCGACTATCCCGAATCGAGCAGATCCCAGGTAACATTTTGAAGGTGGTCGTAGCTGTAGAAGATGTATCGGTATTTTTTTGCAAACGGTCGGTGGATTCATTAAGCATTGCTATATTGCCCGTTCTTTAAATTGTGGTTAAAGAATATCAAGATCTTAGAAAGAATTTTAGAACCAATTATTCCGCTGGTCTATGAAAATAGTTTGTCAAACATACGCGAAGTGATACTTGAACTAGGATTGTCCAAGAAATTTGGAACTGATATCTGTCAGAAACTTTATACTACAGTAGCGTCGATTATCGGGGGTGGTCGAGACT
>KB669859.1:56425-301657 GCA_000349105.1 Anopheles epiroticus
CCATCTGTCAAACTAAAATAAATAAAATATAGCTTTAATTGCACGGTTTTATCGGAATGTCTATTGAATAATATTTCAGGGTCGTTAACTAATGGAATAAAATACAAAATAGTGGAAATGTATGACGCATACAATAAAACCTTATCCAAAATCGCAATGCAAATCGGAAGAGTACTGACAGCACTTGCGATTCGCATTCCGACGAAATCGCATGCGACGGAGTACTGACACCACCCTAAGTGCGCTCAAGAAGTAGTGTATTACACTCGCTCTCGACAAATGATCAAGTAGTCACCGAATTACCAACTCGCGATCGTTAAGTGAACTCTACCGTGAAATAAAACATAGTACATTTACACACGCGTATTAAAAAAAGGTGGGGCCGAAAACATCCGAACCAAGTTAGGAAAAAGCTAGACCCCATAGAACTATATAGGTATAATATAGTTCCAGCTTCTATGCTGTTGTCGGAGCTGACTTTTGACCCGAGATAGGTGAAATTTGGGACGACTTCGAAAGTGCGTTCACCTATCGTCATCGTACGTCACCCCCAAGGTGTTTGTATTTAGAAGGTGAAGTCGTCCAGAGCAAATTGACATTTCTCAACCTGACATAACACTTCTGGGAGCTCTGGTACAGAATTCAGCGAGGGGCTGGTGAGGGTGCTGAAAACTGTATGCGATTTTGACATAACAATTCCAAAGATGTCGCTTGGCGAAAGCGATAAAAATTCACCTGGTAAATACATACACCTTGCGTCACCCCTACGTAAATCAGCATCTGTTAGCAAGGCCGCTGGCGGAACTACTATCAGTTCCGACCCGTGTTAATATAAAAACTTAATATAAATATAAAATGTTAATGTAAAAAGTGTCGATTATCCTGGGTGGTCGGGACCGGATGCATGCCGGATAATCGATTTTCACGGATATATAATCAGCCCGTATTAATATAAAAGCTTATAAACCTAAATTGCATTTTATAGGGATAAGTTAATTATGAATTCGGCTACATATTTTTCGATTGGATAGGGGCTATAAATCATTTATCTAACCTTAAATATACAAAAAATCTCGATTTTTTGCCTTAACACTAAGGAGTGGTTTTTGTCTTATCTTGACTCAACTATATGGTAATGGGCATTTTTCTTCTGGAGCTCTCAAATTGTTCAGTCACGGATAATCCGCCCCCCGTTAATCAGCCCTCGGATACTCGACGTTCTACTGTACTTATAAAACCTAGCGTAGATTTTATGAGTACAGTAGGTGACCGCTAACTGGCTGTAAACATGCCGCCAGTTATCGAACAGTGTTCGATAACTGGTGTGTCACTTCAACTGCGCAACGTATCAAAAACATTGAAGGTAACTCTGGAGCCGGATTATTCAAAAACTTGTATAGAGCGGTACACCTTTTAATGTGATTTTATGAAACACAGGTTCTATAAAACACAAAAGGTAACATTCTGCTCGATAAAAGCAGAATAAGAAGAAATTTATACTGGATGTCCTGTTCCCTTTAGCAATGAATTTGAACACTTTTTGCATTGATTTAAAGTATACTTTTTAGTTTAATGGTGCTTAATAATATGAGGTGAGAACGAAACATTAACAGAAGACGAATTTCCTTCATTTGATTTATAATTTTACGTTGACGCTCTCTCAACGAGATTCCGGATGTTTCCTGATTTGACGTTTAAGTGTTTTTTAACTGGCTGACTGCTCAGTTAGCGAACATCCAGTTAAAAAGCACACCAGTTAAAAAGCAGCCAGTTAGCGGTCACCTACTGTATTAGTTAATTATAACACAGTATACAGTTATAGTTACAGTAAACAGTTTACTTGCAGCTGTGATTTTTTTATCTCATTGGCAGAATATAAATCTGTACAACATAAAAAATGTAGTGCAGAAAAAATAAAAAGTGCTAGAGTACCGGACACATTAAATATGGGTTAGTGTAGCCGCAGCCTCATAAAATTTCCGTCAAACGTCTGTCAGTCACCCTTTGAACAAATCACAACGGAGAAACACCTGGAAAATGAGATAATTTCTTGAATTCGTGATAAAAGCTGAATATCTGCACCATTCTAGTAGTAGGTAGTGATGTAGTTTTGCATAAAAAATGTTTTATATCGCATCATTCCGATGCGTTCCTCGCATTTGATGCAAAACAAGCTCACGCTTGTTTTTGGACGCTGTTTCCATCAAACGGTACGTGCCGAGCCCAGTGTTCACAGTGAGCCACGGGTTTCTGCGAGTATGTGTGTACGTATGTACATGCAAGCTGTTCCTTGGGCTCTTCTGACGAAAATCCACACGACACGAAACAATCGAACATCCGCAGGAAGCGAGCAGCACCCAATCCGTCGCTTAAAACAAACCACTCGGTGTATCGGTGCACCCGGCAACTGTTAGTCCACACTTCCGTCCGGGCCCATTGGTTTCCGATCCTCGTTTTTTGGAAGCAG
Organism: Anopheles epiroticus; assembly: GCA_000349105.1. Taxonomy (NCBI): domain Eukaryota; kingdom Metazoa; phylum Arthropoda; class Insecta; order Diptera; family Culicidae; genus Anopheles; species Anopheles epiroticus. The sequence goes on from KB669859.1 coordinate 58,893, forward strand.
TCCCGCCCGTGCGTGTTTGGGCAGTGTGTTGCTTCCCGCACACCCCTCTGCCCTGGCATTCAACGTCGAAAGGTGGGCAAGGTGAGTAAATAGTGGTACGGTGCGGTGCAGTGTGCTAATTGCAGATCGTGTGTGTGTGTATTCCGGAGTGTGTACGTGCGTTTGTGTGCTGCGACAAATTCCTGTCCGCGAGAAAAGAGGCCTGCTTTTGCCAAAGAGTTGCCGCGCGAAGTCAGCGGGGACGAAAATCGGCGAAGAGGCACCGATCCAGCTCCGCTCCCCGCGCGTGTGCGTGTGTGTGCGGGAATTTCGGGGTGTGTGCATGCGTGTGTGTGTGCGGTGCGGTTCTGCAACAGTACGAATTTCGAATCGTGGTGGTGCATCAGTGAAAGAAGAGTGAAGCTTTGCGACCCTAAATTGTGCGTGATTTCGAGCGACAGCGAACGGAGCTGGAGAAGAGAAGGGGGAACCGAGCCACAAAACAAGCAAGTGAGTTTTTTTACCAGGGGAAAGATGGCCACCAGCAACAGTACAACACACAAAAAAACATGAATCGTCATGACCCGATGCCACTGCGTTTCCGGCGGGGTGGTGAGGAATGGAATGACTTTTCGGGGTAAAACCCTTTTTCTTCCGAGCTCTTTGCAACGGGGTTTGGGACATAGAGAAGCCGAGAAATTTCTTCCTCTTCCACCAACGGGGGTGGGTGTACGCCATCATCTGTGTGTGTCCGTTCAACCGCTTCCGACCTGCTCGATTTGCGCTTATTATTTTGCACTGCGCTACTGGGTACGTAACGCGCGTTGCCACTCTCACTCTAGGGAGGCGCCAAAGAGCCATTTTTCCTGGTGGTGCCCGTGTAACACCGTACCGGGCACGGCTGAGACCTGCCGCTTTCCCTCCTACGCGCGAGACACACAGGTCGGTCTGTCGGAATGCCGCACGGTGGGATGGGAACCCACTGGCAGAACACGTTCGGCGCAATGCGTAGCGTTAAAAAAGGGAAGAAAAAGGGCTAAAATCTGTTCGTCTTTTGATCACCACATCAGAATAGGTCGCAGTAGGTTTTCTTGTTCGGTACATACTCCTACTGCGACGGAAAAAGGAATCCGAATGCTTTGTGACCGCCGTGTTATCACAGTCACGATGGTTTCATGACGTGCGTGTATGTGCTTGTGTGTGCCGCAAACGAAAATAAAAAAGACACACTCCAGTAGCCAAATAATATACCTCCCCTCCGTACCTGACGGTGGTGAAGAAAGATGGTGGTAAGAGCTGGTGGAAGGTGGATGGTGGTAAGAGCTGGTGTACAGCCATCCCCTACCTTTAATCCGCGTTAAATGTGCGTGCGTGTGCGTTTGTGTGTTGGTTAGTGGAAGGAATGTTCCCGTATTTTATCGCTTCCGTAAAGCGATTCCCCTTCAGGCGGCGGTGACGCACTAAAAGCTCGTCCCCTCGTCATCGCCTACTACACAGGCACAGTGCCTTGCCGGTGTGATCGGGAAATTCATCACCTTGATGGTCAGAAGGTACTCGAAGGAAAGTGGTCTTCTGTGCAACGGGAAAGAATCACCACAGCTTCGGTGTTGCTCCGGCATGCTGGCGGCAAGCGCGGTGACGAAGATGCGACCCTCGCGGGGTGGCCCGTCTTGTGTAGCGCATTGACCGACCGGGCCGATAGTGTGCTGGCAGCAAACCCCCTTCTCCACTTATTACCCAGTCGTCGGCGCTTGCATAATGATAAGCTTTTTCGTAACACGGATGCACACATGAATCGAGCCGAGCGCCGAGCTTGGCGGCGGTGCAGCAAGTCAGTGACGTTGCATTTTCGATTTCTACTACTTTACTTTCATTCCATTTTAGGACAATTGGCACCCATGGATCGTTAAACCTCGCTCCCTGCAGAACGTCGTGGACAATTTTGGCATGCCAGGAACCGAGGCACCATGCATAAACATATCCCAGTCCGCACTTGCGAGTGAAGCATTTTGAATGCGATTATCTGCGAGCTGCTGTCAATGAGAGCCATGGCAAAGGGAAGGAAGAACGGATTTGTGACGGACTTGCTTCATGTACCGTGGACCCTTGTCCTGTTTGCTGGCCGTGAATTTCGTAGCCCGTGTGGTGTGCCATTGATTAAACGCAAAAGGGAATCGGGTTCCGCGGTGTTATCGGTCAAATTATCACCACCACCACCACCACCACCAGCAAGGGAATGAAACAATCCGTGATGGTGAACAAGTTGGCTTTCAATTCTTTTGCCAAACACATTGTAGCATCCCATCTGCAAACCATGGGTCAGTCAGTGTGTGGGCATTATTGGTTTCGTATTCCTTTTTGTTTCATTTGCATTGATAATGCAAATTCTTTTTCATCGAATCAAACCTATTGCTATACTGCAAGCCGCAGTCGGCGCGGCGTTGATAACAGAAGACTCTAGCAAGTAGCAAAGCAAGGTATTGTTGGTAACATAATTTCCACTCAGGCTATCATAACAGATGCTCTTTGCCACTCGTGATTGAAAAAAAGAGCAAAAGATGCCAAATATTAAATCCTTGATGAAGTGAGAAGCTTAAACCAAATTGTATGACTTTCTCGTAGGTTTAGAGCAGGACGGGAAAATAGTTCATGGGTGATTATTATTGGAAAGAGTACCATTTGATAGGGAAGACCAACCTTTTGGGTGGTGAGATGCTGACCGTGAGTCTATGATAAAAACCGCCCACTAAATATGCATCTACCTTAGTCTTAGAGGACCGCCACACGATCTACTGTGCTGCATAATAATGGAAAGCCACTTGGAACCACTCAGTTATTAAACATTGCAATTGATTTTATTTGTCTGGTAAATGGAATAGTCAAATAGTGGAGAAAGTGCTTTTTTTTGCTTGAAATAGGTTGCACACGAAACTGACTTATGTTTCTAAATTTCAAATAATTAGATTGAGTGGAATCCAGGCATGTTTCAAAAGTTTTTTGAACATTCAAGGATCATATTTAAATTGAAGCATATAGTACAACCTTTTTAAATAACTGTATCATTTTTACCCTTGTTCACATACAGTAATTTTCGATACATGACTGTACTTAAAAAACCTTACAAAAAAATTAGGTTAAACCAAAAAAAAAACCGATCTGCTCCCTTTTCACTTTCCAATGACTGTTTGCTGCGCGTCGTCTTGACGCACTGCGGCGACGATATTTGCCGTGGACATTTCCACAGGAAAACATTTAAACCTTTCAACGCTCTCGTACTACAACAGTCCCTTTTACTTACACTCGAAAAGCGAAAAACAACTTCGCTTCTGTGTCCCCGCGCCATGTCCAATCAATGAAAAACACTCACACACTCTTCAGTAAAATCTTGCCGGCGTAATATGGTGGTGCGCTTTTCCTTAGAGACGGCCCACGACGAAGCGAAACAGTGGTGTGACGGGACGGACCCGTTAAATGCGCGCACGATATTGCCGGCAAAGTTCTTCCTGCTTATTCTGCAGTGCCGTTGGGTGTGTGTGAGTGTGTGTTGGAGGGAAGGGGGCTATCAGTGCGAGCGTATGTTAAAAATATCATCCTCATCCAAAAACTACGCACCGCGAGCGCGACAGGATTGCGAACCCATCCAAACCAAAGTGTGGTGTCGGTACACTCCCTCCCTCCCCCTGGGACTTGGCCGTTGTCAACCCACTTTTGCCCTGCTGTACGGGATTTCGGACACTGCGTTTTCGGTCTTGCCAGGGTGTGTCAGAAGAGGGGGTAGGTGAGCAGAAACACACGCGGGACACGGGCTGTAACACACGCAAATGTCATTCCGTTCATCCCATTAGATCGGCTGGGAAGGAAAACGCACTCACGGTTTGAGGCCCGCGCACTGGTCTGGGTTGTGAAGTTTGTCTCCTGCTCTCGAACAAGTCGGTCGAGTGTGCGTGCGTGCATCGGAGCGTGTGGTTACAGTCCGCCCCGTTCGGGTATCAGTTCCGGGATTCGGGACACAGGAGCGAGTTTGGGTGACTCAGTGGCAATGATCCTTGTGGAAGTCGAGGAGGAGGAAGGCCTTACGGTCCTGTTATCAGTGGTGTTTGCCTGATTCATGTGCCGGAAGTGCAACATCTAATGCAAATGATCGTGCCAGTGTCTACGTGCTTCAGACAGCAAACGGTTTAACCTTATTTTACAATTCTGTGGTGTAGTCATCTAAGTTCCTCTCAAGCTCTCCGTTGCGGAGCTGTGTTACACACCAAATTGTCAACCTAAAAGTAACCATACGAGACGGAAAGGAACGGATTACGAAACATCATACAAGGTTCTTCTGAGTGCAGGTTGGTGTTTCCTTCCCGTATCACGCGTCCCATCATAATCATGTGCGCGCGCGACATGATGACGTTAGCGGCTTTTGTTTGCTTCCCTTTGCTCCAATCGTTCGCTCGTATCGTCCTCACGTTCGATCGGCAAAGGAGAAGAAGCGGATGGATGGGTGCTGTTCGTTCAAAGGTGGTGAATCACACTTGGCCCGGTCGTCGAGCGCGGGTGCACACCCCAAAAAACGGATGGCCCGGTGTAGTGAGAAAGACACATGGACACACAAACACTGCAATTGGAGCAAAACAACAGGGCCATATGGCGCAAGTGGATCAACCGGGAAACTAAATATAGTTCCCGGTGCACAGATAGACAGAGACAGAGACAGAGAGAGAGAGGGAGAGAGGGATTTCCACAATACTCACACACACGTACACTGTGGGACGTGTGCGTGTGCTCTTGCATTTCCCTTTTTGGAGGAAGAAATCTCATGTACTGCGCCACTCTCTCGTTTATTTCCTTTTTGGTTGCAACACGCGTTTTGCATTAGATGTTTCGGTTAGAGGGGGGGGGGATGGCAAGACCGCTACTACTGACTGGGTGTGTGGAGGGTTTCGGAATGGTAGGTGGTGGTAGTAGTAGCTCAGCAGAAAGGCGACGAAGGGCATGCGCACCCAACTTGACGGCGAATAGGAAAGGACAGGAACAAGCAAAGTGCATTCGATGTTCGCTGATCAGCTACACAGGATCGAATCGGTGAATAAGATGTTAAAATCGTTCTAATGAGAATAAGTCGGAAGCGTGTTTGTCGCCGCGATCTTATTTGGACAGTGAGAGGGAAAATAATGATGGTATGTTGAAATGACGAGAACACGTGGGGGGGGTGGTGGTGCGTGCACGGGAGAAACTAAGTTTCATTCAATAATTCTGACCCACTCATTGAGCGATAGAAACCGTTTTTAGATTGTGACAGGAAAGGAAGGCATGAATCAGGTGTTGATTAGAGTCTAATACACATTATTTCATATTTACTCGAGACCGAGTAGTAAAATGTCATTAAAATAACATTTTTAAAAAGCAAAATGAATCATGAAGAAGATATTTCTTGAAGAATGTATTCCCACGACTTGAGGTGTACTTAGTCAATACCGTAACTGAACTACTTTAGTAGTAGTGGTACTTGAGTATGAAACCAGTCAAAACTATTCAGAAGTCTGCAACATTTTGTTAAGACGATCGTTATTTCTGATAACTAACAGTTATATAGTACCATCATGATTTTATCCATATTCCCCAAGAGCCATAGGCAGACAGTTCCTCTGAAGGAATCGTGCTATTTGTAACTCTTTATTTACCGAATGGGCCCTGTTTCGCTTTGTTTCTCAACTGTTACGACAGACGTCTGTACACCATGAACGCTTGCGTTAGACTCTCCGATTTATTCGACTGTATTCCAAAAAATAGAGTAACAAAATTCCCAAGGAACAAAAATTCACATGCTCAGGTTTAACGTACCGAATCCAATTCTCACCAGGCCCTCTTTTAACACAACCTATCCACGAGATGTGCCTGATTTACGAAGATCTGGAGCGCATCAATATTGTAGAATGTGATATCGAAGTTATTTAAATAGTGTCGGATGAAGCAGTCAGGCTAAAGTTTATTTCATAAATAAACCAATCGGCATATGTCCTGGGGAATACAGTCCATATCAGCGTCCGTTTATCCGGGGTTACCTTTTATCCAGCTGTTCGTTTGTCCGTGTAGAAATAACAGTTTGGAAAACAACGTTATCATTGTCTTGAGGGAAATTGTTTGTAAATGACACATTACTAAACTTAAAAACTGACCGTAATTTATCTGATAGATGGCTCCTATCAACAAATAACTCTTTAAAGTAAGGAAACATGGGTTGTAAAGCTTTTCGAAAATCCAGCAATTTTTGCATCCCAAAAAGTCTAGATAAACGGCGCTAATGAAATATGTTTAATTTTAGTTTTCATGTAGTATTTGTTTTTTTTCAAATTACTGCTCTTTTTTACATTCCATTACTCTGGTTATAATTTTTGTTGATACCTGTAGCATCAAGAAATCCATACATTTCCAAACCCAAATGTGGTCAGTTAAACTATTATAATCCTGTAATTGCTTCAAAATGATTGCTTTTTCAATTATAAAAGAATCACTGGCGTCCAAAAATGTTTGTGAAGACAGCCAACGCGTGTAAAATAGACTGAAGAAGAATTGATTCTAAAGTCACGCAAATTCAAGACATTAAGAAATACAAAACTTGTTCTGTAGTGTGCAAAACCTCTGGGTACGCGTAAGGATCAGCTGGGTTGCGTGTAAGTTGCTTTGCGCTAGCAGAGCATTGGGGAGTCGATCACACGTGCATTGCCTTAACGGTGTTTGCTTAGAGATTCCAAGCCTACTAAAAAGGCAGTGGTTCTGATTTTCACATATTGTATTTTTGAATGAAAATTGTTGCTTGTGTCTTGTGTCTTGTGGCATGTGGCTTGAGGACTTCCTTTACGAAAAACACATTCCAGAATTTAGTTCTTTGCTTTTCATTGATCTTGTCCTCCCCGATGCTTCTGACCTGCTGCGAGAGCTGTTGCCTTTTCTTTCCTCTGTTTACAGCAATCTCCTTTGCCAATTTTTTCTTTCACACATTGTTTGCATACCTTCCCTTCCTTCACTCCCTCCCCTTCACAACCCTATCTTTTGAGTTTTCAGCGTCTTTCTCAATGGCTTGTGGTGGTGTAGCGTTCCCTTATTCATCGTTTCCACCGTCCTCCCCATCCCGCAAAACAATTGCGTACTATTTAATAACGATTGGCATTCGCCTCCCTCCCGCGCGAATGTCGAAGTCTCGCGCAGCTTGTTCGGTGGTTGGGAAAATTCTTCCATTTTCCACCGCACGCGAAACAAACGCGTTCGTTTTTCATCGGGTGTGTGATATCGGGCCTAAAAATAGTACCGCCGCACCCCTAGCGAATGTGTTCTTGTTGCTGTTGTTGTGGGTTTGGGTGTGAAAAACTCCTTTCCCTTCGACTCTGGGCCTGCCTATGATGCTGCGAAAGTGAATTCCGTTTTTTCTTTCTTTCGCATGTGGGCATTGAATGTGAGCGTGTGGATGCACTCGTTGCTCGATCGTCGCCAAGCGGAGCTGCTGCGTTTTGACCTGCGCACCCGAAATGTAGAAGTTTGCGATCATCGTACTTTTGGGCGAGGGCGCGAGCGGGGGATGGTGCATTACAAGATGTAAACGGGGTATCAAATATTCAAGTCGCGTTTGCGGTGTAATCTCACGCTTCGATATTAATCCAGCACACGATCCTGTGCGATCGTGTTAGGAGATCTACCACTCTCACTGGGCTGTGAACTTTTCTCACTCGGACACACAGAGATGAGATTTTTGGCAAACGTTTAACTAAGACTGTTGCTCCGAATCTTCACAATCCACCCCCCCCCAAGACACCCTCCCTGTTTCTGAGGGATGAGAGACAGCACGGGAAAATGAATTAAGGAAAGAGAGCCGCTAATCCACACACTGCACAGTGGGCATCTTGTAACATTTAGCAGGATAAAACTGCAAGCAGCTATATTATATAGCGAAATAAAACACATTTTCATAGTTTTATATCATTTATTGTATGCAGAACAGTGCTAGATATTTGTTTCGTCTTTTACCTGACGTTTTCTTGCTCTTTGTAAAAATTCTTGTAATTTAAGCCATGCCATAAGGTGGGCATAGGGAAAATGTAATTTTGCGTAGAATATAATGAAAAGGAAGATGTAAAAATTATTTGAAAGTAAAATCTTTCTATTTACGTACTCAAACTTAAATTCATATTTTGTATTCCAGTTAAAAGTATATAAATTTTTTATATATGCTTTAAAGAAAAAAAAACAATTGGGCCATACGTTATTGAAATTCAAATTACTTTTGTGGTTGCACATTGCTTGCACTTGATGTTTAAGACAAATGATAGACAAAGATGCACAAGTCTAAATTATTAACTTGGGATATAAACTAACTTGGGATATTTCGAGACTTTGTTTTAGCAAAGAGTTAAACAAAAAAAAGTTTTTTTTTATTTTTCAAATTTATATATTTTCTTTTTGGTGCTATTTGATAAGTAAAATAAACAATGTAAATGTATGGTAGAGAAATTGATCTCAGTTTGATCCTGAAGAGAGAGGCAAGAATTTGTTAGTTAAAAAATGTTTTTTTGTTTTATTTTGCAATTTTCATCCCGGCAAATGGCCACAGTGCTGTCGGGGGTGTCCCTCCCGGCTGTGTGGTGGTGGTGAAAATTCGCATGCCAACCGATACGTCCACGAAACCGCGACACCGTCCGGGGCAGGAGGTCCTCTCGGGCCGGATCGTTCGCCGTTGGGGCCAGTTTTCGATCGGATGCTGGCGCGCGCGCTATTCGCTCGTCGATCCGTCTCGTCGACGGGTTTTGGGTCCGTCCGTCCGGACTGCTGTGTGCTCAGACTGTGTGCGAGTGTGTGTGTGTATGCGCGCCATAGAATACTTTCTCTTTCGCGCACACGATCAGTGATCAGTGGTGTTAGCGGTCAAGAACGCCCCAAAGAAACGCACGCCTACGTATGTTTGTGTAGCGGCCGTTTGCTCGAAAATCGTCTTAAACTTTGAAGAAGGGTACTGCGGCTGCTGCTGTTGCTCCCATCGTGCGGCGAGAAGAGTTCGGAGAAACCCCACCCGTTTTCCAACCCGGATTGGGTCAGATTTTCCGACGGTGTCTTGGGAAAATTCTCAACCCCGAAAATATGCACAGTGTGGGTGTTGTTCTTGAACGAAGCGAGTGTGCGTGAGATTGCTGGTGTGTTTGTCCCTAGGAGGAGACCTAGGTGACCTAGGTTCAGTGGGGATGCTTGAGAAAGGAAGACACAAAAATGTGTGACACGTAATAGTTTTGCGCATATTGCAGAGAAAAGTCTATTCGTGGTGTGAATACAGACAACGTCGAGGAAAATCATTTTCCTCTCCTGGGCGAGCTTGAACATTCTTTTCTCAACAATTACCTACTAATTAAAAGTTGAACAAGAAGAAGCGCTCGGTGTGTGTTTGTGTTTGAAAGTGTGACGCATCACACGTGGCTCGCGTGTTAGAACAGATTTTCCAAGGAGCAGACACAAGCGAGTCTTCTGCATTCTACGAACAAAGTCGGGTAAAGTCGGTCCTTCTCTCGGACGGATATTACGTCAACCTTGTCCGGTTCAGCAGTAGCACCAGCAGCAGCCAGCAGTCCTCTTGTGTTTTTTCCCCTCCTGGGAGGACAGGGAGGTGTCGATTGCGCGGCGACGACGGCACACGACCTCATCGCCGGCCGTCAACATGTGTTCGGTGTGTATATTAGTTTGGGGTCACATTCTCTAGTACGCCGCAATTTGCTCGTGCACCACATCTCACACACACACACGGCACCGGCCACCTTCACCGGTCTATTTTAATTATACACTTTGGCTTTTTCCAGGGGATTTTTCCTTCTGAGCGGAAGAAAAGAGTTAGATAGCTAAAGAACGCGATGTTAAGCTTAGGAAAATTAATTTTTCTCTCCATTTTTTGTCTGTTTGTTTGGTATGACAGTTTGTTTTTCAATTTATCGATGGGGGAGAGTAGTGTTGTTGGTCACACGGACGTCAGATTGCATTGGTTATTTGTTACATGTTGACCTCGTGGGTCGTCGCGTGTCTTCCTTCTGCTGTGCCGCCGAGCCTTTATCGAGGTCAATAGCCACAATTAATATGTGTAACGAATTTGTAAATACTCTACTGTCTTTCGTTTCTGTTTGCCCCGTGCTGCTGAAGCGAAAGCTAAATTATTAATGAGAAATGAGAAAGTTTCCAATCCCAACAGGCCAGAACTGTCAGCAACATTCGATGGTTTTCCCACTGTTTTTTTTTTTTGTAAACAATTGTCCAACAATGATAAACAAACGTTCTGGCTTCTTTTTAGCGTGGTGCAACGAACGATTTGCTTTTTGACTTTCTTTTATTTCTGCATGGCAATCAAGGATGAACTTGAGAGGAAAAAATAAGTTTTTCTTAATGAAGGTGCTTGGTAGAAATATGTTTTGTAAAACTATTTTTTATTCTTTCCAAAGAATTGACTTGTAACATGTGACACGAGACGACAAGCGTAAATTGTATTTCCGATGATCATAAAAAAACGGAAAATCGGCAAAATAAGATTAATCTTAAAAATGCTTTTCGGTTCTCTGCTATATACACACTGCTACACGGCGCAGAGAGAGAGAGAGAGCGTGTTATTTAATTTGCTGTCGTTTTGCGCCACCCCAACCCCCGTGCCCTTCCGTTCGTCCTTACACCCCGGGAAGGTGGTGGATCAGCCGCGCGCGAATGTGTTTTTGGTGGATTTTATTTTTAAATTCACGTTCTCCTTACAAAAACGGACGACGCCCACCTTGCCGCCGACACCCGTGCTCGTTTAGGCCTGTTTTCAGCCCATCGATTCAACTCTACCCTCTTGCCTCCCCTAAAGCCCCCCTCAAACGCTTAACGTTTTTGGCGTCGCGAATCTGTTCGTGTGCGGGGTTATTGTGTTAATGTAATTTTTCATTCTTTCTGCGGCGTGCTTTAAAACAAACGTGATTTTTATGTGTGTTTCAAGGATTAAATGATAGGCATAAGAACACTTCTAAGCACTTTTACAGCACTTACAGAAAAGAACCAACCGAATTGTACGTATTTCGCACTGACTTTCCGGTGGGTGGTGGGTTGCTTCATCTACCCAATCGGAGGTCAACCCACCACCGATCGGAAAAGGGGCTGACAGGGGAATGTCGGCGATGAGAGGAGCGGTTGGCTGTGGGTTATTTGGTTCATGGACTAAATTGAGTAGTAACGTGCAAACGTGCTTGTAATTTGGTGTTGTGAGACGATGGGACGAAACACAATGAAGAAAGTTGGCCAAAAGTTTAAGGCAACAGTGCCTCACGAGGGCAACTCTCAGCTTCGTAGCGTAAATTTGTGTTCTTGAGCAGCGATGAATCTGAGCGGAGGGCCTATGAATCCCTTCAAGTGGCGCTGTTCAGCTGGGAAAACGGGGAATTTGACCTGGACCAGCAACGTGTCACGTGTGCTCGACACGTGAGGTTTCGTTTCATTTTCATTCATACAGTTCAAAGTGTCGTGTATGAAGCAGTTTGTGCTTTTATGATTATTTTATGACAATTTTAACGGCCAAGGGCAGACAGTTTAAGCTGTAAGAATTATGTACAGAATGTCACTGAACAAAAGTAGCTTTTTTTACAGAAGTAGTTATTGTATATAGAAAGTAGTATCATTCATTTTATAACAATTAATAATGCAAAAAAAATAATTGTAATGGAAAATTTGTTATGGATTAAAAGAAACATTCATTTGACTGTTAATTATTTTATCATTTACTTTGCAACTCTCAATAACAATTTTCTGTGTTTTCTTCCTCTCTTTTCACGTTCACCGATTGCTCCGAATGATGCTGATTTTGCGCTACCCACCCTTTGATCGGGATCCGCTTGTTCCCCGTCCTCCTGCCAACGTGTGTGCAAATCCAACGGCGCAAACGAAAACAAAACCATCAACGCACCACAATGTTACGCACCGTTCGGTAAACGACGACAACGACGACGATACGGGGTTTTAGGCACACCGAAAATAACATGGTATGCGCCAAGGACGACCAAACGCTCTGCACCATCAGAGACGTCCGGCCAGACGCAGTACAGAAACGCTTTTCCGTAACCGTCCGTCCGCACTATACCGTTGCCACGCTGTACGAGGATGTGCAGCTACAGACGGCGTACAGTGACTTCGAGCTAAATCTAATCGGCACCGATTCAGACGAACCGGTAAGGACTGATGGGGATACGGATAAACCATTCGCTTGCAAGTGTTTTAGCTAATAGAGTGCATGTAGATCAACATGGCACGTGCAGGACATTAAACCATTCTTAGTTAAGAGCAGTTTGGTATGATGAAACCTATTGACTATGGTAGATTAACTATGTGTTATTCATCACTGGATAAGCTTTTCAACCCCTTCTTTGTGTTAAAAAAAAAAAAACATGCCAGTTGTAGCCAATTCCATTTCCGTTTGTACTACTCCTCTTCACGCTTAAATTCTAATAATCTTCCTTATCAGCAAAGTATTCCGTCTTATGCAACTAGAAGAATGTGCCAATGTCAAGTGCAAATCATTATTGCCCATTTTATGACGTTGCTTCGCTGGTTTAAAGCTTCCCTTCCCATGCGTTTGACCCTTCTTTCGTAAATGTTTGTAAACACTCTTACATTGTTTTGCTACGGTTGACCTTTACGCCAAGCCGCTTAGTTAGTTGGGCGTCCATCCCACTATACTCCTTATTACTAGGGACTTCATCGATAGTTGACTCATTACCTCTCGTTGAATACGCACCCACTATCAATGGTTGCAGTTAACCCTTTGACTGACACGCTATTCTAAAGGAAATGGGTCTAAATGTGGCGTCTAATTGTGTGTATTGATTTTATAATTAGCATAATCAATTATCGACAAAAACCGCCCATAACAGGAAATTTAACGAGAGTTTCATCTCTTTCAAGTGTTAATGCTAAAGAGGGAATTTGATTTTGAAATCGTTACGATCTCCGAATTAGTGTTTGAAAAGTTCTGTTTCTATACATTTTTACTGATTTGTTTTGGATTTTAACTTTAACGAAGATATGTAGATATTAACAGCTGCTTTAAAGCTGATGTTATAGATTCTGATCCTGTGGGAAAAAGCAAAAACAGACAAGACCGGTTGATGGTTTAGACAAGATTAAGAAGTTTACGCAAAGTGACATAATTATCATGCGGTTTGTGGTTACTGCTACTGTTTCATCTTTCTTTGCGCTCTGCCCTAATCTTTATTGACTCCACTCCACTCTTATTCTCTATTTATCGGTTCCTTATTCTGTTTTCCTTTTCTCAGCGGCTTGGGAATAAAAATGTGAAATATTTGTACCACGATCGTGCATCTGTTACAAATACTTGGTCCTGTGGTAGTGCTACCTTTGAACGCATTTGCTAAACTTCAGAGTGTTGACAAAATGTTCGTTAACACACCAGTAGAAGCTATTTTTGTTTTGCCTGGGACATACACGCCACACACTTTGCGCACCCCCCGTGTTTATGAAGATGATTTATGGATGTAGGGCGATTGGCGCCGGCCCATCCTTTTCACCACAAATGCGCGAATGTTGTATGCGTTTATTGTTTTGAGTGGGTTTAAAAATGGAATTAAACATGTAAAATTCTTCACCATATTGTTATTGCCACGCTTAGCTAATCCCCATTACGCTGATTTCAGATTCCCTTACGCGATAGGCAACAGGAGAAGCTTGCAGATGTCGGCATAAAGTTTGGCACCGTGAACAACATTAACATTGTTCCACGGAGTTCATATTCGGTAAGTTTCTTATTTCACTTCAATCATTTCCTGGTCCCCACTTTAACGATGTGCATATTCTGCTTCCTCAGATGCCCCCGGATGATATGTCCTCTGATGATGATCTAGCCCTAGGTGCATCGGCAAGTCCAGTGGAATCCGGAAACTATAATATCCCAGAAGCGTCGCCAGTTCCAGCAACGATCCTGCGGCGCGTTTACAACAACATCGATAATCAACCCTCAGCCAAGAGCAACAGTTTGCCCGCGATCGCGGCGCCACCAATTAACAGCATGAGCGGGGGCAGTATCATAAGCAACGGCTACCACCACGGTGACGGTGGAGGAGGAATAAGCAGAGCAAGCAGAAGGCTGGGGGGCGATGGGGAAAGTGAAAAACTGCCCCACTTCCGTGGGCTGGTGAATCAGGCAATGACCTGCTATTTGAACAGCTTGCTGCAAGGCCTTTACATGACGCCCGAGTTCCGCAATGCGCTCTACAACTGGGAGTTTGACGGGGAGGACGAGGTCAAGTCTATACCGTACCAGCTGCAAAAGCTGTTCATCAATCTGCAAACGTCGCCCAAGTCGGCGGTGGAGACGACGGATTTGACGCGCAGCTTCGGCTGGGATTCGGCGGAGGGATGGCAGCAGCACGACATCCAGGAGCTGTGCCGCGTAATGTTTGACGCGCTCGAGCACAAGTTTAAACGCACCGAGCAGGCGGATTTGATCAACCGGTTGTATCAGGGCCACATGATCGATTACGTTAAGTGTCTGGAGTGTAATACGGAGAAGCAGAGGGAGGACAAGTTCCTCGATATACCGCTGCCGGTCCGTCCGTTCGGCAGCACCGTCGCGAACGAGTGCGTGGAGGACGCCCTGCAGGGTTTCGTGAAGCCGGAAATTCTGAACGAAAGCAACCAGTACTTCTGCGACACGTGTAACAAGAAGTGCGACGCGCACAAGGGGCTCAAGTTCACCAAGTTCCCGTACATTTTGACGTTGCATCTGAAGCGTTTCGACTTCGATTACCAATCGTTCCATCGAATCAAACTCAACGACAAGTGAGTGTTTGTGTTTTGGGGGTTTGCATAAAAATCATACGTAACGGTTGTGTCGCTGTGTCACCTTCCAGAGTTACTTTTCCTGAGCTGCTGAACTTGAACCATTTCGTCAACTCGTCGCCTACACTTACCACCAGCACGATTGCAGCTGCAGCCGCTGCTGCTGCCGCCGCTGCCGGTGATGCATCATCCACCAATGGGTCCGCGGCAAATGGCAACGGTCCGATGATGATGGAGACGGCAGAGAACTTTATGAAATCGGACGAATGCAGCACGACAGACAGTGGATCCGCCCTAGAGGAAGACTCGTTCCAGAACGGAGGTACTTCTGTCTCATCGACGACAACGACTCCGAACGATCAGTTTATGGCGCCGGTGAGTGTTTCTAAGTAAACGACGACCGTTTTAGGTACTGAAACCTAAGTAAATCTTGCTTTTCTTGTTCCCACAGGATGATGATGAAGGTATCGATATGGATTTGACGACCAATGGAGACAGCAAGTCGTCACCGATCAACAACAGCTTCAATGCTCCCGGTCCATATAAGTATGAGCTGTTTGCGATCATGATCCACGCAGGCAGTGCTTCCGGTGGACATTACTACGCATACATCAAGGACTTTAAGAGCGGTCGCTGGTTCTCGTTCAACGATCAAACTGTGTTACCGGTATGAAGCGATCGGGCTGCATTTTGTACATCCTATAGTGAAACATTCTTAATTTTTTATCTTTCTTTGCATAGATAACGCAAGAGGATATCCATAAATCGTACGGTGGTGGATCATACAAAACGTCTTACACGGGGGCATACACATCGAGCACGAACGCCTATATGCTAATGTACCGTCAGATAGACAGTGAGAAAAATTCTCTCCCCGTCTCGGAGGATCAGTTCCCCGAACATATTAAGGTAATGGGTTTTGGAGTATGTTTCAATCTGCCCCGTTGTAGATATTAACACTTGCGTGTGCGATACTTTATTTCCTCTAGCGCTTGGCAATGAAAATTCGCGCCAATGAAGGTAGTCACAGCCGCGATCATCTGGACATGACCCGACTCACAATTGCGTATGAAAATCCGCGAACACACACCATCAAGGGTCACAAAATGGCGGTATTTACCAGCTCGACGCTAACGGAGACGGTACAGGAAGCGGTCCGTGTGCTGCATCTCAAGGGCACGGTACCAGTGGAACGATGCCGACTGGTCGGATACGATTGCAACGCGCACACGATTGAGCGTAGCTTCGAGGGACACGAGGAAAAGACGGTACGGTAGCTGCGGGCTTCTTATCCCGTACTCTGAAATAGGTGCGAAAGATTTCGGTAAATAATAAATTTACATGTCTCATTTTCAGATTGACCAGGTAATGCGTATGCTGAAACGCTGTGACGCACTGCTGCTGGAGGTGCGCGAGGAAGGGGAAACGTTTGAGCCATACTCAGTGCACGGCGTCATGACGAAGGTGTACAAGGTGGACGTGAACGCACGCGATGTCGAGGGACCGGTATCGGTGCGGGCGAATCTATCGCAAACCGTGGCCCAGTACCGTGCGGTGATTGCGCGCAAGCTAAAACTCAACCCGAAAACGCTGCTGATCGGCATGACCGTGCACAAGGACAGTGCGAAGCTGCTGCAGAACGATGACGCCACGCTGGAGGACGAAAACTTTATCGAGTATTGCAAAGTGTTCGTCACGACGGCCCCGCAGCCCTCCGCGGACGATGCGGAACCGTACTGCGCACGTTTCCGCCAGTTCATGCAACGGCTGGACCATCTGGTGTCATTCTACATAGCGGTGCCGAACATGGATCCAGGTAAGAGCCAGGGTACTTCCGCGCAGGAGTCGGTTAGGGTTTCGTATTAAAAGTACCGCCCTTTCTTAATTTCCTTCTCGATAGACACGCTTGCAAGCCAGTCCATTCCTCGCCTATCCAAAGAAACCTTGGCAGCGATTGCCGCGGCCGACAGTCCGATGACCGGCACTGGAGACAGCAACAGTGAGGACAGCAGCCTGAGTGATAATGACCGTACGCTGGTCGAGGATGACTTTGTCCACATCAAGCTGAACGGCGATTTGCATTTGACCAACGGTGGCAGTGGCGTGCGGAGCAGCAATGGAGCCAAGAGCAGCGGCACCGCTACCACACCGACCACCAACGGTTTCAAGGATGACGACGACGAGGAGGAGGATGAAGAGGCAAAGCTGGCGGAAATGTTGCAGGAGTGCCGCGCGCAGGAGTACTACTTCAAGGTAACACCTTTGGAAACACCCGGCAGCAGTAATGGTACCACCAATGGCACCAGCTCGTCCGACGACAGTACGCGCAGCCATAGCACAGACAGCCAGAAGCAGACAATGATACACGTGCTGATCGACAAGCGCTCGTGCAATGCGTACTTGAAGTACCGGCTGCAGTCGTACCTGCAAATATCGATGGATTACTTTAAAGTATTTTCCTCCGATGTACTCTGTCCGTCGAACGACAGCGCTAACCTGCTGAAAGAGATAGAATATAAGTGAGTGTTCCAACGAGGGGGCTGGTCTTATTCCTTCGAGATTGTTAATGTGTTCGTTTGTCGCTTGCAGAGATGACGAATGTCTTGCCCTGGAGTTGGGCCGGGTGCTGCGCAAGGGCGAATACAAGCTGAACGTGAGCTACGTGAACGTGAGCCAGATGACGGAGGAGATGGACAACACACCGTTCCTGTGCAGCACGATCGTCAAGAACGGGGATCTGGTGGGTCAGATTAAGGCCGACATTCTCGCGAGTCTGCCCAAGGCGCTTGGCGAAGGGGCTAAGAAGTATGCCCACCTGCACTCCAACAACTGCCGATTGCGCCGCAAAGGCATCAAGTATCTGTCCAACGTGTACAAGGATGATGAGCGCATCGGCAAGGATATCACTTTGCCGAGTACTGTTGATGTAAGTTGGAATTATTTGGAAAAAAAGTAATAGTGATCTTGTCGCGGCTGTTGCTAACTTTTGTCTTTTTCGACAGGTGTATCTGCAAGAAGTCGATGATCTCGCCAGTCTCACGCCAATCGATATCAATGATGTGGTGCTGTTGGTGAGAAGATGGTATCCATCAGAAATGAAACTAGGCAAATTCCAAGAAATTCTATTCACCGGTAAGTCACGCTGCAATCGTTGCTAACAGGTCAAAGCTTTCACAAAACCTTTGCACAACGCCTTTGTTGCAGATAAACTGGAACTGACGAAACAACTGTCCCGTATCAGTGGCATCCCCGAGCAAAACATCGAGTACGTGAAGATACCGCAGACCACACTGCACCGCGACAGTCTCCTGAACATCCAGAACGGTTTGCACTGGGTGTCCACTCTACTGCACGCCGATGACCCTCAGGTCTTTTGCTCCGGCACGCTGCTATACTACCGGTAAGGAAAAAGGGTTCATTCTACGGGGTTCTAAGTGTTGTGTCAGATGTGATTAACAATCCGAATTTATGTGTTTCCCCCAACAGCGATAGCACGGAACAGCTGAAGGAACTAACGCCGGAGGAGCGCAAAGAAATGACGCGGAAGGACAACAGGACCAGCTCGACGTACTCGCCGCGCAAGGAACGGGCACTCAAAATCTATCTAGACGCATCGCCCAAGAAGGCCGACGACTGATCATCGCCGTTGGACGGTGAAGAAGTTGTTGTTAGCAAGAGAAAGAAAATCTGCCCCTAAAGCCACCGCATCCGCAGTAGCAGCAGCAGAAGATGCAGTAGAGATATTGGGAGTTGTAAGGTGGGAATCACGAAAAACAATTTACCTGGTAGATGCAAACTGTGGTCCCGCCCTGCATCTGTTGTCCCTTACTAGCTGTGCAACACAAGGTCTGTAGACTACACAGAGCACACACGGTGGAGGAGAAAAGATGAGAGAACGAGGGAGATTTAATTGTGTGTGTTACTCACTCTTTCGCTACGATCATTAGCCGATCTCTCTCGACTGCAGCCCATCGCATCCCGTTTAATATCGTATTAAAGTCAATTTTGTTTATTTATCTCTATAAACCCGACGTACAGTGGCGGATGTGATTTCGCAAGGGAGAAAATTCAAATTAGTTTAAGCAGAGCTAGGAGAAGGCCTATGATTGTTTTGATCTTTTCTCTACGCACTGTCTCACTGCAAGAGAAGACTGGTCAGTGCCAGTGAGGACAACATTTATTATTACTTACATACTGTATAGAAAGAGAAAAAGAGAGATAGTGTGCGTTAATGGAAGTGAACGGGAAAAGGATGGCTGGATATCATGGTAGCGGCATGTGGCGGTGACATGTTTTCTTTACTTTATCTTTTTTTTGTTTTCGTATAAAGTTAGATTAATTTAATGTACAATTTTCTTGTCTTTGTTTATGCAGTCTACGTTTAAGAACAACTTTTGTTACGATTTTTGTGTTCTGTTTTAGATTTTCAGCATCGCATACACTATCACCCCGCTGCCCTAATTAAGGTTTAAAACGAAGCTTGTCTTGTTTATTTACTTTCTATTTCTGTTTTCGTGTGCAATGCTGCATAAAGATGATGTTTTGGTGTATCTATGTGTATGACAAGCTGGCGAACAAGGAAGATATGCAGCAAGCGCTTTATGCTTTCGCCTCTCCGAAAGATTCACGACCGAAGAGAAGATGCATACCTTAGATAATTGCTAAAAGAATATGAGTACCGTATTATGCTTATGCATAATTGTCTCCGGGTGCAGACTGCAAAGCAGAGCAAGTGCCGTGTGATAAGCAAAAACGGCGCGAGGGCTTTGCGGAATGAAAGAAAAAGAAAAAGCAAATACAGAACAGTGCGAAAGAGCTAATAAAAACGTAAGTAATAAATCTGTATAAAAAGTGCGATTTCGTTATTATAAATATTGTAAGTGTTTCCATCCGAAGGTTGACATTTATGTAGAAGAAAATTCATCTTTATTTTGGACCGTTTGCTACATTCCTTGGACAATATTTCTCACGACGTAAGGTGAGATTACGGTTACAACTAATCAAATCCTCTATTTCGTTTCAGTTACCCTACTAGAACACTATTAAATTACGAATCCATTCCACACGTTCTAAGGCTTCAGTTGAGTGGTTATAAAGGACACCATGAGTGCCTCGTGTACAGACAGCTTAGCGCCCTCCTGAAACTCCCAGCGCTGGCACACTTGCAGCCAAGCCTTCTCGACACTCATCGACATGGGCGTTTGGAACCACTTGGTATAATCAATGTCCAGCCCACCACTCAGCAGCTGGTCGAACGATCGGTGCCCAATGTGAAACATCAGATCAATCAACGTTTGCTGCTGCTCGCGAATGCTCTGGCCCGGGTTCGGCTGTAGCGGATTGTGCTCGATATCACTGACACCCAACTGCTGCAGGATCCAGTCAAAGTTCTTCCGAATGTACTGGTACAGCATCTTCATGCTTAGCTTCCCGACGCTCGTCACCAGCACATCGCTCACCAGCATCTCTGCGATGTATTCCGCATTCTCCACATCAAACTCCTCCTCCGACCGTACGCTCGGAGTCGTTTGGCGCAGGAATGCTTCCACGTCATCGACGCGCGACGTGCTGGCAAAGCTGGCCAGCCCAACCGCATCATCAATCTCATTCTCCAGCTGTCCCATCGAGCGCTGACTTTCCCGCGCCTGGCTGATGAGCGTATTAATCTGTTCCGTGTGCTTGTTGTCCTCGTCGATAAAGCAGATGGCTTCCGCTAGTGTCTGGCAGATGACCGACTTCGGTTTCATGTTGATCGTTGAGACAGGAGCGGTATCGGGGGCTGGTGCCGTCCCGTTTGCTTGCTCCTTTGCTTCTGCTTCGGCTTCAGTTTCGGCTACCTCGAGCAGCTTCGAGTAGAGCGCGATATAGAGCAGCTGAATAAGCACCGAATCGCCGAGAGGGCGGATCTCGGCCGGCAGGATCTCCGCCAGACAGTTGGTGACAGTGTACAGACAGTCCGGGATGCAATCCCACATCTCCGAAAAGCAGGAGAGCGATAAGGACATCGCTTGGTACATGCTGGCCGTTGTTTGAACCGCTGACACGAGCATATGTACGACGGGGCCAAGAATTGGGTAGATCAGATGCAGGATGGCTTCAAGCCACGGAGGACGCTTCTGATTCCACACCTGACGCCGATCCAGACAGGACGCCCAGTCGTTCATTTTACTTTTCTCCAGCGCCGAGATGAGCGTCTTGTTAATGTCGGACGTTTTGCCGGCCATGATGACGATGTACGTGAGACCCATCAGCACCTGGTAGTTGGACTGACCGATCGGATCTGCACAAAGGTAAGAGGAACGAATGTATAAGGACAAATATCTAATAAGGCTTTGTTAATGCTCTCTTCCTACCATTCTGTTCCAGTGCCCATTGCACGATATCGTTACACTCCAGCCCGCACAGGAATCCCTCGCACTTCTTCGACAGGCAGTCACGATTGACCGACGGTTGGTGTGCGCTGGGAATGAAGTTGTCACACGACGGCAGATTGCGGATTAGATGGTGGAAGATCATCGAGGAAAGGTGCGCCTCGCGCATCAGCAGCACCTTGAGCAGCAACCACCAGTTAGCTTGTGGTGCCGCCAGCAGTACCTTCAGCTCGAGCGTTAGCGCCGTACTGGTCGGCAGCTCCGAGCAGCGGGCCGCCCAGTGCGCATTCAGGTTGGGCGGAAACAACCGTGGCATCGTGAAAATCGTCCACGGTACGATCAATCCCTGCCGTTGACCAAACATCGCGATACCACCCTGCACGCCCTTCTTCGCAATCTTGTACAGCGCCCCGAGGGGAATTCCGCGTAGCAGCAGGCAGCAGAACAGCTCCTGACACTTGGCGTGAATGTCGCGTATGATCTTGCTCTGGTTGGGAAGGTTCAGTCCGACGAAGGATTCTCCATTTGCGCAGATTGCTGGCAGTAGTTCACACACGCACAGCAGTATGTTGGACACGTCCACCAGCAGTAGCGGGGATCTGGCTCGGCTAGGCACGGTTTGTGTGTAGCGCACGGTAAGCACGGTAAGCGTTTCATTCAACATGCCCGCAAATACCCGCTGGGCCATGGTCGGTGGAACCGAGTTCCAGAGATCCTGCTTGGTGCCCTGCATGTACAGCCACCACATCTGGATGGTGTACGAACCACGCTCGGATTCGAAGAACGGATGCGGGCTTTCCCAGTGCAAAGAGTCCGCATCCTGGATGATGTACAGCGTCAGCAAGCGGCAGTGTAAATCCAGCAACCGTTCGGCCAGCGCTTCCGTCATCTCGGAGTACTGCTTGTAGCTAAGCTTGAGGGAACCACCTTTTTCGTCGCCCTTCGGGGGACATACATTCTTCGTGACGCACTGCAACCAGACAAAGAGACTGTTCTTCACCAACGCTGCGGCACCGATCGTTGCTGTCAGCACGGTCAAATCGGCATGATCCAGTGCCTCTTGGGACAGGGTGTGGATGTGCTCTGGAAGATCAAGAAATGTTTGCTGAAGTTAATCTTGCTTCTCATTGTAGCAGAAACTATTGCTTCTTGTTAGACGTACCTAGCAAATTGTCCACCGACTTCGAGACAAGAATGACAAACTTTTCCGGATCGGACGACTTTACGATACCGCCACATCCTGCAGCCTCTTCCGGTTCCTTGGTTTGGTGATCCTGAAGCGCATCCGCTAGATGCAGCAAACCGGAGTTCTTGCGATACGCCGCATAGTACTCGTCTTCCAGCCTGTGGGAAGCATACAATAGAACACTGTTGATGGAGAACTAACTAAGTGAGACACAGTTATTTCATACCAAACAACTATTTTCACCGACGCAAACGAAGCCGAACGGGGAAAATCCAGCTTGCCGCCGACCACACCGGCACAGATGTTCTCTTGCAGCACTTTCTGGTTAGCCTGTGGTAAGGGAGGATTGTGGTCACTACAAGAATGCGAGTAAGACATCATTGGTCACCTCGTAGTATTGCAGATCGCGCTGGAGCAGAATCGGTATTCTGTCCATAAGATTTCCTTCCTCCATAACCTCCATGATGGATGGGTGTGTTAAATGCTTCTTTTGTTTATTTCAACTCTTTTCCAAAGGATCTTAAAATCGGTTTTAGCAACACCTTTAAACGAAAAGAGTATTAAGTACGTCCACGTTGTACAATTCTGCACAGAAGGATGAAAATTTCCATCGATCAAACATTTGCGCGTTAGGTATCGGGGTACGTTGAACTTGACCCAGTTTTTTTTCAGGTGGTACGCTGCTAAACTGTATCCCTCCGGTGTACAACCTGTTGATTGCCAAACATGTGGCGTTCCTCGTGAAATATTTTGTACAGTAAGTGGTTAAGTGTAAACACTGAGGTTAAAGTATTTGCACAGCATTTAGATGAAGATTTCCGTGGACTCATTTTAGCAAAGATAGTGCTGAAGTTTGTAGAACATATTTAAAAAACTTTTTCTTCCGTTTGCCTTAAAACAAATACCTAGTCACATAAGTTTTATTAACGATTTATGATTTGCTTTTAATAATTTATGATTTTTATGCTTTTTGGAGTTTTTAAATCGTTCTATTCCACGTGTCAATTCTTAATATGCTTCTTTCATACTTTAGTCTAAGAACTATTTAGGGTAGCAACTTAGGCCCGTCATTATTCTCAAACAATGTGTATTTCACCTAAAACATTTGAACCGAAATGAATAGTATATTATAAGAGTTCAATTTGTCTTAACGAATAAAATGCTTTTGCTAATAAAGGCTTGTTTTCCTCTTTTCCAGCTACCATGCAGCGTGTCGTACGTAAACAGCTTTGACGCAGTGTCAATAATCAGTCCACCTGAGCGCGGTCCACCCATCGAAACAGATGATTCCCCGTAAATAAGGATTCATTCATTTATTCTGCTTTCCGACGTACATAATGGACTATGTTTCCTCTGTTTCATTTCACTGTTCCTCCTGGCAGAGGGATGGTGTAACATATTTTCTCTGTTCCTTTTCCAGCAAACACACTATCCTCCAGTTCTCCAAAGCATCAAACCCTCCACCTGCATCTCTATCAATCGCGTTCATTTTCATTTAAAAAAGAAGCGGTCTTCATCGGTGGCAGGTATGTATGTGTGTCGTGGTGTTGGCAGCAGCATAGGAATGAATTCTGGAGTGTTGCGTTTATATAGGAGGAGAGAGAATGCCTACGTGACTACATAACAGCATAGAAATGAGACACCACAGACAAGGCAGAAGAAGAATCCCGCAGATGACGGCGGCGAGCATGGGATGCGGTGGGTTGGAAAGTCCGTCCATAAAAACGACGGCTGTGAAAAGAAGCACCAATCCATACCGCGCAGACCTTGTTGTTGTTCTGCTGGTGCTTCTCGAGGTAGTAAAGGCGAGGCGGAAAAATGTGACCTACCCTTAAATCAGCGGTACAAACAGAACAGGCGAGATATTTTCATCCAGTTTTGGTCTTTGTGGGACGGATTGATCGAGAAGCTTGGGAACAGCTTTTCACATCAATATTTGCGAATGATGATGCTGGTGAGATATTTTGATATTGACCTATCGCAATGATAAATGATTTGCTTTGTAAATTTGGATGCATTTTTGCAATGCTCGAAAGCGGTGTACAAAGGCGTGTGATGTGCGTAAGCACCGGTTTATTTACATTTGAAGCCATTGTTAGGGGATTGGTATGAATCCGTATAGAAACCATACGTTCTGAGTACATGGATACGATATGTAAAGAGACTTTTCAGCATACAGGAGTTGTTTACAAGCTACAAGCGACAGATTAGAGAGTTTTTAAACAATCTTTGTGTAAATTTAAAATCAATCATTTTAGCTGAACATGTTCGTAAAACGTGCGTTTAGTGCGACGTAAACAATGAACGTTCAAAGCAGCATAGGGTTTGAGGCGCAAATACGCCTGGTGGAGCGTACGTGAGTTTTCGTGTGCATCGAGAGGTTCATCGCGCGAGCGCGTACCAACACTACCGAACACGCTGTCTGGGTGTGTGTGCGTTGCACGAGCATAAAATCATAGCGAGCGCTGGGGCACGAAATGTGAATGTTCATTGGAATATATTTTACTTTATCGTTTAAAACTTCTCAAACTACGAGTTTTCTAGTTTTTATATAGAAAATTAAGGAAAAGACATTTCAAAATAGTGGTTTTACAATTCCCAGCAACACTGTGGGCTGTATTTAGAGGGTAAAACATAAAAATCAACACCAACATAACCGATCCCATTGTAGGCCAGCATCCCTATATACACACGGCCAGCGCGCAAACGTGTGTGCGTGTGACTGTCCTGTACGGCTGTAGCAGCGAGTTCATTTTAGTTTTATTTTGATCCGTGCCACCATAGTGTATAGAAAAGCAGATGCTCCGCGGCAGGAAACCGCATTTGTTTTCAAGCGCTCGAACGTGGCAGAGGCAGCTAACAGTCCTGGCGAATTAAAACACTACCCTTGCTTCCTACCTTTACCTCCCACCAACACGTGGCCGTCCCACAAATGGTATCGCAGTTACCCCCGAGTGGAATACAGTGTTTTTGTGAACAATCTTGCTGTGTCTTCAGTGTGCAGAAAAGTGCATCCGTGAGGAAGCGGATCGAAGTAAACATTGCAGACCCTCAATTCTGCCCCAACTGACGTCAGCACTAGGTGCGGTTACCAGGCGACCCATCTTTTCTCCCACTCGTCTTGCTTGCGTACGTGTGTGTGTATGTGTGTGTGTTGTGTAAGTGCGTGTCCTGCTCGTTTTTCCACCTTCTCAAGAAAGTGACCCCAAAATCACGGTGACAGATAAAAACATTACAACCGGTTTCTTATGCTCAGGCTCCTGTCTCTTTCCTCTCAAAGCCGCTTTACCACTCGGCACACACACACGGTCTGGTGTTCGGGAATGTCGGAAGGTGAATAAACACAGAGAAAACAGTGGTGCAGGTGAAGTGAAACAGAGGGAGAAATTAACATTTCGCGGCTTGGCAAGCAGCGCCAAGGCGGTGGACCAAAAGAGGGAGGCGTGGTGAAGAAACGCACCGAAAAAAAACAAACGCATTAACACCGATTTTCGCCAACCGGAAACGGTTGCCAGATACCGTCATCACCTCCGTAACGCTGCGCGCCCACCTCGTAAGAGCGCTACAGTAAGAGACAGAAAAAAGGCGACGTGTACTTTCTGCTAAGAAAACAGGAAATTTTGTGTTGGATTTTTCGATCACTTTCGTTTCGTTTGAAACACCAAGCCACAGTACCACCATGCTTGCGAGGTTGATGCAAACTATTGCGAGGGAGACGGCTGCCGTTAAGGTTCAGCCGAGTGCTGCCAGTTTGCTGCTACTGAACCGGCGGCACATCTCGAAGAGCAGCGAGGTTAACAATTCTGACTTCATGACGATCCGGACGGAAAACCAGAACCACCATCCGCACCAGAAGGCCAACAGCCGAAACTGCGACAGCAAGCAACAGATAAGACTGAAGAAGGTGTCGAGGTGCGTATATCACTTGCCTTTCTTTAAGGCGCTTCTCTTTCTATCTCTCCTTCTTACCTTCTCTTATACATTTGATTTTACTTCTTTGTTTGTTTTTGCCACCGCTTTTTTTGTGGGCCTTTGGTATTACGTGACCGTCTGTGCAGAAGAGAGAAGGGAAGGTGCATTTAACGAATGGCTAACGACGATTCCGTTTGCTTTGGTGCAATTGCACCAGCGCGAGTGTGAACGAACTTCACGAGGAAGCACAAGTCGAGTCGAGGAAACGAATCAAACCCTCTTCAAAGTCTGCCTTCGTGCGTGTGTTTTTCATGTGCAAAATGGAAACGATTTGTACACTCTTTTGGTAGGGACCACATTTACTTGTCCTCGGCACCCCAAAATCATTCGTATAATTCCAATACACCGTCGTATCGTGGGGGTCATTTAATTATTCAATCGACCAAAAACACACCAGCCTGCCGCGAGCGTGCCGTCGAAAAACCGGAATCGTTTCTCTTGCTCAACGGACGCGTTTGTTTTGTCCATCGGATGATACGATGGTTCGTTGGCATGAGAAGAGAAAGATACCATGATGGAACAACAAAAAGTCCAAAGTTCACAGACACGCGCGCGCTCTCTCGCGGATATCGTTATGTCTACGTCTGTATCTTTCCATGCTCCCCTCTGGGTGGTACGTAATTGGCCACTGGAAGATAGGGGGTGAGTTATCTGTGGCGTTGGCAAAGAGAAGCAACTGTGCGAGATCGTCGTCGTGATGATGCGTTCGTTTTTATCACTGTATGGAAAATTTAAAATCAATGCGTACAACCAACACGTGTTGTAAGCCGGAGGATCTTGTTTTTCGTTTTGTCCTGTGTTGAGTTTGTTTTATAAATTTCTTTATAAGTGTTTTATATTATTTTTAATTGTATTTTAAGTTTAAACATTTTTGCCTATTGTTTGAAGAGTTGTTAGAGGTGCAAAGTTAAGCATATCGCATTCGTACTCCACATCCATTCTCTTTTTCTCGTTCCGATGTATATTGGATCTAAATTTAGAACCTGTTCCGTGTTGTTGTTGTTCAGCATGCGGGAGAGTGCATTTTTCTTGCTGCACTACCATACTCACAAACAGTGCGAACAAACAGGCGAGCAGCCTGCACTGTGACGCGTATGTACGCAACACAAACGAGAAATGGGAGAAAAGGGCAGTTTGTTTTTGTTGTTGTTCGTTCCTTTTGCCCTATTTTACGTTCAACGTATGCTTCAGCCATAATCGTATCAGCCGTTTTCCTCCTTTTTACGGCTATGTGCTGTACGCACACAGAGACACGCGTGCGTACATGCAAGCCAAAAAGAGAAAAACAACATCCAACGACGACACATTTTGTTGGTGACTGTTTTATTCCCTCACGTAGGCACGGCTGCTTGCTGTTTGGTTTGTGTAGTATCCGTCAAAACAAATGTTTTTCTCTTTACGGATTCTCCATGAGAGAGAAGGAGGAACGAGATTACACATAGCAGGCAGGGAGTTCATTCCCTGCAGAGAATTCCTTTACGGTTTCTCAACACTAGTGGTGTGCCCTAGGCAGCGGCCAAAGAGTTGACAAATTGAATATAAAATTCACACCACACAGTGAGCCACAACGCGGAATCTTTGTCTAAAGCGAGTAATGCCATTAAGCGTGGAAGGAGAATAGGTGCGCCTTGTTTACGCTCCACGGGAATGTTACGCATATGGTCAACCGGGCTGTTGTACTGACAAAGCGCGAGACCTTGGAAGAGAAGACGTTACACCGAACAGAACAGAAGCCATCGATCGTGCACCTTCCTTTGACGATGATGACGGTGCTGTGTGTGAACGATCTTTCTATTCGACTCGAGTCACTCTGCATCCTCTGTGGTGCTCATCAACGTCACGTACGCAACGCAGTGTTGCCTAGGAAACCGATACTTCCAATTGCTGACGTGCCACGTACCGGCGAGAGAAACCGGCATTTTGCTGCTGGCTGTAGGTGACAAAAGTCCGCTTCCTTTAGCCAATATTCCCTGCATAATGGACAAAGAAAACAACGATGTTGCTAAAGTGCTGTAACCCATTCGAATCAGAGACACACAACCGGCAGTAAGGCACAGGAGTGGATGCAAAACTTGTTTCAGGGCAATTATTTATGCAGAGCTGATGCGCACCTCCAATGAAAACCATTCCGTTACTATGGTTACTGTATGAACTGCGTATGATGTCAGCACGTTGTGAATTGGGATGAGATGGGAGCCACGGGGGAAAAAGTAACGCTAAGTCACTAGTTACTTTAGAGTAAAGACAGGTAGACAAGTTGGGGTCTGATGGGTGTAACTGCTAGTCAACCCGTGTTCTGCTACTCGTACCTAGCTGCAAGTAAATAGTTATAAATTACAAGTAGTTACAAATAGTTACAAGTTGTAACTTTCAACTATAAATCTGAAACAGCAATGCCACGTCTTTGACACATGGAAAAAGGTGGATTATTGGTGCAACATTTTTCTCATCATCTCTACTGTGAATGGCAGTTACAAAATACTAGAAGAATATTTCGTACGTTTTATACGGTGCCTAAAAATAAACAAACAAGTTCCAGAACCGACCTTTCTCGCCATCTGCCTGCTTCGGGACCCGGTTTTCTGGGGTGGTTTGGTTCATGTGTGCGTAGTAGATTTGTTTCGTTCGAAAATCGAAAAGAACTCCCATTACATTACGTTTGGATGTGCGTGTGAGCTTCAAGGTTCCAGGCTCTCCATAGTTAGTACGCAATATCAGTCTTTCCCGTTTATCGCCAAAACAAACTACCCCACTTGAAAGGGGTAGCTGCAAAAGCAGCAGAAAGAGAGAGAGACCCACCTAGAGACACCGGCCCAAGACCCCCAGCAACTACGAAAACACGTTGGAATGTGGCGCATTAGCGGAGAGCCGCTGGAGAAGAGTCCCCTCCCTGGTGGATGGGGTGCTGTGCGTCGGGGAGGGATTTGTTTTCTTCCGCCCCAGGTTTTCTGTGTGTTTTTGTTTTGTTTGTTGCGATATATATTAACTGCGTAATTTTTCGTGCGCCAGCGTGGCGTCCGTGGCCGTTGAGAGAGAGATAGCGAAAATGCCGGCTCATACCTAGCCGTGGGTGACTTTGATGGAAAAGATAAATGAAACTCTGGACCTACCTACTTGTTGTCGTTCGGCCTTTGCTCACCTACAGAGAAGTAGCTTTGCAGATACTGTAGACAGAGGTGCGTGTTGTTTTACACACGGCATCCCTCCTTAGTAGGCGCTGCTGTGCGGTACTTGCATTGAATGTCAATTCCCTTTTTCCTGATCGATGTAATGTCGGATCATTTGTTTACAGCTACGTACAGTAACTCTATGCAAACAGGTTCTAAACAGCTTTGTGCTGGCACTGATCGAGAGCGCACCCATATGATCGCTTCTAATGCGGCACCGCACACCAGTCGCGTCAACCTCCCCGTTCCAAGGTCAAAATGCCGGCTGGATGAAGTAACCCGGGCGCGTGCAAGCATTAACGAATAAGGCGAGCGAGTGGGACGGTGAGATGTTGTATGCCGCCAAATACAGAGCACGAGTTCACCGCGTGTACGCTCTCCCGTTGGGATTTCGAGTGGAGCTACGACGCAAATATAAGGGCGCACATCACTTGAAACTTGGCTGCGAGTGGCGTGTCCCTGCTGGAAGTTGGATGAACAACGGAACGTTATTAGAACGTCTGGAGGAGAAAGTTAGTCCAGAATGGAAATTGCATAATATGAAAACAAAAATGGCGGCTAATAGAGGGAAAGGTCATGTAAGTTGTGCCGCTGCTCCCCAGTGGATTGTTGTCCGAATGCGTCTCTGATAAGGCGAGATCAGCACAAACACTAGATTGTTTCCAGATTTAGACTCGATTTGTGTATATATTGATTTAAACGATAGTAAGCGCTCCCATGGTGAAGAAGCTGCTTTACAAGCCATAATGATGGCGGCCTACTATGAATGACGGGATGTCCAAGACATCAACCGTAGGAAAACACTATTGATGCCTACTCTAGATCGGCGTTGAAACACGAAGTCAACATTGCAAAGCACTCTTCCATATCAAGATGTAGACGGCGATTGTTCGAGGTAAACAATATAGGAATTGTGTGCTTTGTACGAGAAGCTTTGGAAAACTGCTGCCGCTGCCTAACAAACACGACAAACAACAACCCTTCTTTTATCGCTTTCAGGTGGATCTAAATTTATTCCTTGTTGTTTGCTGTCTCTTGCAATAGCCGGATCTTGCAACGTGCGCAATCTATTTTTCTTCCCCAAACCAAGATGCTAAAAAATGGACAAACAAACGACCGAATATCTTCGGAAGCAATTGCAGAAATTTGCACATTGAGCGTCGCTACATCTGACCGGCTTTTTATTTCCGTTGGAGATGTTAATGGGATCTTCAAATAGTAGTGTCCACACCCTTGGTTGGTGATAAAAAGAGGCTCGGTTTTTGCTTTTGCGTAGTCGATAGAAAATGGGTGCTAAACAGCACATTTGGTTTGCAAACTAGCTATGACGCATGTCGGATGTGTTTACATTCCTATCTCTGCCCTGCTGGATGGTGATGGCACGTGCGCTCGGTCTCTCTCACTAGCTAATGGAAGGTGGTTAATATCTATCTGATCATAATTTATTACACCGTGTAATTGAACCCTTGGCACAACGGTTAATGGTGGGAAAACATGTCTCATTGCTTTTAGGATGTCTTTGTAGGCTAACCATCTGGAAAAGTTATGATAAGATATCCATCACAGTATTTATCTGTCCCTGGTGCCAAAGTTCATCGACTGGTTCAAGATTAAAGGTGTAAACATCCTTTCTTTGTGTGTTATTTGAACAAGAATGGAACCAGCTTTCGAAAACAGGGCTTTGAATTAGTACGTCTGATCTGTGTCTATTTTTGAACGGTAAAACCAGTTTTACATTAATTTACACAATTAGTGTGGCGTTAGGGACAGTGGGATCTAAAAAAGGCACCTTAATTGAGTGCACGCAGGCTGTTAATTAGACGGGATACACTTTGAAGCTGTTAATTGAATATTCACATTGCAAAAAACCCCAAATTTCACGTCAGTTTTGATTGTCGGGAAGCACAGGTGTGCTACAAAAAGACGAATGTTTTAATCAATTTTAAATTGTGTTGAAAAAAAGTGTTCTAACCCATCAAATTTCTAACCCATCTTTCATTGTTTCCCCACTTTTGCAGAACGCTCTCGACGCTAAACTCCTCCGTACCGGAGGCGGTCGCACACACAGCCGTACCGAAGAGCGAAAGCCGCGACTTTATGGCCGTCTTTCCGGACGTGGTGCGTGATCTGACCGCGTACGCCAGCAAGTACGACAAGAACGTGGCGACCAAGTGGTTCGTCAAGGCGCTCCAGTACAATGTGCCCCAGGGCAAGAAGAACCGTGGGCTGGCGCTTGTGCTGGCGTACCGAATGTTGGCCCGTCCGGAGGAGCTAACGCCCGAGAACATACGCCGTGCGCAGTATCTGGGCTGGGCGATTGAGATGGTAAGCTGGATTTAAAGGGATGTCGTAGCAGATGGTCGGGATTTTATCAAGGAAGTCATCCAAACCATTCCTCTCCACCTTTTCTAGAGCAAAGATAATGAAAAGGATCACTTTCAAGTCTGTTGCTACTCCAGAATTTCCTACATTCTTTCAAAATCCTCACACCTAATTCCATGTTTCCCACTCTCAAGTACTCCATCTGCTCTTCATTTGCAAATCTCCACTAGTGTAATCGGACTTGGAGAGGTTCTTTTTTGCTGCCATAAGCTTCCACTTCTTTGTTGTGCTGATTTGTACAAAATCGCTTTGCTGATAGGACACCTCATTGAACAAACTGTCGAACCATTCCCTCCGTGACCTTTACCGATGACGTAAATCGTGTGCTGGTGGCCCGATTTATCTCGAACACGTGATAACCAGCGACCGGGCACTGAATGCTAAAAATGGTTTTTCGTTTGACCTTCTTTACTTGCAGCTACACTCGATGTTCCTGATCATGGACGACGTTATGGATGGTAGCGTGACGCGCCGCGGTCAACCGTGCTGGCACACGCTAGATGACGTGAAGCTGTCCGGCATTAACGATGGCCTGATGATCGATTCAGCGATCATGCACCTGATCAAGGCGCAGTACGGAAGCGAACCGTACTATGCGCGGCTGTTGGAGTTGTTTAACGAAATGAAGTTTATTACGACCATCGGACAGTCGTTGGATTTGCGCTCGGCCAAGCTGGATGTGACGGACTACACGATGGATCTGTACAAATCGATCGTGTTCCACAAGACTGCCTACTACACTTTCTACCTCCCGGTTGCGGCGGCCATGCACCTTACTGGGTACGTTTGAGGCTTTTCCGTGCGCCCTCATGCTGACTCTGACTAACGATTTGCTACACCGTTTTACAGCTACACCGATCCCGAGATGTTCCGGCAGGCCAAAACGATCCTGCTCGAAATCGGCCAGTTCTACCAGACGCAGGACGATTTCTTCGACTGCTTCGGCGATCCGGCCGTCATCGGTAAGGTCGGTACGGACATTGCCGAGGGCAAGTGTAGCTGGCTGGCGGTGGTCGCCATGCAGCGCGCTACCGAGGAGCAGAAGGAGGTGATGAAGGCGTGCTACGGTTCACCCGATCCGGAGAAGATTGCGCGCGTGAAGAAGCTGTACGAACAGCTCGGCCTGCCGACCACGTACAGCATCTACGAGGAGGAATCGTACAACATGATCAAGACGCACATTCAGCAGATTTCGCGCGGTCTTCCGCACGAGCTGTTCTTTAAGATTATGGAGAAAATCTATCGGCGCGAGGCGTAAAACGCAAACACTCCACAGCTTTGTAAACCATGGCACCTACTCGCAATAGATTTGTTCTTTCGCACGCGCGTGCCTGTGTGTATGGGGATTTTTTTTTTATTTTCATGTTGGTTTTTTCGAATCTGGTTGCGTCGCTCTGAAAGTATTGTCTCTTAAATTCAGAGTACCAACGCACAGTCACAACGGCATTGTAGAGAGAAAGAGATACACACAGCATCACGCAACGTATTCTTAGTGAAGGATTTTAGAAAATCTTTCAAAAAAAAAAACAAAGCAAAAAGAAAAAAAGATTAAGATTAAGCAATGAAATGAAATACGTTTCATGAAAAAAAAAAGATACAGTAAAGGTTTGATATGCAGAGATATCGGGCGAATGGAGAAGGGATATCCACCTTTAGTGTAAGAATTGTGATTGGTTACGAACGGAGGAAGAAGTTTGTTAATATTTTAAGGAGAAAGAGAACACATCTACACGTTGCTGTCCCATCCAGTACATGCTTTTCGACATTGGTTTCGATTTCATAGACGAAACAGCTTCCTCCGGAACACCTTCTTACGAAATGAGTGGTCACCAGCTTGTATCTTCATTTTTGAGTGCAATTAATACTTAACCAAGTTGGAGAGGTACCTTTCCATACGTTGTAAAGGTACTATTTCCGGAGGAAACTGGTACATTTCCTTTGAAAAGAACCAAGTAAACCGCCACATCCATCATCCATCCGTATCAACTTGATTCCGACTGTTCTGGACGAAAAACAAAAGGTGTGAACAGCCCGGAACTCATAACGATTTGGTAACGAACGCATCATCATGCGTATAACGAAACCCAGAGAACGTACTCTAACAATAATCAGCTAGAATTAGTAAGACATACTAATTGCAGATAAAAAGAGGCCGCCCTATACGCGGGAATGTGTAAGGGTGTTGTGCCAGTCTTCCGCTGGAATGGTTTGCGGGATGACAAAGCATACGAACACGATGGGGCTGATCAAGGCTGACCTGATCCCCCTAAAAGATTAATTTTCTTATCATGGATACATGGTTAATAAAGCATATGCAAAAATGTTGTAAAGATTGTGTTTAAAAAGCGTTTGATGTTAATAATTGGAGATGACAGAAACCGTATCGTATTAGGGAGTTAAATTTGTGTTGAAGAGTAGTTACGACATTCCATCCTTATCTCACATACGAATTGATGAGACCACTGAGCTCTCTGCGCTGACTGGTGGTTCGCTTCTTTTGTATTTTAAATTTTAGATTTGTATCCAAAAAGAGTGAGTTGAATATTCTGAATCATAAAGGCGCGATTCGCTAGTCGGCAGGGGGAGTAAAAGTTTTGAATCGATGTGATTCATATCATAGAGAGTTAGTTCTTTCGTTCTTGTTTTACTGTTTAAAACAAAACTCACAAAATTCGTTATTGGTTTTTATTAAGTAAATTTTATTCGATAATGGAAAATGAAATGGACAAAATTAGGCGCTCTGTTTACTATCGTCTGACCTGGTATATATAGAGAGAAGAAAAGAAGTGGGGACATCCTTGTTTGCCTGTTTCCTTTCCATTTTCCATTTTTACGTTCCTTTCTCTGTCTCCCGTTTAACGGACTGTTCTCTCCACGTGATAAGCTGCCCGCTGCTTTTTTATCTATTGTAATAGCTTATTACGGATATTGATTTTTGTTATTTGTAATTTGTAAGAGAAAATGAACTATTTCTCTAGGGTTTGGTTGTGTTTGCTTTTGTTCATTTAGTTGCAGTCTGTCGAAGCTTCAGGACAATCTTAATTAAACAAAGATGTAAAGTAAGCGGCATCATGGACCGAAAACACGGGCTACAGCTTTCTTCTACACTCTTTCACCTATATAACACCTTTCCACAGACAAAACGCAAATCCTAGCAAAAAACATACAACATCACTTGCACACACACACACACACGCCATCATACACAAGTGTTTGCTAATTCTCTTTATCCTATGTGTTATTCTTTTTTTCTTAAATGGGCCTGTTCTGTTCACGTTGGTAATTAGTTTATAATTTGATTATAGGGGTGCAACAGAACAAGAAAACAAGCAATCATTTCTTATTATTTGTTAGTGTTCTGTTTAGTTTGCTTTCCATAGCTCAATCATATACATTTATATAGATGTATGTGTACGTGTATTTTAGTGTGTAGTGGTGTGTGAGTGTTTCTTCTTTGTATATATACTATCTGTTTTCTCTATGTTTTGCTTCACTTTTTCTCTTTCCTCTTGCTACTAACTCAACAATATGCGTGCCTGGCATCACTGTTTTCGCTCTGCGATCTGTTCTGTTCTTTTTAAATGTTCTTTTATACTGTGTGATACTCTATTTTTCCACTCGCTACGTGTGTTGTTGCTCGGTGATGTTTGAAAGAAAGTGCAGTTTTATCTGTTTGATTTTAAATTATACACTTATGTTCACTTATGCAAGTCCTTCTTAAGCTGTTTCATGTTTTTCCTCTTTGTATGGCATTTGTTTTTTTCCTTTTCTTCCATTCTTTCTTCCTTCTCTTCTCTTGTTTGTAAGCTAAACTCCTTTAAAGGCTGTTTAGTATTATTTTCTGTAATTTTGTTTTCTGCAAATGTCCACTCACCGGATTTTTAGCCACAAATATGTTTTCCATTTGAGGGATTTTTGTGTTCTAATATACACAGTTTCTTTCTTAAACACAGTAGCTTTCAATGTTGTTTGTATTATAAATCATAAATGTCTTTCCTTTAGCTTAGCTTAATTTTCCTTTCCTTTTTTGTTAATGACAAATACGCTTTACACCAAACAGAAAAGCAGCGTACGTTTATGGCTGGGGCTACGACAAACATTCATACTACGTCTTCTAATGATGTGTAGGTTCTTCCAAATGAGGACTCATGAGATGTTCTGTTTTCCTTTCCTTTTTTTTCCTGTTGTCAGTTGTGAGAAAATAAAAATTCGCCAATGCCTTACTTTAGCATCGAGCGTCGAGCGTTGATTACAATTTTCCTTGTGCTTCATCAACATTCCCTGGACGGTTTCTGAGCTGAGAGTGAGAGGCAGACAATCGTACGTGTTTGAAGAAAAGAGATAGAAACATCACTGCAACTATCAACCGTCGTCGGCTACTATGATTCATTCTCCTCGCTGAAGCTTCATCATTCAATACAGTGGAGTAGGAAAAAGAAAGCTTTAATTAAGCTTATACTTATTAGAGAACTTGACTCAGCTTCAAAGGGAATGCCTATGCCGGTGATATTTTTCACCCTTTTGGATAATTATTTCACACCAAATCCGTCATTGTTTTGTTGGGATATAGATTTGCTTTCTTTTATTAGTGGTTTCGTATTCCACAAACGATTCATCTAAAAAAGAAATGAAAAGCAATGAATTAAATGATTTAAAAGAAAAGAAAATAATAGATCAAACAATACTCCTACCTTTGGTGGACCTTTTTTACCCTTATGTCACTCTCCCTAGCGCTTTCTGGGGATTTGTGATCACGACTAACACGACCAACAACCGAGAATAGATGTTTATCGTTTCGTTAGCAGTAGTTGCGTTCTGTTTTCATCTGGGGCGCCACGTGGCGTTTGCGTGTATAATCTTATCATACACGCACATACACGACACACATACACAAACATATTGGACACATTTACTGAATTACACGGCAATGTGTTTTGCGTCTAGTTTGTTCTGTGTTTGTTAGCTGTTGTTTTACATTTTTTGCTAAAATAAGCCTACCGTACGCGATACGATATGTAAATGTATGAGGATGAGAATAAGTGAAAGGGAGAAGGACTGGTAGGAGGATTGCTGGGAAATGGAAAACAGTTTATAGGACTGGTAAAGAATTGTTACAGCCTAATTTCTACCACAAACGCATACACTTACAATACCAAAAACGCTGCTGTTTCCCTCCGTGCTTGGCCTGTTTGGGCCCTGCCCCTGTTTCATTCTCAACTTCCTTTAACTGCAAGTGCTACCGGCGTGTTCGTTTTCGTTTTGTTTTTCATCGTTTTTTTATTTCTCATGTACAATACTTCTTGTTTTGCGCGTGTGTGTTATTATTCCTTTTCTTTTAATTCAGTTATTTATTCCACCTAGCGCCGCTACAGGTTGAATGGCATATGATGACGAGTTTGTTTTCTTCTTTTTTTTAGAGACCGTTTCCTTCTAACATCATTTGAAACACTATGACGAACTGCAACACAAGTGCGGGGAACAAAAACGAACAGAAAATAAAAGTTGGAAAATGTGATAAAAATTTACAAGCACGTATGAGGGATTTTGGGTGAACGTAGTGGGAAACATGTGTCCTTCCCTTTAGACAAACAGATAGCTACCGTCGCGAGCATTTACTGGGAAATGGGAGGTACAACGGTTCAGCAGAGAATGTTAGATGGATGGAAAACGGTTAAAAACCAGCTTAAAAATATTAAAAACACCTTAATGCGAATTAAAACCTTCCCATTACGTGAAAGTAAAACGGAAAAAGTATCGTTTTAAGAATAAAAAAGGCCTTTCTTGTTTACTAAAATCACTCACAGTGCTTTCAACAAAAAACTTCACAGTGCAACACGCGCACACGCACAAAATATATTACACTAGTTCGTGCAAAATTCAATTCACAGAAGAGGAATTGAAGCGTGCAATCAGAAAACACACATTTCGGTTCCGTTTCAGCAAAAGCGAAAAGATTCGTGTGGTTGGTTGCTAAAACCGTTTCCACAGAATGGCTCTAAAACTTTCGGATTCACTTAAGGACCTAGCCTTGCGAACCTTTTTGCCTATTCGTCTCAATTCCTAAAGCTAGAAAAGAGACAGATAATCTAACGAAACGTTTGATTAATTTCTTTTGCATTACTGGGTCTGAACTGGGTCGCGAACAGATTGTTGCTCAACGACCATCAACCGGTTGTTGGCTCCTGTGAAATGATCTCGTGTCCACCGTGTCGGGTGCTGGTTACGCTTCATTTGATTGGGAGCAGCCGACCAAAGCGTTGCCGAGTTGACAAAACGTGACACTAAAATGAAGATGGAAAGAGAAAGACAGAACAGGTGTAAGTAAGATTTAAATAAAATTGTGGTGAAAAAATTGAGAATGAGTAATTTTACCGAACAGTCCTCGTTAGAAGTAAGTTACAAGAGCAGTACAGCAGAATTGAAGGTGGCGCCATCTATTCGTGAAACTTAGTACTAACCACAAAATGAGAGCTGTTCCATACAAAACTCATCCAACAAAAACAGGATAATCCGTGTTCTGCTGCTACTTACCTCTTATTTTGTGGGTCCTTTGCTGCTTCTGCTTCTTGGTGTGTATGTAAAGTAATGCTGTTGCGCTTAGGAATGACCTCACAGCATAACGATCCCTTCCTTTTCCTTTCAAACATTACAACCTGCATGCCGAAACGTGCACACGATTCGGGACGATGTGCCGCTTTTGCCGCTGTGATAGTAGTGCTTGCCGTAATTGTAGGTAGGTAGTGTAGGGGTAGTAGTTTCATGGGTAGAGCAGCACGTGGGGATACAGTAGAGTAATAGCGCGATAGTACTAATGATAGGTTTTTAGTCGTCTTATCGTTAAGTGTTTGCTGTGTTGCGGTTGTTTTCTTCCTTCAACTTTTCCTTACTACGCAATACACACGCTGCGGCTGCGTGTTTAAGTGTTGTGTGCATGTGTTCTACTGCATACAGATAGGCAGCAGACCACACACAAGACAACCAGAAAAACAAAGATTACATTACACAATTACACGCAGAGACGGACTGTGTTGCATTGAATAAATGACCATTGTCTTCTCTTCTCCCACATCTACGTGTGTGTGTGTTTTTTTTTTCTCCTTTCCTCTCTTCTTTCTCTACCTTTTCTTCTTATATTCATGCTTTTTTATCTTTCTTTTAATCAATTTTATACATCTCACACACTATTACACACGTTTTACGTTTAATCCTGCTGCTACTACATACTGCTCTCTCTTCTAGCTATTCCGTCTTGCCTACTGTTTCATCTTCCCGTCATCTTCTTCCCCCTCGCCATTACTGTATAGCTACGTTTTGTTTCTCATGTGGATTTTTCTTTTATTAATAATATAGAATCCTTTGTTTTCGTATTATTAAGCTGATTTCTAGTGTGTGTGTTTTAATGAATGCTGTTGCTCTGCACGCATGACCCGGAATGAGCCGGAATTAACCGCACCGTTTCTGTAGCGCTCTCGACACAAAAAAAAGAATATGAAAAACCATAAACGGCTCGGCGAAGGGACAGCATACCACGAAGTATGAATCGGTGCGCTTGTGTGGAGAGTGTTTTTGTTACTTGCTTATGCGACTCATTTGCGTTGCTGCAGTTTAAGTACATCGTCTCTCGTTTGCTCGCCCTGCCGCTGAAATGCTAGGGCTGCTCGAAACAATCCGGAAAGTGACCATTCCTGATGGTTGTTTTCCACTGGGATGCAACTCTTGTTTGCAAATGATTAAATCGCCACGTTCCTTCCGCGTGCTGTGGAAGGATGCAACATTGCACATACTTATCGTTCACGCAATACTGATGTGGGTGCGCGAGTGTTTGTGGTTTGCCTTTTTTTGCGCGCCTTGCTGAAGCAGAGGGAAGGGATTATGTCCTTTTTTCCTGTATGCGATGAGAGTATAGCTGTTGATATAATTTTTTATATATATTCAGTTACATATATATAAATATGTATGGTTTTTAGAGGTGTCGTTTAGCCTTGCGTATGGTACTGGGGAATCGTTTTTTTCTGTTGTTGTGTTGTGGCGTTTCACATTCAAAAAATTAATGGCTGCTGTTTCCGCTTCTGTCGCGCTTGCTACTACACGCCTTTTTCTCGTGGTACAGAGCTAATGCAGCAGTGGAGAGGAAGAGAGGGAATTTTGCCAATGCGTCTGCTCTTGCTGTTTGCTGTTGATGTTGTAATAAATCTGTCATACTTTAAAATGTTTGATATATTCATTTAGCTGCAACGAGAAGAGAAGAGAACGAAATATGAACCATTAGCACAACAACCATGACAAGGAAAATTAATAGTCTAATCGATGCAATCCGTTTTCCCGTGGCCTCCGATGTGGAAGGTGAATAGTGTGCCTGTGCCGCATCGATTAAAAGCTCACCGTACGGTTTTGATATTCCCACCAGAATCCATAATGGTTGATCAAACAATCGTGATTTAATGTGTAATCATGTTCTTATTGACCATCATTAGCTTTGTTTGCATGGCGTACGGTGCTCTCTAAAGCTCGGAAGGGCCCTTCCGAGCGATTCCGTTCGTGGTTGGGTGTGTTTTTATGATATGTTAGTCTGATGTGTGTTGTTTGCATGTGTTTGGCCCCGGTTAGCAAACGCATTTTACTAATAACGATATTTCGCACCAGCTAATTGCCGTAATAGGTTTAGCAATATGGTGCAATGGAGTTGGTATGATTTATTTCGATCAGGTATTGCTATTGCATTGGCTTGAAGGTTGAAAATAGATAGTTTTAACGGGGTTTACCTTTATTAAAGGTAAACTAAATTCCTGCTTGACTTGAAGTTTTTATTTGGAGAGCTCTATGTGTCTACTACTTTCCTTAATAGTGCTGTATATCATTGGAACATTTCTATGAGTGTTTTATCAAAACGGTTCAAGTAGTGCAAATAAGACTTTCAAAATACAGATTCGATAAACAACGCATTGTCATCTGCTGTGATAGAAATAAATCCATTTGGCATTGTCAGATGCAAAAGCAAAAATTTCTTACTTAAATCTCTCTAAACTACTGAAGAAAAAAGCTTCAAATTGAGAAGTAGAAGCACTTAAAATTCGCTTAACACTAGATCTACAGGATTCATCATGTTAACGTGTAACGTTGAACTTTTTATAACGTTCATTCAATTACAAGGAAAGCTACAACGCTTGGTAAGTGTATTTCCTAATTTTAATTAAATTGTGTTACACCATTTCCACCAATCCCTACACAGTGGAGTACGGGATAACAAAGTTCTTAAAACTAATACACACCAAAAATTAAATGAAAAGGCACCTGACGCTAATTAACAATCGATTCCGATAATTTTAATCCATTCAACATGTACTGTAAATTCTTGCAAACTGTGCAAACAATGGTCTACCCGCTGTATCAAAATTATGTTACCCTTTCTCCGTACCGCCAGGGCACCAGAACTAGAGCAAAAACCTTCCGGGATTTCAATCCCCCACTGCTGCTGCCAAGCTAGCGATTATGCCGGCAGGGCCGCAAGTCTACGTCGCAATGTAGCAACGCAAATCCCATCAATCTGATGCCAAATTTGCAAACGTCCAAACCCGAGCTCCATCGGGCAACCAAAACCCCATAGGTGCGCTCGAGAAACGAGATAGTTTGGTCCGGGGTAAAAAAGACGGAATTGCTGAAGCCAGCTTGTGGAGCAGTTGGCATGAGTTAATCATTCAAAGCTCCCACCCGTTTTAACCATCGCCAGGATATGGGATTGAATTAAAGGATGCCTCCTTACGCCCTCCCACCCGGACAGAGAATGGAAAAGTCAGTGACACGCTTGGGAAAACTTTGATAGATAGAGATGTAAGTTCTAGCCTGCCAGTGGATTACCCGAGGCAAGTTTTGTGAAAAGAAGTTCGGTTTTGATTTACCCTCTTTTTGCGCCTCCAGTTTTCTCACCATCAGTGGGCGAAAGAAAGTAACACAGAAAGCCACCAACTGTCAGAAATTATTCAACTGTTGTCAAACTGATATTGGGCAAGGGAGAGGGAGTGGGGGAGAGGGAAAGAAAGTTCGAATTTCATGAATTATTAATTCGTTCATTAATCACGGAACAGTTCACGTTTTCGTGGCAGCTGCGGCTGGAATGCTGACAAGTTGCTGCGAGTCTGCTTCCTTTGGTTTGATTTGGAATGCGTGGCACACAACTGCTGTGGTTCGGTTTGTGTTTTAAAACTTTAGTAACTTTCACAAAGTTCTTTGCCTACAAAAATCCTGTGCTTTTGGTTTAACATTTGGAGCAAAGGAAAGAATAAAAGTGTATTGTACTGTAATGAAATGGTTTCAACATTTTCAAGACACACAAAATATTGTTACAACAAAAAAAAATACCTTCAACTACTGTACCATAATCACTAAGTGTCGAGTTAAATACACCTCATTCGGCATACACACAGCACCATTAGTCAGAAAGAATATCGCGATCGACATTAACAGCAATTTCGGAGACCGAGTTCGAGGCAACACATAACCATCGACTCCCACCTTCGTAACATTGTGGTGAATTTC
Source organism: Anopheles epiroticus (assembly GCA_000349105.1). NCBI lineage: Eukaryota > Metazoa > Arthropoda > Insecta > Diptera > Culicidae > Anopheles > Anopheles epiroticus. The sequence continues at coordinate 101,312 of KB669859.1, forward strand.
ATCGGCAAGCGGGTCGCCGGAAGCAATGCGGTCATATTCCATTTCATCCATCACGCGTATCCGGTCGAACGAAAAGACACACTCCACACCCCATCCCAAGGCCCACTCCGCCTGCGTTATGCAGCCGTTTACTGGCCAACCGTTCCGTCCATTATCCATTTTCCAAAAACCCCCTACAACCCACGGCAGAAACTGCGGGCCCCCAGCTTGAACGTGATTGGGAGTTCATTATTACACTTTGGGAAGCAAACGGATGCAACAAAAAAACATTCCGCAAGCAACGTGTGTCAGACTTGCCCACGATGAAAAACGTTCCTCTCCGTTTTGTCAGTAAGAGTTGAAAGAGAAGCGTCAGGATGGGGGGACGAATGTCCGACGTCGTCCGAAAGATGTAGATTGTCCGAGCTTGAGCTCGTGTATCGTGTGGCCTCTGCTTTTACGGTTGGGATTGGAAAGGAGATTTTTCCTTTTGCAAAACGGAACACAGGAAAAAGGACCTTTCGTAACGCTTCCGTAAGCAAGCGATTGAATGCTCTACCTATCAGATCCCTTCTCCCTCGCAGCAAAGATCCCGGACGGACATCGGAGCTGGGGAAGTTGCGTTGATTACGTTGGTGCAAATCCGTCCGATGGAACAGGCAAACTTCCATTTGAATAGTAATACCAATGGGGATTTCTGGGAAGCTCTAATCCGTCTCAACCTGACGTGAGCGAAACATCTGTGCAGGACCTCGCATCGGAGGAGCAGGATACGGGAGCGGATTTTCGATTGCGACCCGGGACTATCAGGGATGGTCATTGTCATCAACACTTGCAGCAAACTTACATGGTGGAGTTGTCCCACTCGAGCTGACTGACGTTTTTGTAGCGACCGTTCAGCACCTCCTCGTCCTCGGAGTCGGAATTGTCCGACTCGGAGCTCTCGTCCGACAGCGTGTCGTGCTGCATCGGGTTGATGGTGATGGTAAGCGCCGAGTCGTCCCAGTCGAGCTGCTGGTCCGGTGCCACCTTCGGGCACGGCAGATGTTTATCGGTGAGGTTGCGTGCAAAGGTGCCACCACTGGCAGCACCACCGTGGCCGCCGCTGCTACCGCCGGCCATAGCCGCGCTGCTGTTGCGCAGACGGGCAATGCCCACGCCGCAGATGAGCAGCACGAACGAGGCGCAGATGACCACGATCAACATGGTCGAGTGGGACGAGGCGAGCTTCTCGTGACCGAGACCGCTGCTGCGCACCTTCGACTGCGACTCCTGGACGTCATGCGAGTGCAGCATTACGTGCGCGTACTGGTTACCATTGTCTGTGCGGGGAAAAATGGGAAAACGGAGAAGTTAGAAAGCGTGCTAAAACGCACACACTCGTTGCCGAACCGGTTACTTACCATGCGAATCAACCGCAACGGCCGGATGCTGTTCGGAAGGTGCCGTCGAAATGGCGAGCAGTACGTTCGACGAGGGCGCGGCAGAAGCAATCGACGAGGTCGGCTGCTGCTTCGGGTGGAGCACGGTCAGCGTGAGCGTGTACTCCGCGCTGCGGAAGTGGTCGTCCACCTGCGAGCAGGTCAGCTTGAACACCCGGTTCAGGTAGTAGGCCGGCTTCTTGTTAATGTACACCAGCGACTTGAGCACGTGCTGGTAGTTCTCGATCGTGTCGTAGCCGATCATCTCGACGCCCTCCTTGCTGATCTGCGTCTTGATGTCGAACTTGAACAGCGACTCGTCTGCACCGTCCTTATCGTCGATCGTGATCTCCTCGTGGTCCGGGTTGAGGCTCGGGAACACGTTCACGTTGCACGAGTCGAGCTTCTGCAGCTCGGGCCGGATGTCCTTGCCGGTGTAGACGCTAATGTTGATCTGGGCGAGAATCTTGACGCCCTCCTTAATGTCCGGATACGACACGAGATGGTTCGAGTTGCCGCTGATCACGATCTGTGGCTTCTGGTCGGTTGCGAGCGGCTTGTCCACCAGGATCTTGTTGTACAACCCCGACGAGGAGGAGGACGAGGAGGAGGAAGCGGACGAAAGCAGGCTGCCCCCGGACAGGTTGCTGTTGGCCGAGCTGACCATGATGTAGGTGTCGATCGTTGGCAACCGGATCGCCTTCTTGTTCGGGCAGCTGACCGTCGTCATCACCTGAATGTTGCGCCGCCCAATCGTGGGACTTTCCTTCGAGTTGATGTACTGTATCTGCTGCAGCAGCTGCTCGATGTTTGTCTTGTTGCTGCCCTCGATGATGATCTTGTTCATTTGCGTGTTCGACTGGATCTGCTGCTCCGGCTCGAGGTAGTGGTCGGCCGGTGGTAGCAGCTTCTCCGCACAGTCCGTGCCGCACCGGATCTGGTTCGGCGTCAGCACCTTGCGCGTGGACAGCTTAATCTCCGCAATGTCGCCGCTGAATCCGTGCTTCAGCCGGTTCTCCGAGCCCTGGTAGCAGGCGCCGATTGCGAGCGTCGTGTTGATGCCGTGCGCCGCATGCAGCGGCCAGTCATCGATCACCTCCGGGTTGCTGTGCCGATCCTCGACGTTGCTTTCGAACCGCACCCCATCGATGTACAGGTCCACCTTCGGCAGGTCCACATTGATCGTGTAGTGGTGCCACTCGTTGTCGCACACCTGCGGGATCTTCCAGCGCCACTCGGCCGGGCTGAAGATGTTCAGATCACCATCATTGAAGTCCTTGCGCAGCAGCAGTATCAGCCGGCAGTTGCGCACGAACAGGGCCATGTGGTGCCGGTTCATCTTGTGGTCGTCCGCACTGCAGACGATGTGCTCCTTCGTGTGCTTGTCCGTGCTGACGATGCTGTTGTGCCGGAACATCGTCACGATGCTGAACTGGTGCGCCGCAAAGTCCTGCGGCTGGACGACGTTCTTTGGCACGATCGCACCCGAGCTGCCGTCAAAGTGGAAGATGGCCTCCGCCCCCTCGTCGTACGTCAGATCCTTCGTCCAGTCCGTGTTCTTCTGCAGCAGGTCGACCAGTCCCGAAGCATCGCTATCGCGCTGGGCACCGTTCTCACTCAACCGGCGCAGGCACTGGCTTGCGTCCCGATCGCACCCGAACGAGATGTGCTTTGTCTTGAGCGACACAGACGACTGAATGACCATGTCCTCGCCCTTGCACTGCATATCGCACAGCTCGAGGTGAATCTTCGGGAACAGCGACACACTCTCCATCGAGTTGGCGACGTAGTCGATACGCTCCGCGACGCCCATCACGTGCGCTTCACACACGCGCCGCACGCGAATGTTCACCATGACCGGGGCGGACTGCTTCATCGCACAGTCGTACGCCACCACCGAGAGAATGTGATTGTGCGAGATCTTGTGCGACAGTGGTTCCGTGTTCCGTATCGAACCCTCGTTGTCGATCGTGAACGGCTGGTCGCTGGTGAGAATCTCGTACTTGCAAACATCGCCGAACAGGGGCGTGCAGTCCTTGTCCGTTGCTTCCACGCGGATAATCTCCTGGTAAAGGCGGCCCTCGTCAACCTGATCGAGAGAGAGAGAGAGAGAGATAGAGAGGAGAAAGAAAAATAAGTAAAGAGATATCAGAATTTGAAAAAAGATATTTGAAAGGATTAAAAGCGATAAGGATATTTAAACCAATTTTCACTTCATTTCCACTAACTGCTCCAATCTTCAGCGTGTGATCGATGGATAATAGATTGATTATATAGTAGGTTTTATCCAACATGCCTAATCCCAATTAATGAATAAATAGCAAAGCTTTTCCCACCGTTTTGTTGGGTTCAAAATCAATTTCTAATAATTATAAGACTTGCCAACCTTAAGCTGATTGCTGTTTCCATCTATTCTTTTTGATAATTAAAGCTTCTGAAAAGGATTACGAGTGCTTTAGGGAAGGGAAGTTACGAAATCTCCGCCCAACAGATGAGCTGTTGTACCGGCAAAGGAAGCGAGAGTAAATGCCCACAACCACCCCCCGGTGGGTACGTCGGTATGCCCGTAAATGGTAATGAACCCGTGTAATGAAACCGAACTTTACACAAAGCCATGGCGCGGATCGGGCTTCCCATCCCCATCGACATGGATCGTTAGGCATCGCCGGGCAGCATTCGAGTGCCACGGGTAAAACATAACCACTAGTTGTGGTTGTTGGGTTCCGTATTGCAGAGCTCGCCTTCCTGGAATATTTGTGAAGCGCACGCAAGCCCTCATCCTCTCCGCCCTCATTGCGATAAATAAAATCGGTAAATATCCTTCGATTTGCTTTCCATCACGCGAGAAGGAGCCGGTCCCAGGGAATGAGATTAGACTTTAGCGCCACACAGAATCCTGATAGCAGGTGGGCCGCATGGGGATAGAGGACTTGCGTGGTAGCAGCCAAAAATAGAGTCCTTGAGCAGCATGAAATAAAACGACATTTAGCAATCGACGAGCTGTGGACGGAAGGTATGACGATGGCCGTCCAGAGCGATCGTTACCGGTGCGACCCGATAACGGCGTACGAAAACGCCTAGCACTATCGTCGGAATCGGAATGCGTCACGCTAGTGGGACGCAATTGGAAAAGGTTACACAGCATATCAGGGGCTGGGCCAACGGGAGCAGGGGGAAGACGTGTAAACAGGGAGCCGGGCAGATTATAAAAGGTAAGATTAAGTTTCGCTTCAGAGCGGCCGAACGCAGCAGCAGGCACTACCGAATCCGATGTAATAAAGCTCTTCTCTTTCACGTCACTTCTCTCTCTCCATGTCCACCCTGAGTCCACACCTTGAAAGGTAGTTTACTGCTTGCTTTCATTTTTTTAGTGTTACTTTATTTCACAGCCACGTAACGACTACATTGACGGCACGGGCATGGGAAGGTAGAGTTATCGATTTTTCGACTTCGGGAAAAGGTTTTCCAGGATTTGACCACCGGTTCAAATCGTTCCGAAAGGGAAACGATCCAATTTCCCTGCAATGGACAGCGTGTGGACCGGGTAAGAATGGACAACAAACAACTTTTAGACGCCAGTGCCAAACAAAATGGCAAACATCGAAAAAAAAAAACTAACGAGAAGGATAACGAAAAGGACGCAAGGCAAAAAAAGACTCCACCGGGACTCACGAGTGAATATAGATGGCCGGCGAACCGGTGTGAAAATTAGTTTTTCCCATGCTAATCGTTGCCGAAAATTTATTCTCTTTGACGTGCCACGTGGGTCAGGCATGGCGGGAGACTGTGTACTCGGTAGTTTCATTGGCTCGTTAGTCGATCGGGTGATGGTGAAAGGGGTTATTTTGAACTTGTTTCTTCTCGCTCCACCAAGGGTGGATCGATAAAAAAAAAATGCCCGATGTACGATGCCGGGGGTGTATGGAATCTAGCTGGACGGAGCCGATGAAGGGTTTTGATTTAAGTTTAGCGTGTTTTGAATGAAATAACTTTGGATGCCGGGCATGCAAGGTAAGGAACATAGTTTTTGATATTGATATGATACAGACTTGTAACGAAACAAAGTATTTAATTATAACACTAGGCATTCCTTTAAAATCCTTCGATACATTTAATAAAGTAAACTATGTCGAACTAAGAGACTTTGTGTAATAAATTTTTGATTTAGTTTTTTGTCTGTCAAACATGGAATGTCTTCCAGGACAACGCGCTAAATGAGATTCTTAAAGGCAACGTTCTGCCAGCCATTGAACAAGACAAACAGACAATATTCTATTTGTTTGATAGAATTCAAACTATAAATACTTTTATAAGAAAATAAAGATGAATTTGCAGATAAGTGGGTGCTCCTAGCTTATGTGCTCAAGCTAGTGTTTGTCAAGAAATAATGCTGTACTTTAAAAAGGATTTTTATTGTGGTACCTTGTCCTGTTTTATCAAAATATTTTGTATTATTTAAGGTATTTTTAAAGTGTTATTATTTTAAGTTGTATTTTGAGTGTTAAAGTTATCTATCACGAGGTAGATCGTTTAATTAGGCTTTACAGCTAAAACTGTGCAATTATCATCATCAATTTTCTATCAACTAAGTGAGAAGAAATCAAACAGTCAAACAAAATCCACTGTACGTCCTGTATGTTCCAGAGCGTCTGAGGGTCTGAACTATGTAACTAACATTTATTCCAATTTTACATCTTTGACAGAGCGTTACCTAAGCTGAAGGCTGCCTTTAAATGCATCTTAAAGGTACATTACTGAATTAGATTATATTTGTTTATACTACATGATGTCAAGATTTGAACTTACGAAATGAGATTCAATATCATACAAACGGAACAAAAGTGTGTTGAGAGCGTTGATGCTTATGACCTTAAAACCTTTAAAAGGATTGAAATCTCATAATCGAATTGTTATTCAAAAATTCTAATCGAAACGATCATGCCCCGTTATTGCATACCATTTAAAAATATTTCACTTTCGTTCGAGCCTAATCGAACGATCAAAGCGAGAAGCAAACACCTGAACATTGCCATCGCCAAACCACCGCAGTATGGGGAAAACAAATTTACCGGGCGCCGGCCCGCTCCGTACCGTCCACCCCTAGGCAACCATTCCACAATTCCATCGACAATTTGAACGCAAACTTTGACCCTTTTTCTTCCGATTTTGGGCACACCGATTTCTAGCGAACAATTTTGTCACCCGAAAAAGACTGCGGCCGCCCAACAGCAAAATACCGAAAGCTTCGAAGCGTTTCGGTTACGGGCAGGCTGGTGATGTGATCGATGCTAAACAAGTGGACAAACGCAGCAGGGAAGGAAACGCTACATCGGGTGCGCGATCGGGTATGCGCACGTACCCAACCGCACCGCACCTTCCCAAACACCCAAATTGCCGTTTTGTTGACATGATTGATGTTTGCGTATGTACATTCCAACCATGAGGCATGAAAAAAAAAAACGACAACCAAACACTAGTCCCCGTAAGCGATTGCGCTGATTGAAGGAAGACTAGCGGGGCAGTGTGAGGCGGAAAAGAAATTGGGTAGCAAAGGGACAGGGCGGAAGGTGTTATGCAAGAAAAGTCTTGCTAGCGCCCGGTTTCCCATCGATTGAAAGTAGTTGGCTCCTGCTGCCAGTAGTGAAGAATTCGTTGAAATGGAACAAAACGAAAAGCTCTCTACCGTTTCCCGGCAAGTAAGTGCCTTGCGCTTTCTCTACTAATTTCCTGGCCGGGAAATGGAACATAACGCAGTAGCAAAGTGGCACCCCGTACCACGAAGGTATACACTATCGTATAGCTATTTAGTTTTCCCCTGTCGATTGAACGCCGTATCACACTTCCGCTGAGGGAATGTGGCGCTTGACAAGCAACAACTTTTCAATAGCCCAGGGTTCACCTTCACGCCACTATCGGACGAAGCACAGACGTCGAATTGATGAACGAAGAAACGTATTCTTTGCTTCACACTCGCGCTCTCTATCGATTAAAGCTAGCCGGGGCGTGTTTGGAAAAGTCTCATAAATTACACTCCTCAGCCATAGGTCGGCTGTGAACGGTAGCAGCAGGTGAAAGAGTGAGTCATCAGAAGTGACGGAATGTCGAATAAAAAGAAGCAAAAACTACAAGCAAAGTTCTCAGACCCCCTCAGAAGCCCCCAACCCCCATAACCACACGCGATGAGGTAAAGTTGAACGAAATGAAAATGCGCCAAGTTACGGATTATTTATTGCATCAAGTGTTAATGGGGACCTCACGGTGGCAGAATGTAAAGCAATTCCAATTGAAAAGAAAAAGCGAACGTACGAGGACGTGTCACGGCTCGTGACGTTGGGCCAAATTTATAGCGAAAGCACCGCTCGTTGACAACAATTTGGCGAACCGTGTTCTTTATTTACTTTAGTGGGCAAGTAAGTTTAAATATTAAAGTATCGTTCCATTTCATTCCGGTTCTTCCCATTGTAAGCAGAACACGAAACGCAAACCGACTAAACAAACGAACATTATGCAGAGTGGAATATAAAGTAGATTAGTCAAATTGGTAGCGCGGGTGGCCGGCTCTACGGGTTTTTGCCGGCGTCGCGACCGGCAAAGTCGAAGATGGTGCGCGCGAAGAAACCGTCTCCGTCTGTAAACTTTTTGCCCCCGGTGCGTGGGCCGGGGCTGTGGTGAGGCAAACGGTTGCATCGGGCAGGGCCTGCCAAACGGGCCGACACACACCCATCCCTTTGACAAAGTTTCGGGTCAGGTTGGTTCGACATCAAAGCCACGCACCCTTCGACACCCAGCAGAAGGGCACCCGGGGAGCTTTCGGGTGGTTTGGAAATTCAATTTCATTGGACAAACAATTTCACAACTGCACCGAACGGAAAGGGAAAAAGGTTTGGGAGAAATTTGGTGTAAGAATTAGTGAGAGAGCGAGATCCTGGGAGATTGATGGATGTAGAGAGCTCGTAACCCATTCCAGCGTTCCTTGATGAAATTTGGAAAAAGGTATGCAGTAGTTTTGAAGTAATTATGTGCTCCTCAGCTCTCCGGTTCAACGTGACCTAAACCAATGCGCCTTGTGACATATTTTAAATGGGTACGGGCACGAATGCGATCCGAAAAACTCATATGGTGAAGATATAAAGCGTTTCCCGCTGTTATTCCACATCTTTGCAATCATTTTCTACATCGTGTCATTTAATTTCGTCATTTTGACGATGTACTAGCATTATTACAAATTACGTTTCAAGATCAAAACTAATTAAACTTAAATAAGTAATATCCTGAGTATTCCACACCTTAACGCTTCACAAATTGATGGAAAAATTATCGAAACGTTGCGATTATAGGACAATCAAATCACGCTATCCGCTAGCTTCCACTAGGTGTCACTAGATGGCGCTGGTGTGAAACAAGATAATTGCGCTTCAATACCTCTGGCTTTACAGCAAAGCACTCTAGGTAATCAGTAGTAATATATAATATATATTTACAACACATAGTAGGCTGTAACTTCCACACAATACAATGTGCAATTATTGTAAAGAGAAAACAAATACATATTAAATACAATAACAGATACAGTAACGGTAACTTACCAAATTACAGATACAGTAACATATTTAATTAATGAAACTCCTTAGTATAATAAATAAATTTAATATCAATTGATAAAACTCGAGAATGAACAGCATATAAAATTAAAAATACTTGGAAAATGATAAGCGAATGCAATAAGAAAACCACACCGTTTGTCACAAACAACCATTTTCTCCATGAACAAAAAAGCTTCCCGTTTTCCCCATCACCCAGGGGCTTAGGTGAGCTCGCACATTACACAAAATGAAAAGGCTTGTCCCTTGTATCAAATTACAAAAACTCTCCTTAATCGACCCCTACCCTCCCATTTTCCTCACCCTCTCCTCGACGACTAAGGAAGAAAAACAGGAGCAGTTGTGAGCAGTTCCGCTTCGCCGGCGGAAAGCAATCCCCAAACGGTGAAGAAAAACACGTGCTACCGCTGTAACATTGTAAACTTAAACATTTCATATTGCCCATGTCGCAAAGCGTGCACACATGCTACATACACGCATGCCTGTGTGTGTGATGTGTACCATTCACCCGGTTCCGCCCGGTTGGATGCTATTTTTCTATCGGTCTCTCGCTGGCATGATTCAATATCCATTATCTTTTGATGAGCAGCCACACACAGGCTCAGATCAGCAAACACTGATGTGTGTGTGTGTGTGGGACATATCGTGCCTCGGTTCCAAAACGGTCGGATTGTGGTCGCTGGAACAGACGCAAGGGCACCTCCGCACCGTATGGATTAACATTCAATTAAGTATGCGCTTGCCATTTGCTCACTGCCCTGGCCCGTTGCTGCTGGAAAGTTGAGCGTAGCGCATCTTATCGTGCCAGCCAAGAAATGATGGTCGACTCGCGCGCTCTCACATCCTTTCGGGCCGCAGAAGGAGTGGCACCAGTTCATAAATACCATCTCTTCCACCATCCAGCCCGCATCCCGCAAGTACGTGCCGCAAGACAAACACATAGGCAACGGTGAAAAAGAAATAGCCCGCAGCTAGTACGCGGCCTCATCGTTTCGCCAGATCCGTATCCATGCTGTCAGTCGACTTTATCGTGAAGAGGCACGGTGGCGGCGTTCACACACGGGTGTAATGATTTCGCATGCAGGGCTGATGTACGAAACTTCTACATCTGAGCGTAATGCTCGGTTCAAGACTTTCGTCCGCTGGCGCTGGTGCGTGAGCAAGCGAAGGTCTTAAGGATGCGGCTTTAGCGAGGAGACTGTAGCTTGCGCCAAGTAACGCTATTATCCTCGGATGTCACCGGCCGAAAGGACACAAATGCCGCCCGGAAAAGTTATCCAATTGAGGAATATTAATTTATTTGTCAAACGTGATTAAAGATACACTCGGTTGCGGCTGCGGCTCTGCCTGGCCCGGCTGAGTGTCGGTTTAATACAGCAGCAGGAGAGACGCTGTCAGTTAGAGACGTCCAATAACTGCTTCCATGAAAACGGGAGCCAAATTCCGTGTTTGATAGAGCGTAGCCGATGGTATTTTATTGTCATGTAGTTTAAGGGGATCAATATTTTCCCGGTCCTCTTCCTTCTGGCCTGCTTCGGCTTTTGTCCCCTGACTGTTCTCGATCGAACCGGGTGAGGTTAAACCACACCCTTCTTGCTGCCCACAATACTGCTTGCCTGTGGTTTCCCTTTTTATTGACGAATCTCTCCGCCCGTGTCCCGTGCACCGCGTGACGCCTTTCCGACCGGTTGGAGATGGCTGGCGTGGTAACGATGACAAATATCTGTGGATTTCAAAATCTCCCCGGTGCCGAAGCGTGTCAGCGCCATCTGCCAAGGGCCGTGGTCACACGCACGAACAGAACCCCCCCCCCCCACAAGGGAGGCAAGAAACGGGGATATGAGAAGATCAAACCCAGAGCCGAAAGTCGATTGTGCACGTCTCGAGAGGCATATCGAGAGGATCCTCACGCTATACACCTCCCAGTCGCAAGTGGGTCGGAAAATCCTTGAAGTTTGGGCTTGAAGGCAAAAAAAAGGATAGACAAACCGCGGTTTCTTCGAACCCGAAAGGCAACGGTACCTAGTGCTCGTCCGGAATTTCCCAGAACCGCGATGGTACACTCGATTGGACCGGGTCGGTAGGTACCTTGGCAAGGAAATGTAATTCCATCATTTCCTACCGGTGTCCGCCCCGGCGACGCCAAGAAGCTAGTAAGCCCGTAAGTATTTGCCCGAAGCGAAGGAGTACAAGACTCGAAGCATAATCGAAACGTGAAGTCAAGGCTTCGCAGGAGCAAGAGACTTGCACGGTTCTTCTCCTTTGCTTTCCTGGAGCACTGGTGCTTGTTTTCTCCGCTGTGCGGGAAGAGAAAATTGCACAAGTGGAATTTGCACCGGGACGAACCGACGAAGCTTCGCTGATGGGCGAGAGGAGATGCCACTGCCACTATCCTTTTTCAGTCTTTCTACTTGCTTTCTCTGGACGTCTCCAAAAGGCTCTGTTCCACCCACAAACCTGTCAGAGAGTGTTCTTGCAACGAGAAAAACAAAAAATATAAGCAAGAAGCAATACGGAAAATCCGGTACGAATAGGGGGAAGAACGAAAAGTCAAGTTCCTGACGCAGGAAATAGTAGCTTCGAAGTTTTCTCGTTTTCAATACCACACCGCCCACAACGTGCCACGTCCAAACTCTCCTCCCGCCTAACTCTTTCCCTTCTTTCCTTGCTTCGCCCTGGGTGGCGTGGCATTTCCTTGGCAATTCTGCCATTGCAATAACGCGCTTACCACTGTCTTGCATCTGTACAGAGCCACAGCGAATGCTCTGTCCACCACCGCCACCACCTTACCCTGGGGAAAGGTGAAGGAAAAGCATTTTATTTGCTTGCGCTTGCCCGCCGTTGCCGGATGCTTCGCTTGGGCAAAAGAATTTTACCTTTCTTGCCGGGCGTCACCATTTTGTTTCGTTCGTTGTGGGAGCTTGCCGGGTGGAACAAAGGAAACCACACACACTGACGTCTATAGCGCGGTGAACAATTCGAGGAAAAGATCGGAATGGCTACAGAAAAAGAGCCGTGGAGATAATCCTCTACGATATCCAACATTGCATTTCATCCGCCCCAGTCAACGTTCGGCTTGCCCGTTCAAAAGGACACACACACACACACTATTATGGGGTTGTGGCTGTGAGCAATTTGTGGCAGAAATGACTATAGCCTGTGAGCTGAAGCTCCTTCATCTACGTTTATCGAAACGTCATCCTCCAACCGTTGACGTGCTGGGGAACGAGGACCTTCTGTAATCCGGAACGCTCGAAAGATCAGGATTATCGGTTCGTGATGATCGTGCACAGTGGTGGTAGTAAACCGAACCCACCACTAAAAGAATGACCAAAACACAACACACACACACACACACCAAACACTAGCAAGGAGCGCTTCTTTTGGCGATGCTCGAAAGAGTTTGGGAAGATGTCTGAAGATGGTCAAGCGGGGAGGATGTGGTGGATGTTTTGTTTCGGAGTTTACTGTGCACAGTCCGACCGGTGCCTTTCGTTTTGCAGTCTCACCACCCGGAGCGGATGGTGAAATTTATACAGAGCAATTGAGTGGATGATTAAGAGCATCATCAAAAAGGTTTACCGATACACCGACGTACCGCTTTCTAGATTCTTCCACGTCCACACCGTGACTGTTCGCATCTTTATCGTGTCAGGGTTACGATGTTTTGGTCCTCTTGTGCGAAGATATTCGAGACTCGACGCGACACTGGATATTGCAGATAATGGGCACGTCCTGGACCGGGTTGATTGCTCCTGACGGACGAAGAATAGAAGCAGATACCAAGCGATTCTGGTCGTTTTCCAACTAATGATAAGCCTCGCCCTTACCGGGCACTTACTACATAAAATCCCGACCACACTATACTTGTTCAAGCTGCTTCCCTTCAGCCAAGGAGAGGATTCTCTCTCCGCTCGTAACCCTCATCGATGGGAAATCGATCGAGCGAGGGTTAGGTCCGCCAGCCACCCGCCCAAGTGGAAATGATTTGATTGTCCTTGAATTTCGGACGGGAATGGAGCGGGAGGGCGATTCGGGATTTGTTGATTTAGGAAGAGAAAAATATACGCTTCGAAACAATCACAACAGTGTAGTAAAGCAGCAAAACAAAAGCAAAAACAAGAGAGAAAAAACGGATTGTGTCTTTTGTTCTGCTTCGCGGTCATCACCATCAAAACTGTGCCTGCGTTTTTTTTTTTGTTCTGTTCGGAGTTTGAAAGGCCTGGCAGCCCCTTTCGTCGTGGGGGCAGTAATCCTCCACCAGGGAGTAGAGCAGAGCGGATTTTGACAGGTGATTCTTCTTCTTCAGCTATTCACCAAACAGTAGCGCCGTGGAGTAGTGATAACGATAGAAACGAACGGAGAAGCAAACGCTACGAAAAAGCAATCACCCAGAACAGAGTTAAGGATGGATACGTCCAGGAAGGGATCCTAGATTTACGAAAACGCAACGAAAATCACCAATAAGTTACCGAAAATGGTTCATCGTAATTAAGTTATGGTAAAATCACCAGGAAAATGTTGTATCTACCTTTTTAGGGGCTAAAAATAAAACAAAGGATCGAGTATGGAATTTGCCTCCGTTTGTAGGGTTTTTTCTTTGTTCAACATTTGAAATGATTCGAATGGGCGCCCGCTATCTGTTTTGGACATGAGAAAAATAACAGTTTCAGACAAACTTGAGCTAAGAAAATTTAGAACAAATAAAAAGATAATTTAAAATGTGTTTTGTATGTACCTATTAATTACTTTTCACAATCAATGCATAATTGATACTGATGTCATTTCAAAAATTATTGGTTGATTTTGAATTAATTTGACTCGATTTGAGGATGATAGGAAGAGACGGGAGTTAAGTAAATTTGAATCAAATCCTAGATGTGTCTTGATAATAATATCTTGATTAATGATTATAAGGATTCTTAATCAAAATTCGAATGATTCTTTGAAAATCCCTATTAATGAATCTTTGTGAAAAATAGATATTATTGCGATCATAAAGATAAATCATAAAAAAGATCAGCTTTCTTCGAAATGACTAACACTACCATAACATAATTTTACTATTTTCTAGCATTTGATCATTTGTAATTTATTTTCATGATTTGATCTAAAAATGTCCGTTCATTTACGACTCGAAAAAATATTTGCTAGAGTTTTTGATTTGTAGATAGAATATAATAGTGATTTTAGAGTACGACTTTTTGCACATCAACCTAAAATTAGCCTTGTTTTTACTTTTGTTTAGCAGAATGTAAAAACGGTTGATGCTTAAGTGAACTTTATTCTTGTACTTGTAATTGAGTTTCGAAATTATATTTTTAATTATTATCAAATATGTGGCTCAACCGGGTTCGCAACCTTTTTTTTTAATTCTAATGTTCTCATATCTCGATTCCAACGATAATCCTAAGTAACACATATTATTGAGTCCGTATTTACCGACAGGGAATTATAAACAAATAATAAATAAATAAATAAATAAATAAACACAGCAAACAAACGGCTCAACAGCTTTGCTAAGTAAAGCATTTCTAGATATCCAAGTTATAGCACCCGCTTACCAGACTTTCCCTTACGCTACACAGAGCAAGGAAGCGAAAATTATAAAATACCCTTTTTCCTTCTTTTGACCAACAACTCTCTCTCTCTTTCTCTCTCACCGGTGTGCATTTACGGCGCAAAAGCGCAAACATCGGCAGACGCAAAAAAGCACAAACGCTCACCCACGTAAATGATAAAACCGGTACGACGGCAGGAAATCGTTAATACTTCAAAAGCTTGCAAAGTTTCTGTGCACGTGCCGGGCGCAGGAAAAGTGTGGAAAATGTAGTGCGCGCGCGAAACTTTCCACCAATGATGCATGGGCGCCAGCTTACTGTGGGTGTGCTAGTGATCCTCTCCTCCCTTTTCCCCCCTCCTTGTTTTGATTGTGCTTGTGCATTCGAAAAGGATACAGTGGAAGCTTTCCCCGTGGCTCGATAATACGCTACGCTCTCTCACCTTGGATCCGCTTCCCGAAGCGTAACCGTACAAATGTTATTTTAATACACACAAACTCACTCACGCAGGCCTCCCCATAACACTGTATGCATGCAAAAGCAGGGAAGAAAGACTTTATCTTAACTCAGTCGCACCACAGTCGGGTGTTGTTTTCCGGGCGCTACATCGTGCGGTATTTGAAATTAATATTACTTTTGCTGTAAGCCTACGGCACAACGGGTTCGGGAGGAGCGGTGCAGCAATTGTTGCGAAAGATAGAAGGTTATTTCGGCCAGCGGATGCACATCATTCCTGCACCAGAAGCAGAAGCGCAATGATATCGCAACGGCCGGAAGCCGGAAACAATAGACACACACACACACACAGGAAGGGTGATAGTGGTGGTGGAGGGGAAAGTGCTATTCACCCCTCACTGATGGTGCATCTCTTTCAAAACCATGAGGGTGTGAGTGTACATGCTGGTTAGTACTATGCACAGTATTTGTCTTATCGATTATCGGCACTGATCGCATGCAACGCTTGATTGCTGCTGACCGTTGTATTCAACACTAGAAAGAGCCTTTTGTTTTCTCCAGCCCCAAAGCGCTATTCACACGCAATTCATCCGCAGTGTGTGTGTGTGTGTGTGTGCTAAATATTGCACAATGTACTGTCGATGGTTGAAAGCGTGAGAAGGAGAAAGGGATTTTGATAGCAAAACAAAAGAGCTTTGTGCGATAATTTAAGCTTCTGTGCGGTGGTTTTGCTTTAACCTAAATACCATCGAACTTTAGTGTGTTGAAGTTGTAACTTAGTGCGTCCTTCACTGCCTTTATCCGCAATAAACTATGTTCCGAAACAAGGTGCGTAAATCTTTCTGCAAGACATTCTTTTGTAGCTTGTTTTATAAACCAATATCACCACTTTGCACGTCACTGTAAGTGGAAATGGCATTCAATTTAACTAACTTGAGACCCACTTCACTTAGGTTCACTTAAAGCTTAGGGATAATTAGTCGTTAACCATTCGGGCACCAGGATGCTTCTTTTTCCATAGAACACTTCTCACTTCATTCACCATTCAACCTGAACGTAACACAAACTCCCCTGCCAAAGATACAACCAAGTCGGCGCACGATCCTTCGTCAAAGTGTTTCAGTAAGTGGGCAGGCGAGTTCAGTTTGCAAGCCCACGCAGAACAGCGCAACGGTCCGGCGACGCGGACGTGGTGCAAGGGTTTGTGTATTTTTAATTGCCTTTTACCGCGACCGCTACCACCCCACCCCCAATCCCTAAATGACCCTTCAAAAGTGGTTAAGCTTGAAGTTTTACCGGCAAACGCACGGCGGCAGCGCGCTGCGAATAAATAGAGTGAAAATGGCAATTGAACCTGTGCTGTGCAGACATTAACGCTCATCAAACATTAAAATCTATCAATTTGGTTCACCACCCCGCTCCGGTGGGGTTGAAATCGCGATAAAACGGAGCCGTCGTCGGGTTGTGCTTTTTTTTTGTAGCTCACCAAATGTTGCTTTTAATTGCTTAAAATCGCTTCATTACCGCTATTGAAAGTGAAGAACCGGGCAAAGTGGATCGAAACATTAATCTTGCTCAGAGGAGGCATCCTCGGCTGGGTTTGGTTGTTGGATGGAACTGTCAATTTACTTAAGAAAAAAAACGTCAATTTTTCTATCGCATACATTTATAAATTCTACCAATTTTTCCGTTTCGCCTTCTAAGAAGCTCCGCAGACTACGCCATGGTCGCCACGGTTGAAAGCATTCATCAAATTCCCAATCATTCCCCAATGCGGCACAGGCGAGTGCGACGGCGTTCAATAATGATTGGAGTGTTTCGGTGGAACAGTTTTGATTTCACAACGAAGCTATCGTGGTCGGCGCTACCATTTGCTTCAGTGTGTCTGTCCTTCAGGGCCCATCATTCAATATGAGGGTTGATTGTTGCTTGTTTTTCCTCTCTTTTTCTTCATTGGAACCAAAAATCAATACGAGTACATTGAATTAATTACGAACGAGAGCTGAATTGCCAGTTGTGCGTCGTTCGATTACGATGAAAAAACGAAAGAAAGGAAACGTGAAGAGTGGAGTAGTGCGAGATAGAAAAAAAAGGGACACTCAGGGGGCATTCGGCTGTCCTTTCCGGGTGATGAGCAGCAAATACACCCCAACGAACCGGACTAAAGGTGCCGAAAATTGAGTTTCATGAAGGAGAGAGCCGGTCGAGAGAGACACGAACAGACCGAACGGGATAGAGAAGGGGAAAAAGGACATTCATGGACTTCGCGGAGTCTCTCTTCATCGTCCCTTTCGTGTGGGCTGCCGCTCAGTGACTGCCATTCCACTTTTACTTTTTCCCTCGGTGCTAGCACTGGGCCCGGGTTTCATGCGAATAACGATGGAAACGTGAACGCCCCCGATGAATGGAGACGCCTGGTGGTTGGACTGGAACTAATTCGCAAAAGGAAGATGGATGATGAATATTAAGAAACTTTCTGCTGCTGCTACTGCTTCGCCTTTCAATCCAATCTCGCGTGGAAAAGAACATTCGAGCCAAACAAGGGGAAGGGAAGCAATAAATTACCAATGTGCTTGGATTATAAGTCGCACGGCGACTTTTGCAGTGTGGCCCCGAAAGACGCAATGTGTTGCGAGGCGACGGGAAAACGGGGTGGCAAAAAGCATTCACTAATTACTAGCATATTTTGGAGTTGTTTGACACACGCCGGTGTGCTAGCGGCGTGTCACAACGCCTTTGACGCATAGTTGACAAAGGTAAAGTAAGGGACCAAGGGATGGTAAAGAATTTGATAGCTGCATCCGGGAGCTGATCACTCTAGTCCGGGGGAGAGACCGGAGAAAGTTCATTACTCGCAAAACTTACCTCTGTGACGTATGAGGGCTGCAGGAATGTTGGCGAATATTCATTAATGTCAATCACGGAGATATGCACGCTCGCACTGAAACGAAAGAAGAAGAAATGGGAAATAGAAAAAGCGAGGTCGAGAGAAGGAGCACAGGAGGTGGATAAGAAAATCGTAATCAGTCGACCTGGAACAAGAAACAAAAAAAAACATCAAACCTCCAACAAGCTTCAGTTCAACGAGACGAAGATGCCAGAGAGCCCAAAAACTTTTTTGTACTTCTGGTCGAATGATAAGCGCAGACGTACGCATCAAGTAATTTCCAGTGAAGCTATGGGGAATGGGAAGCTTAGCGCGCGACCGATGCCAGAAACGCGAAACACGGGGAAAGTGCTTCAATATTTCGCCTGTCAGATAAACTTTTGCTTGGGTGTCTCTGGAGTGATTGAAGCGAAGCCGTGTGATGTGTGTCGGTAGCGTTCGGAAGGAACGTAAATAGAAGTTACAAAAAAAAGTGAGTAACAAGAATACACAGGACGCTGTCTGTGTATCGCTTCCGTCAGTATACGCTTCACACCGAATTGATTGCAGTGATTGCTGACGTGAAAAGTAGGCACAAGCTATATTTTAATGGAGCACATTTGTCACGCTGGCACGCGAGAGAATTCAGTGCCCTCTACACGTATGGTGCGCGTTGAGATTTTTTCTGCCAGTTTTATGGTTGTGTTGGAGCTGTTTTTTTGTGCAAAATTACCATTATGAATTGAAAGCGCCTGAATTTATGCAATGTATGTTTAATGTCTTCAGAATAGAGATTTGTTTTTGGGGAGGTGTTATAGTTACGCTACTCATCTAGAAATCAAATAAATTGTGTGTAACTAAGATATGGTTAAACTATCCTTTCTTCTTATGTTACTACTTCATAACACATGCATATCTGAAAATAGAGTTTTTATTATTATTCTGTGGCCTAATAAACTAAGAAGAATTAAATTGCATATCTTTAGGCGCACAATATCTCATACAATGTTTAGCTTAATTAACACATTGTTGAGCTATTTCAAAAACAAAATTTAAATCTTTTAATTTAACTATTTAAAAAAAATAAGAAAAGATTTAAATTCTTTTAATTATAAACGCAGGTAGATTGAATCAACTCGTAAATTTCTAGTAAAATAATTTTAAAGTATAAAGTAATACAAAACAGTAAACGCAAGCGAAGCTGCAGCTTACCTCTTCGAATGTGATCCATCGCAGAACACGGCGGTAATGTCAAACTTGTAGTTTTTCCGCTTTTCACAGTTCAGTGTCTTTTTCGCTTTCAGAATGCCAAGCTCGTTAACAAGCTCAATCTGTAAATGGAAGTAAACAGAAAACAAGACATTAAAGCAAACATATACATTTGTTGCAACCTTGCTAACGAAAACAATCAACCGTACAATAAATCAACAGCTAACATCACCCAACGACTTGTGTTCATACGAAATCCATCCCTCTCACACCGTTCTTGGATAAAATTATAAATTTATGTTCATAAAATTATTGATTATTCAGCAGTTAAAAAACGGTGCACAATGATAAATGTGCACACACATTTCTGGAAGCCACGCAATTGGAAGCATCGTTCGATTGTTTGAAATTTAAATGTGAAGTGCAAAAACAACGGAGAAACACAAACACCGCCACCACTGGCTGTGTAAATACACGTGCATCTTGCGTAATTGTAAAATTGATGCATCGTCTGTTTTCCCACGCGTTTATCGGTGTGGCATAACGCTGGGAAGGGACAAACAAAGAAGCGAAGCAAAAGTAATGCCCGTGGGCAATCATAAATTCATTTCATCCGCGTTTTTTTTTTTTGACACACATAAACATGCTGGGGCGAGGAGAGAGGGCTTAAAAAATAAAACACTCCCGAATGCATCCATCTGTTAATTGCAGATATCTCTTTTGCTTTTCCATCTCTCTCGTTCTCGCTACTTCGCCATCTCTATCCTGGGTTATTAATGTTTTATTTTTGTCAGTACACGCAGCCCATCGTAATCGTTATGCATAAAGGCAGTGTAAGCGGACAGTCGAGTTTTGTTTATGTTTAATTGATGTTCGATGGCCAATTTGCCCCAAACTCCTGGACGTACAGGAAAGTTATGGTTTTTATATTTCGCATAAAAGCCCGCCCCAATGTGTGAGTGATGAAACGCGTGATGAAAAATATAAAAATATATAGAAAAAGTATCAATCATTATCTTTAACACCACAAGGCACACGCTCGTTTAAATATCGTTCAATTGCGGAGACAGGAGCTGCGTTTGTGCGGATACAGTATAGCATAATTGTAAAATTTGGTATCGGCTGTCAGTACAAAGCCGAGCTGGAAATGGATTTTCGATTCGTAACCGAAACCGAAGCACTCTCCCTCTCTCTCTCTCTCTCTTTCTCTACTAAGTAAAGCGTTCCTTAAAACATAAAGAGCTGACGTGACATTTATTTATGCATAAAGTTGAAAAACTTCACTTTGGAAAACTTGAAACTCGACACGCAAGTGGAACTGAAAAGGCGAACAGATCGAAGTTGCTAAATATTGTGCAAGGTTAACTAACTTTCCGCGCCAACGACCCGGGTAGTTTGATAAATTAATTAAGTTCAGTATAATTGCTTTCCGTTCTGTAGGCATCTGTAAGCAATGGCACGAGAAGCAATTTCAGAATTCCACGGTTTGGAAAAGATACAATTAAATTTAACGGTTTAATTAAATGCGATAAAGTATGAGCTGTGTAAGCGTCTTTCAGTAAGCTCACGTACCTTAAGGTTTATCAAGACATATTTTTTAATTGCAATCTTATTTCTATATAAGATAAGCAAGACATCTTTAAAACAAAATTGTATAATTCTTTTCGTAACTAGTTGTGTAAAAAGAAGGTAACTAATAGATCCAAGTAGGTTCTTTAAAATAAATCCATAACATCGTTTAAGGGTCATTATGTTACCTTCAGTTGTGCACATGTTAGAGATGATTTCAATACAGACACACACAAAAGACTTTTTGTGAAGTAATCGATTTTTCAATTGAACGAACCAAATTGTTCTCTCTAGTAAAGACACTTTCAACTAAGTAAATCGCATTTCAATCATGCACCGCTCTACCAGGCGCACACGGTTGCATCTCTTCTTAAAGCGCAGCACAACCATGTAAACGTCCTCAAAAACTGTAGCATAAAATGTCATCCAACACGATGGCGGCATGACGGAATGGAATGTGCAAGAGAATCGGGGAGTCCCGATGCCACTCGTTACAGCGCTAACGTCTGCAGGGCCCAAGAACGTTCACGGAATTTCACGTTCCTTCATCAAAATGCTAATCCTGGTCACGGCACCGCAGCGTTCTAGTCCCTCTCCACCTTACTCCATACGATGCATTTGTTTTCGTTTGCTGCAGGGTTCTGCCAAGCGAGGGCCGGGATTGTGTAGCAATGCGTGTTTCCAAATCGTCTCCCATCCCCCCCCACTCCCTATCCCCTGCTGTTAGTGTGCTATCGAAACAAATCCATTTAGTTATTTGATTCACGTCACGACAGGTGGTGCGTACCCGGGGTGGCTCGAAGGCGATTAAAAATAAATTGATATTCTATCTTTTTGCCTTGCGCCCTGTGGGTGTGGGACAGAGGAAGAGGGTAGGGGTGGGGGGGGGGGGGTATGGATACCAACTTTCCAAGCGCCCGAGTGTTGTGTTACACTTTAATGTTTTCTCGGGAAAAAGTGGGGGGCTCGACCGGTGTGTCGATCACCTTTCCACTGGGCCGGAATGCTGGGATACGCCGCTAGGGCGTCGCCTTCTTTTGCATGTCAGCCTATCGTAGCCGAAACGTCATCAAAGCGCTTAGATGGCTTTCCTGGGTTGATTGGAGATTTCTCACATTAGAGAGAACCCACACACACACACTTATATGTGCACGTACAAGGTTGCTATATTTAACATACGTAAGAAGGAGTTTAGTGTGGCGACCCACCTTAGCACGAGCTCGCGCGCCTTTGCAGCTCTCTCAACGCGTGGGTCACAATCAATTTCGAAACAATTAAAACGGAAATAGTTCACTAAGAGGGCGATTAGGATGGCGTTGAGGTAGAGGGTTTAGAAAGTTAATTGAATTGTTACATTCGGTGAGACAATTTTCAAACAGGGCGTTTATATTAATCAGTTTGAGATTTGGAACTAACCTTACCAACGTTAGTTTTCTACAGCTTCGATGAGATTGAATTTAGGCATTCAATTGACTAAGATTTAAATCGTACTAGCATTTAAATCGTTCAGAATTAAATCGGCAATAAAATCTGCCCATTACAAAAAAGGACAATATTTTATGAACCTTGCTTTATGTTGCATAAAATGTCAACTGAAGATAAATATTTGTGATTACATTTTTCACACATTTTCACCGTGCACAAATGAGCTTCAATGTTCAAATTGTTGCTCTTGGTTCCCTTAATGTCTCTCCACGAGCGTAAATCCTCCTCCCATTATCAATCCTTCACCGAAAAGTCAACGGAATGTATAATTAATTAATTGTTGTCTGCATAATGTACCTCACTTTGCTCAAAACATTTGCGTGAAATGCGTCGACGAGCTCAACTGACCGGGCAGCCACGGCACATTGGCCCTTTTCGCTTATCATTTCAGCAATCGCCATCGTGTTTAAAAGTGCTGAATGGACAGCGACAAGAGGTGATAGATATTAATTCGGGGAGGCTTTTGTGTCGCTTTTCAAACACAAGCACGGTCCAAATAAATTAAAATCTAAATTAAAGGAAGCATGTGCAGGGAAACACGGAGCCCAGGAAACCCAGCTAGCATCATTGAGGTGAAGTTCATTTAGCTGCTCGCAACACAACCGAAACCCCCAAAAATAATTGAGGTTTGAACGATGGCAGGCAACAATTGCAAACCGGTAACCGGTACCGCAACACTAATCGGTAAGAGGGGACAACTGTTTCCAACCAAGCGGTACCGAGGAAGCGAACACACAAGTTAGCATGAAAACCGTCGAAATCATCGTTCGTATGTGTGTCGCCAACTGGGAAAAGCGCAACGCTGCAGGATGCAGTTGATGGCGCTTAAAGAAGGAGCAGGTTCGCTGGTTCGTTCATTGTTCATTTAAATGCAATAATACTTCGGTACAGCTGTACCACCGCGCTCGGAAACGAGAACGAGAAAGGCTCGTCGGTGTCTGCGAGAAAGCATGGCAAAAGGACTCTAATGTGTGGCCACCTTCGCCCAGTACCTGAGCCTCCTTTTCCGGACATTAAATTAACGACCCGCAGGGAAGTTGGCGGAGCAGCGCCCCGAACTCTGTTTCACCGTCCCGAACCTGGTGGTAAACCGCACACTAACGCTTCTACCACGATACGAAACTCACGCGGCGTGGGATACACCTACAATATCGGCCGCAGACCACGGGACGTCACCGGGGCACACACATCTTGGGTTTGTGAGCGCTGGTGCCAATGGTGTGGTCTTGCCGGTGTGCATAATCGGTTTTCACATTCTCCGCTCCATTTCCACGGTGGTGGAGCACCGGGTCGCGCCGGGTGTTGGGATGGATAATAAATTATCTAACGACCGCGCGTGAAGCCGCCGATACACGCAAGAGTTCCCACCTCCACGGGCAACGCGCATACATTATCGCCTGCTGGATGATAATTTTTCATGTCACCTAAGCAAATATCGGACGTGATGAGTCTTCTCAGAACGGAGCCCGACCAGTCACTTCGATTCTGCGACCCGTGACGGAAGGTCGAGCGTCAAAGTATTTCGGGAGTTGCGATGGACAAGGATCGTATCGAGGGTGAGTTTTTCGGTCCCGAAAAAATCAGCATCAATGAATAAGAACCGTTGCGTCATCGTTGGGTTGGCATTCGCAAAGCATAAGCTGATTTTTCTTCCAACCAAAAAGGTTACGCATAAAATTCCTTACATTACACACACACATATGAATAAAAATGTCAATTAATCGAAACATTCCTTATTTTCAATTTCAACTTTCAATAAAAGCGTCTCCCACACAATATTGCACATGTGGCATTTAAATGGAAACACGGCAGTTGTGCGGGAAAAGTTTAACCGTTTCGCAGTGCCAAAGTTTTACTTTGTTGTTGAATGAATTACATTTTCCCCCAATGCTAATGGGTGGCCAGGTTGCCGTTATTGATTTGCATCGCCTCCCCTTTGCATCCTCTGCACACTTGAGGACTTGCTTCGGTCTCTAAGGAGTCTCCGTTATTTCTTTACGAGAAGACTAAACTTGTTCTACCTTTTGGAAAGTGAAAACATTTTCAAACGAAGAAGCGCCGTAATAAAGCAGATGAGAGAGTGTAAGAAAGAGAGAGAGAGAGAGAGAAAAAGGGAAAGAGATCTGAAGGCAAACACAAGTTTCTAGTATTTCCCTAGCGTCATCAAACTTAGCAACATGTACCGTCCGATGGTACCTATTCGTCACTCGCAGCAATGGGCATGGAAAGATTGGGTCGGGAAAGAGGCTGCTCTCCCGAGCGACTTTGGTTCGCAACGCCAGCGCATCACGCGGGCGCCCAGCAACACTTATGCTAATGATCACGGAACCGTGAGGCTTTGCTGCCAGTGCCGTCGCTTGTTATAATAATTAATTTTGTTTCTTTTTGCCTCAATTTTCGAGGGGGCCCATAGTCCGTCGAAATATTCAATAAAAATAAAAATAAAATAAAAATAAAATAAAGTCTTTTTCGCACCGCACGTCCTCTATTTACACCGCGAAACCAACAGGAGTGTGGTGAGGAAAGTCTGAGGGACTGCGGCACACCTTGTCCTAAGAGAGCATTTGGAATTACACGCACTTCCAGCACACCTACCACAAGCAAAAAGGAAAAGCTCCAGCACGACCCTCAAACAGGTACAGATGTTTGGGCTTTGTGTAACACGCCGATAAAACGAATAAAACCATTGATGCTTCAAGAAGTTGGCAAAGGAGCGGGCCACGGTGCTCATTATTGTGGACATCAAGGAATAATAATCATTTGCGCTAATTACCGGCCAGCAGCAACGTGCGTTCCGACTGGGACGGTACAGTGCCGGGAATCCAATTTCAAAGATCCCAAAAACCTGAGGACATCCTCTCCGCGTCCAAAAAAACAAAAAAAGAACAGAAAAGGCACATCCATCTCATCTACTACCATTTCCGGCCATCCGGACGTCGTTAGTGGTGGACAAATTGCGTTGGACGTTTGTGTCCCTGGGTCCGTGTTTTCTCTATCCCCTGCTTCCCCCTGCAGGGCTATGAGAGGACAAGTTTGCATACATTTTGGCTACAGTGTGATGAAAGTAAAACAGCGAGACGAGCCCCGAGTGATCCGGGACGTACGGAGCGAATGGTAGCGGCCGGATCCTCATCCACTCTCCCCCTTTGCCAAAAGCTTAGCAGCAATTTCAAGTGGATTTTGTCAGTAAATACGGTACCGTTTAAAAAGGACGGTAAGCTTGTGCCAAACCTTCGCCCAAGTGACGGGCTCGCTCGGGCTATTTCGGCGCCCGACTTCTGTATTTGATGGACTGATGGACGTTGTAAAAGTGCGCGACGACGACGACGTCCCAAAACCCAAGACCCGAAAAACCCAGCGTGCTCTCGCTGGGGCTCTCGAGAAGATGAAAAGGATGAAGTTTCTTATCTTGTGCTGGGTGGGTATCGTCCCCAAAGGGGGGGGGGGTGTCCTCTAGCTTGAGGGCGAACAAAGCGATACAAAAAAAAGGAGACTGAAGGGCGAAGTAAAAACAGATTACGATGCTGTCGGCATAAGAAATGCGCTGAAAATGACGATGGAGTGCTGGCACTTTTGGGTGGTTATATATAAAACACATCTCCGGCATTGCCGTGAAAAGAGAGAGAGAGAGAGAGAGAGAGAGTGGAAAAAGGTCCTACAGATTCCACATTCCACCTTTCTATATGGCAGAGCGATTTCTATCACCGGGGCCGCACGCCACTGCAGCGTTGGCGGACATTGACTATTCCGGACCGGAGACGGGCAGGCCCGGTAGTTGATATATGACCGCGCTCAGCGTGAAGCTAGTCGACATTCGCTGCACCAGAGAAAAGACATTTCGCTTTCGCAAGTGATGGAGTGGAAATAGAATGGCAGACGAGAGCTCGGTCGCACCGGGGCACGTTTCACTGCCCTGCATGGCAAGTCCAGCTGGTGCTGCTGCCATTTCCATGGTCACTGCCGTAGCTGCTGACACGTCCGGAATGTTTCGACGAAACGAGACACGAGTTGGTGACACGCGCGCGCGTCTTTTTCTGCAAATCGTGACACTTTTGCCAGTGCCCGAGGTTTGCCGGGCAAGTGTTTTCCCGGCACCTGGTGAAGTGCTGGAAATCGAAATGCGAACTGCGTTCGTATTGCTTGCGAAGATTTCATTATCATCGTTAATCTTCAATAGTGTTCAATGGAAAGCCGTGTATCATTGCTTATGTTGCGTACAAACGTTGCTGTCCACTTACCTGGAAAGGGATTTCCTTGCTCTTTTTGATTATGTGAAAGCCGCAGATTTTCGTCTCGTCCACCTTGATCAGTGGCGTTATCTCGACGAACGTTTCGTTTTCCTTTATCAATCCATGGTACGAGTTCTCCAGGACACGCTCTGCAAAGGGAGAAAGGAAGCAGTTCGAATGTGTAAGTAATTAGGCGCAGTAAAACAAATATGCACAAGAGGGGTTCATGAATTCCATGAATGGAAATTTGCTGGACAAAGTAAATTGGCCCAGAGTAAATTCAATTTACTAGATTCTTTGAAAAATGTTCAAAATTTACCCCTTTTCAGGAATGTATCAGCTACTCAAACGAGCAATGCTGCAGGTGTTAATAGATTGAAATTCTCGTTAAAAGGGGTTGCCAAGCTTGAACAGCGCTACTGGAAACTAGAAATTACGGTGTACGGATACGTGTGTGGCTCACTGTTTGCTATTCATACGACCTCGGCGAGGGAGTTTTCCATCAATATCAATATACACGCATCAGCAAATTAGTGGTACCTTCCGGACGTTACCCAGGCCATCATATTCCGGAGAACAAATCCTACTAGGCCTTGTTCACATTGCAGCAGCGGAACTGAAACCATTACGTACTGTAGAGCTGCTGTTAGCTGGACGCACCCGATCGCAGTTGCTTCTATTTCCCGATTCAGCATTGCATCGAGCGAATTCGAAAGCGAATAATTTGCTACTCATCATCCCCTAAAGTCATCGCAAACCGGGAAATGCACTCAACTATAAATGCAACTACTCATTATCGTTCGAGGGTGTATATTACATTTTTCCCAGGAAACTGTCTCCCTCGGGGGGAAAATGGTTGTGCACCGTAGCACAGTTGGTTATCGATTTTCATTCTGCGACCACAAATATTTTCTCAATGTAATTGGAAGCCAAATGTTGGTTTGTGCACCGCTGGAAAGGATGGTGTCGACATCGTTTCATTCCGGTTGATGACCGCTTGTTTCCTGAGGAAAGTCGACGATTGGAGCTAGTTCGTAAATGTGTAGTCATGTTTGTGCAATCGTGCGCAGCATTTATTTGTTTGCTGGCAAATATAGGAGTTGGTAACCTGAAAGTCGGTAGACTGGAAGCTTTGATTTCAATTTGTTCATAAAAGCGACTAAAAACGTGCCTTGAGAGGAAGCGAGTTAGTTTGAATAAAAAAGCTCTAAACGATTATTATGGGAAATCGATTCAATCGAAAGTCCCTTTTAAATTTATTTTAAATTCCGTCGGATAAATCAATTAAGTGAACAAAAGAGATAAAAAAAAAACAGTACACTTAGCATTAATCCTCACCCAAACAAAGGTAAGCTAACATTTTACCAGACCAATTTTTTCCAAAACAACGGTACTTTCAGCAAGAAAAAGAAAACAGTTTCCTCCTAAAACGTATGCTTCAGCATGGAGAGTGGTAGTAGTAGACTCATGCCCTTTTTCCCGATCGGATCGATTGTTTCCGACAGTGTAAAGAACATTTCTCCGAAAAGGAGAAATGAGTGGATAAAATACAAGGTGCGAGGAAAAATAATAAACGGTAAAATTTTGGGTACGAGATGGAATTGAACAAGCGTGATGCGTGCGTTAAGCAAATCAAACATAAGTTAGCAGAGCTTTTTTTGGGAGAAGATGGTTTAATGCAGAAGTGAAAAGTTCCAGAATCATTCAGAAATGCAACAATGGATTTCGCTTGATTTTCACACATTTCAGCTTAATCCGTCTCAATCCGCTTATTGAAACTCTTTTGCCTTTTTTTGTAATGAGCAAACAAGCGAGATATGTACGAAAAGTGTTACTTGTAATCGTTTGCGAGCTGCCATTTTAGCTTTGCTTTACCAACCAAAAAGCTCCAAATTGTCTGTCCAATATGGATTTGACGGATCCAAACCCTTGAAAGAAAAACGAATACAACCCGGCAAATGGCGATAGAACAGAAATCAATAAAGGAAGTAGAATTTGCCAAACCTTTGCAAAAAAAAAGAAATAATTCTTTAGCTGGGAAATAGAACAGATTACGTGTCCTGTGACTCAAGAGGCACTGGTCGAAGCCAAAATTCTTGGTCCTTTCTCTCGTTCTCTCCCTGTATCTGCCAGTGCCCTGGGGTGATTTATTTCGCTGTGTGTTCTCCCGCTACACTCCAGCAAACATTTCTTTACTGCACTTGTGCCCAATTTTCACGCCACCGGCACCGGGCCCTCGGCCTGGCGTAAAATGAAATCCTCAGCTTAGCACCTTCTTAAACGTGGGGGTTGTGCAAACAGTCGTACCGGCCGGTGACGCAACGGCGGAGGGTGTGAAATGAAAATCCGGAGGAATGGTTCTTCATTTTTTCCTTGCCAAATGGCCGGTGTATGTGTGTGCGCAGGCCGACGCCTGCGGAACTGCAGATCGATACTGGACACCGGCACCGCGACCGGCTCCGAACCGGACCAGCTGCAAGGTGTCGACATGTCGCATGGTGCTGCAGACGACGAATGTACAACCGTAAAAGTGCTGAAAGAGGTTAAAAACAAACACACACACACAAAAATGCAGCGAGCGACCACAATTTGGTGAAGGAAAGCCAACCGACACCGGGCAGTGAGGGTGTTAAAAAGTGTCGAAGATCGAAACGGAAAGTGTCAACGGTGTCGCCGGGAGCGTTACTTTTCTAACGCCATTTTTGCTGACATAGGATGGGTCTGGGGGTTGAGGGTGGTGGGCGTATCGTGTCGTATCGTGTACGTGTTTGTCTCGTAGGATTGTATAGTAAATGAAATAGAATTCTCCATTGCAGCTGCGATATGATGTTGCAGACTTTAGGAAACAAATATTTAACGTTATTAGTTGATTAACTAGTAATTGTTTATTGCTACCTACAGTTGCTTACGCTATACCACTGACGTTTAATCGTTTTTGGGGATAAGTTAAGCTACCAGAACAAACAAAAAAGCATAGTAATCAACTAAAATTATTTTGAAGAAGGTTTTATACTGGTGCCGTGACCAGGAGTATCAAACTCTCAATCATTTTTTTGTGACTTCCAAAGCAACAGATGCTTCTAGACGCTAGTGAACTAGCTTGAGGTGTGATTCACACCCTACCGAAGTGAAAACGACGACAAAACTAAAAGTAGAACACACTTTTAAAAAAGCAAAGTCCAATAACCGAATCATAAAATCTACACCCTTGCGCCGACCGTTCTACCATCGATTGCATCGGTCACCCAGCAGCGGTGCAGCGACCGTGGCAAGAAAGTAGCAAACGAAACGATTGCCGCCCAAAAATAAATGACAGCACCGCGTGGCACATGGTAAAACACGCAACTGCCCAACAAACACCCACCCCGATAGATTAATTCGGAAAAGAAAGCAAGCGCCTGTCTGCAGTGAAGAAAAAAGGGAACTTAACAGGCCACCACGCCTGGATGGGAGCGCTGAAAAGGGAAAAACAAATGTCGCTCCAAGTGATGACTGCAGGCGCGCGGTCGGCCCGCCCGCCATCACTTCCGAACGGCACACACACAAGGCAGACGCGTGGGCATTTGAGATGGCGAGACAAAAATGTATTCACCGGAACGCCTGCGGTGCCATTTGATCGGTTCGGTGCGTCCGTCTGAGCATTTTCGCGCGTAGAACCTTTTTCGGGAGATGAAGTTCCAAGGAAATAGCGTTACGTAGGGAGGACTCAGGTTCGTTGCTAGCAACGACAAAATAAGAAGTTCGTTCCCAAGAACAACGGCGGGGAAAAGAGCGCACAAAAAGAGGATCCAAATTAGATATCTGTTTTGGGGTCAGTATTAATCACCTATTCAAGCGCACCAACATAAATCAATGTCCCCGAAGGCGAGGTGAACACGAGGGTGAAGCACGCGTTCGGTGTTTATCGAGAGCAGCAGTCGAGGAGTCGATAATGTTGCGCTTGCGAGCGCTCGGAAGATCAAAAAGACGAGGGCGCACACGTTTCTAATGATGGATGCGTTCGGGGTACGTTTTTCGAGGGTGTCGTTAGATAATTAGCAGCCATTTGTAGCTGTGCTATGAGGGGTGATATTTTTAAGGTACGGTCAAAAGAAAAAGGCATTCTACAAGTTCTCGGGTTACGTAAAAAACCCTACTGTTACGAGATAAACAAAAAAAAAACGGGGAAAAGAGTTAATTAAAAGGATAATTGTGTCTTGTCAATTGCATAACTTGCGGCGGAAAGCGCAACGCTACTAGCGCGATATGCAATACGCATTACGAAACGCCAAAATGTATACAATTTGCAAGGCAAACCCTCTTTTTTGTAATGTTATTCATAGCTTGCTTGGTTTCGTTTAGGGAAATTAACATTTTCAAGTGCCACTAACACACTTCACAGGTCGGCAAAATATAAAAAAAGGAAACTCTGCCTCTTAAATTTAAACTGCATCGCCCTAGCGTTGAAGTGATAACGTACGGGAAAACACCCTTATCACGGCGCGAACCACAAGCTCATGATTGCATTTATTTAAATGAGCTGCACCCTTATTAGCCAGACCCGATCTTCCAACTGGGATTTGGTTATGAATAATAAAACATTCCCTGCCCACCCACAGCACCAAGGATCGGCTCCAAGCGGATCTGCGATATTGTTCTGCCCGCGGGGTTGTATTCTGCCAACATGTACTACATCTTTTGTGCCTTTTTGGCAGGAAACGGGGAGAGCGAGTCATGGCCTCCACTGGCTAAGGGTTTCTGTGGGCTTTGTGCCCTTTTTACATGCTTCGTTCACTTTCACAACGTGAACTATTCAACCGAGAAGCTTGTGTGGAAACGCGCGCGGGGAAGAAACGTGTCTGCAATAGACTATTGACTAATTGTTGAGCTGCCAGGGATGTCAACGGGCTCAAGGCGGAAACGGTGCGCAAACCGTTTCCGACTGAGCGATGGTGGCGCTACCAAACCGTCTGGGAGGTGCGCTTGCAGTGGCTTGCTTTCTCTTTCTAAGCATTTATGCAAATAAGGTGCTTCCCTTTTGAGCTTCCCGACCGGCTGGTAGCACTGTTGTGCAGGAAACGACCGTAGAAAGGGCCCTCCTCAACTGTCGGCCGTGTCGAGCAAGGAGTTTAAGGATGGCTAGCTTCCAGCGCCACGTCCAGCAGCTTCCAACGCCGGACCATGGCAGTCCATGGTCTTGAAAAATCATCTTCCATCATCATTCGCGTTACCACTACACACACACACACAAACTTTAAATACACATACACATCCATACAGCAAACACTGCTCAACCCGCTGTGTAAGCTTGGCTGAAGAAGACTTCCCTCAACGATGGGCACCCTTAACCGCAGAAGACAACAAGCCGAGTGTTTGTGTTAGTTACATTCAAGCAAGCAACCAAGCAACAACAGCAGCAGCAGCAAAACAAAAATAAAACAAGCATGTCGACAACAGGCAGGTTGGTACACAGTCACGAGAGAGAGAGAGAGAGGAGTAAACGTTGGAAGTTTTACACAATCGTTTTACATACATAATCCCGACTCTAATGTTGCAGCATAAATTGTGCTTTCCGGTTGAGTTTTCTGCCGCAGCCCGCGTGTAGGTTAGCGGCTTTCTTCACGGCCATTTTCCCTATCAGGAGTTCGTGCCCGTGAAAATCGTCACGCACCATACACTTATGCTTCAGGGCATGTAGCTGGGAGGAGGAAAGGAAAGCAATATATTTGTCCCGCAATCTTGATGTGTGTGTGTGCTGCTGTTGCGGAGGATCAGTTTAGATCCTTCCCGGTGCGGAGTGTCAACGGGCTTATTGCAGTGACCGTAATGCAGAAGCTTGGTTTGGTGCATTCCACTGCAATTGGCATCCGATTGTTTAATGCAATGGTTTGTGTCATAAAGTATTAACCCTATAATTTAAACGTTTAATGTTTTACGAAAGATAGAAACAGGTAGAATAAGTAACAAAAATTGTTAGCTCTATAGAGTCATATAAAAAATCAGTATTCCATTTCTTGATATAAATATAATTAATTTCCATGTTGGTGGCGTTTGGAGTAATATTTAACATCTTGGCTCTGCATTGATTTTCCAATTATCTCAAATACACCTTTTTCTTCTTTTTTCAAGAAGGCCTGGCTCCAAAATACCCAAAATGGACTTGGCTTACCTATGACTTGGAATCCATAGGAGGGAAAAGATAATGAGTAAGTTCTTCACGAGGTCTGACTAGGATTTGAACAACGTCGGACCTAACGTTGCCATATATACGACCTACGCCATTACCTCTCGGCCAATGGATCTCCCTCATCCCAAATCAACTAATTTAGAATATGTTCTGAGATAATGTTTCACAACTTTAGCTGCATAACCTAGTTAATCTAAATTGTAACTAATCGTGAAATACACAATTATGTATATTTACTCCACAAAATTACTCCAGTGAAAACTGAGTCACGAACATAGTAAACGTAATGTGGCATGCTAAAAGCCCCACGGAGAACTTCGTTCGTGCCTCTGTTCCACTGTAGCTTTTTCTTTAAAGTATTCCAATGTGGTTTTGGGGCTAGACTTCACAAAAGGGAAGTACATTCAGCCGACATTGCGCTCACATCAATTTCACCGGACATCCTTGAGGGATCATCTCTTTTCGTCCGTGTGCGCCTGCTTTCCCTTTCCCAGCCCTCGTACGCGTGCACGTACTACAATCGCTTTTTTTTTTGTACGATACTTCAGAGCATTTGGTGTTTCATCATGGTATTGTGTGTATTTTTCTTCTCTTCCGGTGCTTTTCGGGCAACTCTCTGGGCTGCCTCTTAGTGGAATAATGTTCGCTGCCTGCCACCGTCAGCATCCAACTGCTTCATATGCACACAGTTACCGTCCTTTTCGATAGAACATTTACACAACCTTATGCTCTCCTACTACCGTGATGGTTGGTTTCGCTTTTGTAAAGTATCAAAGTTTGAAGCTCATATTTCGTTAAAGTTAAAAGGCCCAAACCTTCCCCTGCCAATTCCACTGCAATTCGACGCAATGACACGGATTTTTCGACAGAGCCAAGGGAGGGACAAAAAATGATTGGAATGTCCAGAGCCCGGGAACCTAAGTCCGTGAACGGGCTTGGGACTTACTCCCATTTCACTAACCGTCATCAGTTTTTCTTCCCTTATTTCCCCTCTCTGTGGAGTCATTTTTTTTTTTTGCAGTTCGTTCAATCAGGACCTTGTCAATCGGGTGGGACAAAACTGGCAAATACAGAAACATAAAACCGTAGCTTCCCTTTTCCCTTCGTTTTGATGGTTCTTCAAAAATACAAAAATAAAAAAAAAACGAAGCAAACGGAAAATTGGTGACACAATTCGAATACTGTGCCTTACTTCCTTTTTTTTACACGGTAAGTTACAGAGCTCAAGCTCAAACTGCCATTGGCCACACACACATAAAACGGAATGGTTGTATTACATTACGTTTTTATATTATGTCAATATCCTCAACGGGTGCGCGCTACCGCTACGGCGAGCGGGAGGTCGACCTAAATTACATCTCCGCACCGGGCGGTAGCTTCCTTCATTTCCCCTCTCCCTCCCGAGGTGAAGGGGCACATCCGAAAAATGTGGCCATATTTCGCGCTCGAGCGAAGCGGCGCTTTGCTTTTTTGATGTTGAGGGGTTTTTTTTTTTTTGCTACTGCTGCTTGAAATTATCTCACAGTGGAAAATGTCCCAGTAACCTGTAAATGGCGTTACAGCGCATTACGGTGACGGCGGCGACGACAGAGTTTTCTCTCATCTTAGCTGCCGCAAGTTTCGCAAAGGAAAAAAAGCACCGGTAATGGGATTTGTTTGACGATGTTCTATTCTTAATCCTTTAAAATGAAATTGATGTTATGCCTTGTGAACCAAATTCTCCGACGGCTTCCGGCTTGTACGTGTGTGCCAAGGAATGGGGGAGAGAGTGGGGGGCGGGGGAGGTGGAGCGTTTTGGGTGGGATTAGACGCAGTTGTTATAGGATCATTTTAGACAAAATGGCTTATTTGCACAAAAACGAGCCGTGAGAACACTAATCTGATTGAAATGAAGCAACGGGCTTTGCTAAACTGTTGCTGTTTCCTCCAAGACATTGCTACATGTTTTGAGAAATGTTGTCGCATTTGCTGAATTCTGTGTTGGAATTTAAATAGGACACACTTTACACATTTCAAATTCATTGATATTGTTAAAAGTACATCGCTAGCAGTTGTTGCTTTAGCAATAGAGCGCAATGATTATTTGTAACCGTTACTGTCTTGTGACTAATAAAATGTTTCCCAACGGCACACGACATAGTTTGCTGTTTTCCTTCCAAACATACTTATCTTTCCCGGCTGCCGACACTGCTGGTCTCCCTGTGTGTGTGTGTGTGTGTGTGTATGTGTGTGAGTGTCTATTGGTGCACTTGTTACCGTGCCGGAGAGGAGGTTGCAATTACCGTACCATACCGATGGGCAAACAAACAAACACCAGTGAGATGACAATATTTTGCCAACCCGAGCAGCGCCACACTCAACCACATCGGAAAAACGGCAACTACACCATCGCCACCGCTCCCGTTTTGAGGCCGCCCGGAAAAAAAGAGGGAAAAGATACATCCCACAAGCGCTTAACGTACACCCTAACACCCCCCCCCCCCTTCCCTAACTCACTCTCCTCCGGAAAGGGAAAGCCGATACAGGCCGTTGTGACGAAGCAGAAGCAATTCCAACCAGCCGTGAAATCTCTTCTTTTCGGAACCACCGGCAGGGAGCACGGGTCGAAGCGCTCGAAAGGAAGATAAATGAGTTTAGTATGTAAACAACGTGATTTCAACACACACACACACACACAGCGAGCTGAGAGCAGCTTCTTATCTGCACCTCCAACATCCCATGGAAAATAGTTTTTGTCATCGTGTGCCGCTTGCTTCTTCCTTTTTCCCCGGCGGTGTCGTTGCTTTGGCTAAAAATAAATGTGCATCGTAAAATGCACCTCAACAGAGAGGAGTGCAAGGAGGGTGAAGGGGGTGAAAAGGGGTGATGGTTTGCTTTCTTTTGTTTAGGGGTTTGATTTCTTGCGACTCCCGTCTTCGCCTTCGTGGCGAGAGTTCGCGGGAAGAGGATTTTAAAATATGAATGCACTTCGCTCGCTGGCAATGGAGGAAAATGTCACAGGGAGGTGCTGGAACAGCATAATGCATTACCAGCTTTTCGAGGGCGCAGGAGAAGATGCTAATCTGGTTAGTTGGCAGTAGAGAGCCGTTATGGAAAAATAAAATATGTATCGCATTTTCAGAGCTAATATTTTGTGAATATAATTTCGACATTAAAATTAACCGATCGTTGTACGTAAGCAAGTTGAGTTTAGACTTTCGTGTGAGTTCATGTTCGTAATTTCGACGTAAAGTAGAGGCTCTGCTTATTGCTGCTTCATCAAACAACTAAGGTGCCATAATGGAAGGTCAATACAGGAGCTTGACCACATCAAACTAACAACCTTCTGCCTCAGTAAACGCTGACCAAGCATACAGTCTCAATGGAACATTCACTTTTGCGCTTACATGTTATTTCTCTCTCTCTCTCACCCTCAGCGAGTAAATAATGTGATACTTTAGTGGAACGATCGAAGAAAATAAATCATTTCATTCCAACCGGTCGATGGCAGGGAGTGAGATTTGCTTTTCCAGATAAGCAAAACACCACAACTCACCGTCACCCACACCGTTTGCCTTGCAGCACGGTAACGGAAGAGGCTCAGAAAGAAAATAGAAGGAACGACGAACTAAATAAGTGGACCACAGGAAATTTCCACGTGAAAACTAACGCCACCAGCACTCGCCAAACTCGGGGAAGGGCCTGCTGTTGGGGCGTGTGCAATTGTTACGCGGTACGAAATGTAACGTAATCATTATTTGTGCCTTTCAACGTGGACCCACCCACCGTCTGTCCCCCTTTCCAACAAACAACAAAAAAAAAGGTTCCCTGCCGAAGCAGAACGTTCTCGTGTGTTCTTCAAATGATGTGAAGGCACCAGGAACCGCTCATCGGGCACACGAACACACGAATGTAAACGCAGCGAGTGTTACCCGGTAGGGAATGGGAAAGGAACGCTCCGGCCAAGGCGGATTGTGTGTCGGCTTAAGTTGAAAAACATTAGGACAGGACGTCCTCGGGCAATTCAGCCCTACCGCACCGCTCCTACCCAAGGTCAAAAGCCTGTGAAGTGGGGTGCTCAAGAAAAAGTGCCACAGAGGGTTGGGCAGCGGCACCGGAGAGTCGTCAGCTATTTCGTCGAAAGTCTCTGCCCTGGTCGTCCTCGCCCTGCCGACGCTAGATTTTGATCGTGCCGTGTCCGTTTCTAATGGGAAATAATGTTGGGCTTTGGGTGGTGCTTTGGTTTATGTGTTCTCCGACCCTCCCGAACGCACGGGGTGCGGTGTTTTGGGGAGGATTAAGAAGCACCCCTTAAAATGCGTGCTGCTATCGATTTTTTTTTGCGTATAGTGCTATTTTCGAGGTGGATTTCGAGTGGAGGTCGAGTTTGAAGTTGACATTATTGAGGTTGATGGTAAGTTAAGGTCTCTCATTTGTGCAGGCAGATGAAACTAATTTAACGATAAGAACCGCTCTGATAGGATATTATTTCAAGTTGTTCAGGAAAAAAAGGACTCAAATAAACAGTACCACCACAGAAAGCAGAACAGAATCGCCCTGTGTGTCTGAAATCGTCGAAATGGCACGTTTTTGTTCGTGCACCGTTACCACACACCCTTGTGTGATGCTCAGTTACCGGAAGTGCAGCGGTTTTTATGCAAACGTACATACACACAATGGTGTGCACATTTGCACAAAAGTGGAAAAACATGGACCAGCAAGGAAAAAGCATCGTATCACATTTTATGCCACGCCTGCCAAGTGTGCTTTCCGAAAACTTGCGAAAATCTGTACAGCATTTCCCAAAAACGCTGCTTAACTTTTCTGCAATATCATCACCCGAGGGTATTTCTGTTTATTTCAATTTAGGTTAGTGTCTATTCTGCCACCATCTACCGCTGTGTGTGTGCGCTTTCTTTGCCTTTGCTCCTACTCCAAATGGACACGTTTTTTTTTTCTTGCTCCGTTGTTATCGATTCGGTAGAATGGGTGGAAAATTATTTGCAATGCTGGCGCATAAAGAAGCCGCCAGCATGATAGCAGACACATACGTACGAATGCCGGTGTGTACAGTAGAGATAATTTGAATAATAAACGAAAGGATACGAAACTGCAACATAAGGCTACGTTTGAATGGAGGTCAGTAGCATACACGGGGGTGGCGGTTGGAGTGTACAGCTACTAACGATATGGGTGGTTTGGAGGGAAATAGTATGATTATGCGTGGTACTCGTGCGCTAATGGAAGGGAAGTGAATTTTAGAACCGAAGTATTCAACGCGTTTAGTGAAATTCTAGAAGGCATGATGATCACACAGCAATAATGTTGCAGTTTTTCCATACGTAATGTGAAAGGCCTTATTGTGAAGAAGCTCTTTATGACTACATTACAATGCATAATGTCCCTTTTGCTTAACTTTATTGTTTTTTTTTTTTTTATTCGGTAGTAACTGCCAGGCCTTACTGCTTATCAACTCTATTTTGATAGCAGGAAAAATAGAGCAAAGCACATGGATTTGCTTTAGGCATGTTTAACGATTCCGGCAAGCGTTTCAGATTGAGTGAAATCATGTATTTTCATTTAAATATGAATTGTTGTAGGTAAACAATTGGTGCATTTCCCGGAAGAGCATAATACCTATTGCACTGTGACCGAAACTTACATGCATCAACAATAATATGCTTGTTCTACCTGAGGCAGATAGTGCTCTGAACATTGTTCTGAACTTGAAGCTTAACCCCATACTTCTCTGACATCTTACAAGCACACCCAGTATATGCTAACATAATTGCGGATTGAACTACTTTTTAAATCTATTAAATGTATATAATATATTGGTATTTTACTAGTTTTTTTTTACGCAAAATGATGAAAATTAATTCAAATATTCTATATTATAATGCATAATGGGCGTGGGGATGAAAATTATTTTGACAGCTTCCGCTACCTATCAACAGATGGTGCTAGTGAGAATCAAAACTACGCTAGTGAACTAAGCTCGTTGTTTAGTGGTTTTAAAAGTTAACACTTGTTGATTCCAAAACTAAACAAGTTTTATGCTGGATTTGTAGCTCTTTTCAAATGTCCAATTTCGAATTTATGAGACCTGCAAACTATTAGCAAATAAAAAAAAAAAAAAAAACAATATAATTTTGAATACGAAGAATACCTTATGCAAATAAAATGACTAGAAACTAATTACCAAACCAATCGCAAGTCGGTAGAGAACACCAAGCACATCTAGATTAGTACGTGACGTTAACAGTAGAACAATTATCTTATGTGAAATTAAGCGTAAAATTCGGCACAAAGTTTTCGTCATAAAAACAACCCGCCCCGTAATAGACATTCCGAGAAGATGTCACGCAAAGATTATACGGCTGTCATTTGATACCTATTATTGAAACTAATCAAAACCACCGAAACGAACTCGGTTCCACCGTCCAAAATTAACACAACCAAAAATGGATGCTACGTGACCTTTAGCCGATAAGTGTGATAACATTTTATTGACTCGCGCTACCGAAACGGGTAGAAACCGCACCCAGCGCACCCCGGGGTAGAGCGCCTAGAGATTCCGTCCGTTGGATCTAGATCGATGAAGACCAATATAACGCCTAGTGAAGATAATTATCATTTCATCCGGAATATCCATCCCTGTCTGTCGCGTACGTGATCTCCTCGCGAATCATATTCACCGTGAAAAGTAAATTGGCTCCGATCGGTAAGGTGTGTGTGTCTGATGGAGTGTAACAGCCAATTACAGGTGCTTTTTATGCCGCTTCCAGCAGACAAGCGGAGCAAATCGAATTATATTTCGGATTCAATTATTACTTCGCCCGGGCCGCTACGAGCACATGAAAAGGATACAGCAGCCCCGGCGGGAGAAAATGGAAAAACGAGTCAGTGTCAGCACCAGGCAGCCTCCCGCAGGATATGTGTGCCTCCCTGCTACAGTCTAAAGCAAGCGGTACACATTGCGCAGTGATGGTACCGTTCCGATATGGCCGCAGGATGGTCCACTCATCATGATTGGCGCTTGCTTCGGACGGTTTCGTCAGCTGCTGTTGATGGACCGCACGAGGATTTGATAGTCGTTTTTGTTGGGGGGGGGGGGGGGGGGTGTAGGACACAAAAACGCACACACACACACACTAACGCGAAAAAGGATTCGAACGAGTTGACATCATGCGCTATTAAAAACAATTACACGCCAAAGGGTGGGTGGAAAATTAAATTAAATGAACAGAAATTAAAAACACGAACGGCAGCAGGAAGCGCCTTTGCTGAAGCAAATATTTCAGGTGCTTTTTTTTGTTGCTGGTAAGTGGACACACTTTTCCAAGCCGCACCTTACCGGATCAAGCAGCAAAGCCCTTTTTTCTCCTCGCGGCACCGACGGAATGCCGTCACGCTGAAAGGTTGTGGGCGAAAGGGTTGTGAGAAGCGCTAAATCTAAAATGTCCCTTTTTTGCTGTACAGCACATCGGGCGTTTTATCTTCCGCTCGCCATTCCGCCATCCCGCGGGGGAGGGTTTGCGTTTTTCCTCTTTTTCCCCACCTGCTTGTGTGCACGTTTTAAGGGCATCCCGTTAGATGCCGGACGTGCGATGGCATGCGTTCAGCGGTGCCAACGCGGGTCACCCAAATTACCAACCATAACTCTCGGTCCGCTGGGTTTAGCCGCGCGTTGCGTACGTGGATCCCGTGGATCCCACGTGGGTGCCTCTTTCTGCAATTCTGTTTCGGTACATCCACCCGGGGAAAAGCTGTCCTTACCTGCTTACGAAAAAAGGGTGAAATAAAAAGGGAGAGAAAGAGATAAAAGAGAAACGTTATTAATTGACGTTTAATTGAAATTTACATTCCAATTGCTACGCAAAAATAATACAGCCCGTTTGACCAGTTTTTGGAGAACACACGGACAGGGAACGGGTAGGAAGCTGGGAGGAAGAGTAAACTAATTCCCCATTATGTTCGCTCGCTTTGTGCCGATTTGCGTTAGGTATGGGTGGAGCCCGTGAGTCCACAGTGCAATCATCATGATGGATGTAATGTCTTTTTGTGCGAGAAGTGAGTCAACAGTAATATTTGCAATCCTTAATGGCTGATACGCGCTATCACCGAGGGGGTGCACGAAAGGAGCCAAGCGCTTTCCAACAAGCATTAATTGTAATGAAAATAGTTGTTCTCAATCGTACAGCACATCAAACGGTGTCGTACGATCGATAAAGGCGACAATAGTTGGCGTAAAAAATCGATTTTCCACAGAGCGCTCCCTTTGTTGAAGAGGACCCTCATCAGGATCTTCCCCCCCATCCCATCCCATCTCCCTTACATCCCACAATTGCATGTGCAATCGCAAAGCTGCCGGATGAGAACCGCGTCGTGTGTGCAACAGTATTGAACTGCCATATTTGCGATTAAAGCAGACCGGAGGGGCAGGAATGAGGGAAACCACCGGATGCCCTACATATCACGCTTTGGAGGACACAAACACCCAGCGCTGCTTGCTGGGATAAAGGAGACGTAGCAGGGCAGGAGGATCGTATGACAGCTTTACACAGATATGGTGAGCAAACAGCATCACTTGCCGGGCATCGGTTACTGAGCAGGATCCATCATCCGACTGCTGGTGGTGATGGTGAGCGTTTGAGGTTGTTAGCAGGCACACAGTCCTTGTTAGGGCGAAGCTCAAAGAGTTCTGCACTTCTCCCATAATGGTCACACGTACACAAGTGCTGTTGCCTGCTGGAAACGCTTCAATAACGAGGCGCACCCGACTGTTCCCGGTTGTGGGACTGGATTATATCATCTTAAGAAAATATTCACTCTCAGCTATCCTACCCCCCCCCCCCCCCCCCCCCCCCCCCCCCCCCCCCCCCCCCCCCTGTTCACTGTTTATTTATTTTAATTGCAATCCTTACATCCTGACTAAACCCAGGTCCGTCTGCGAGGACGCTGCTAAGGAAGGAAAACAAAACCCACCCCTGTGGCCGCAGTCGCCAGGGTGTCTCGCTTAATGAAGTGGTAAACAGCTGCAGCCGAGCAGCAAATGATGCAACGCATCCGTCTTCCACCTAATTGAATGAGAGCGCACGGAGCAGCGGTAAAAGGTGACTGCGGGAAGGCGTCGTGGTTGGAGGACACCACCAGGAACGCAACATTGTTTACACGGGCCTGCCATGAGTGGGCCGCTTGACGTGTGAAAAAGGAGCTTTCCGCTTCTATAACCTTGATTGGATTAAGTCTTGCGGAAGAGGAATTTTCAAAAGCAGGAATGTTCTAAACCACAGCCGATGGTGTTTGTAATGAGGGAGTATCTTAAGTACTCTTTCGTTAACCCAGCAAATACAGCAGTGGGT
This sequence comes from Anopheles epiroticus, assembly GCA_000349105.1. Lineage (NCBI taxonomy): Eukaryota > Metazoa > Arthropoda > Insecta > Diptera > Culicidae > Anopheles > Anopheles epiroticus. Next base: position 143,198 of record KB669859.1, read on the forward strand.
GGAAGAGAGTTAGTATTCGAGGGGGAGTAGTTCAATAGAGACATTTCAATATTTGTTAACAAAGGGAGTCCTGGATATCGATTCAAAGATACACTTTTCAAGCTGATAGATAATTGAGATAAAAAAAAATTAGTCATTAATTACTTAACCTTAAAACAACGCTCAAGGCCTAATGAATTACGCACATACACACAGCATTCCATTTCAAACATACACATTGTGGGCAAACGAGCTCACACTAAAGCCACACAATAAAAGTAGCGCGCTCCCATCACACATTATCCTCATTTTCACTTTCCATAATTATCGACACATTTGTAACGGAGCAAAAAACCCAATTTGGAAAACGTTTCTCCACCCACCCAGGGTTAATGCGTTTCCATGTAACCTCGAGGGCAACCGCAAAACCGGCCCGTGTGCGGCATGGTTGCCATTTCCTCTGGCCATTCAAATGAAACGTTTGTAAATTTTTCCTGCCACATCATCCCTCTTCCCCTCGGGGAAAACAGAACTCACATTTAGTGGGCGCTACATTCAGGTGTGATGGGCGAAAAACGGGGGACCGTTTATGCTCGGTGGTCAGAAGCAACACAGTTTAGTATATTGCTTTACCAATAAACACTTCATCCGTTTGTACGAGCTTCAATAGGTTCGGTTCAATAGGCAGAGGCCCAGCTAAGGGAAGGATGATGCTGGGGGGTTGGGGTTAGAGTGGCAGCTTAAATCACCGGGTTTTTTGAAAAAAAACCGGACTGAAAGGATTCCGTCGCTTTGAATGGGGAACAGCAGGCACAACAAATGGGATCCAAATCATTAGGATTAGACCATGAGCCGCGCTCATCAGCGTTGCTTCCCCGTTCGTGCCGTCCTTCCATTGCCACGAGCTATCGAAACGCTTGATGAAGCCTGGTGCGTAGGGCTTCCGTAGGTTTCCCGTTTTGGTTGCCCGCGTTCCCTCTTATCGCTTTAAAGGCTCGGCACAACAAAAACATGAGGCTAAGCTATTAAACATGATTTTTCTACATAACTTTTGCTCCTTTCGAAACAACGTAAAAACCACGAGGGAGATGAAAGGTGCGTTGAGGATTCGCCCGGTCGCTCCTTTCTGTGCTTCTGTTCAATAGACCAGGTTGCCAGTGAGGAGAAAGCGTGGCAGACGTGAAGAGGCTTTAGCGGCAATTGTGCTATATTCGTATGGAAATAGACTCACACACGCGCAGCAATAAAGCAATTTTCCTTTCCAACCTCCGAACACGCTGCTTCGGTTGGAGGCAAAGCAAAAACCGTTCGAGTTCATCAAACGTCCTTTGTGGCGATGTGGCGTGGTTGCCGGCGGAACACGGCATTTCGCAAGACGGCATTGCGTCACAACCGTTTGCCGTTGGTTTGCCGGGTGTGGGAGGGGAGAGGGTGGATTACCGGCCGGCTGCTGTCCGGGGGCACCGCAGGCGGTTTATTATTTTATTTTTATACAGTTTTCCTTCTTGTTTGCAATTTTCGTTTTCCGCGATTTGTTTCCTTTCAAGCAGTTTGCTTTGCTTGCCAATTGTTGGACTCGACAGCTTTGACTGGAAAACCTGCTGGATTGCTTAGCGGGAAAGCTTCATGGGAAAATTTGTACCCATGCTTGACTGCAGGTAAAATGTATGTAAATCAATACAGGGGACGGTAGCAAAAAAGTGGAATAAATTTTCCTACGGCATTTATTTTACATTATATTCAATTAAATCATGTAAAAAAAATAAAGATTCAATTGAAACGTTCTTCGGAAGGAAATTTTTTCTCTTGAAATCAGAAAGGGCAAGGTAAACATTTGTTCAGAAACAAAAAGAAACAAACTGACTCTCCCCGCGATAAAATCGAATCAGTCTCACCTTATACAGCCAATCAACGGCTTTTATGGCTTCGACAGTGTGTAGTGTGGGTGCCCTTACCGTGCCGTACACCGGTACCAGCAAGAAGCATGAATTAATAAAGCATCGTGAACGGTGCTTACGGTCAAAGATTGAACCCATACATTACGCACCACGGGCACGGCAGCACCGTCAAACAAAATCTCCGTGCAGCGTGTCACGTGCCTTTGACTGCTTTTGACATTCTCCAGATTCGTCTCGCTTGCCGAAGAAGGGCAAGGGACGCTTGCGGGGAGAGGGAAAAGAGACTAACAAATAAAATCCATTCCAAGAGGCCAAAAAAGAAAAAACAAAAGCGAAAAGAAAAAAAACGGGAAGATCGATGACAATGTGGCCACGAGGAAAAACTCGTGAAGCGGACGCCGCATCGATCGCAAACGAATCAACTTTCATGGGATGCCTGGGTGGGAGAACGAGTGTACCACATGTTTATTTTATTTCTTTCTTCACCTTTTAACGGGCACAATCGACCCGGTGGAGCGGGGAGGGGGGAGGAAGGTGGAGGTGGAGGTGTAGGAAAATTATTTACAACACATTTCGCTTGTGGGTGGCGGAAGGGATGGTGCAGCAGAAACCACGGAAGATTTTTACCGCCGCCGGCTATGCTCAGGCACGGGTTGACACCTTTCAATAAATGCGCTTCCAACAATCAATCACCGAAAAACGAGCAGATAACGTCAAAGCGATGGCAGCCACGGCCACGGACATTAAGTAAAATGTTGTGTAGTGCTGTAAAGCTTGCTTCACTTTCCATTGACAGTGTGCGAAAAGTTTGATGTGCGGTGAGATACCACAAGGTCAGTTTAATGTGGAAGTAGGTTTATGGATGTTAAAAATATATATTTTACAATATTACGCTATTATCAAACTGTCTAATTTTGTAAATATATTCATGGCCACACTCGGAAAAGCGACACAAAAAAACAGAAATCCCTGCAATAAAGTAAAGTGAACATTTCCTTTTTCAGGAAAGGGTTCCCTGCAGAAGGTTAAGCTTACTGTGTGGTACCGCTTTTTTTGATGGTACCTTAAAAAGGCAGGGAAAAAGCTACCACTAAAGGAAGAGAAAAAGCTCCAGCTCTTTTTCTCCCACGGGCATATTATTTTCAAATCCCCAAACTTCATCCTTTCCACACTCTAGACGACCCTGCACCAGGCGGAGCGCTTTCGGTTCCGAATAAAAATGATAGCAATCCTTTCCGCACTGCAGACAACTTAGACACAAAACTCATTAATCAACAATGGTGTGCGCGCGCGCCCGAGGCGTGTTCGCGGCCGCTAACCGTACCTTGCCCTCGCCCAAACGCAATCAATTCCACTGGCAATCTCCACCGGCCTGCCCTGTAGGACAAGAAAGAAGAAAAAAGTAGCATCGATTCGAATAAAATCATTCATACGTGCGCCGCGAAGCACAAGTACAGTCTGGCTGCCTTTGCACGCCATTGTCGGTGCACCCCCACCCCCCTCCCTGGGGGCAAAGGAGAAACTTTTCCGGCAGTGATTAGAACGGAAAGGATGCGAACGCAGAAAACAGCGAATCGGAAGGGCTTTGTCTGGGTCGTACCGGGAGGGAGGGGGGTCATGCATGCGCCGCCACCCCCTTTTTTTCATGGTTCCCACAATCACTCCAATTTCCGAGAGTTGAGTAGAGAAAAAGTTAGTTAGTTTAGCGTTTCGCTATTTTTTGTTTCGGGTCGGAAAAATAAAGACTGTGAAGCGGGAAAACAAGGGAGATACTGAAATGGAACGCTTTCAAGGTTGGCCGATGAACTGAAGGAAAACATTTTCCAGAGACCAGAGAAAATTTACCGGAACAGGGAAGGGGGGGTGAGCAGGTATAGCAAGGAGAAAAACATAAATCAACACATTCTAAAACCCTTCAAAAACATATACAAAACAAAAGAAAAAAATGGAGAAGCGATAAACAGTTGGTTTGTACTAACAGGGAGAAAGAGAAGTAAAAACAAGTACTAAATAAAACAAAACAGAAATAATAAACAGGGGCGCATCGCTCGCTCGCCGGGAAAGGGAAAAGTGGATAGAATGGAGAAAATTCTAATAACAAAAAAGCGGCAGCCGGATAGTAAAGCAACTGCCCCGTCGAGTTTATGCACTGATATTGTTTAACATTCAAAACCATTTCTCATTGCATTACTCCCACCACCGTTGACTGAATCACGAAAGCTGAGCCTCTCTATGGGTGTCTCTCTCTCACACACAGAAAAGGCAAACTCACACCTGATGAAGTCGTATTTTTCCCAGTTGGAAAACTTTTCCGAATGAAGCCGGAACGGTGGATCGGATGGAATTGGATCGTCCATGGCAAGGCAGCCCGATCCTCGGAATGGATTTGAGTTTTGAGTGCAGCAACCAACGTTTCCAGGTTCACCGTTCGACAGATACCCCGGCACACAGCAGACACAAGCAAGGCGGGAAGCCCTACCGGTGCAATTGGAAGATAACCCTGCCCTGTTGCTGCGGTAAAAGTTTCTCCTTGCACTGTGGTGCACGGCGCAAGTTAGGCTTGCTGCGTTTCTACGTTAGCGGAACGGATGGATGGTAAAGTGTATAAATTATGCTGCAGTGAAGCGACCCGAAAGGGGAAGCCGTACGCCATCACACAACCGGTGCGCTGTTGACGAGATGATGCTGCTGGCAGTGAAAATTGTGAAGTAAATTTTAAGCAAAACGATTAAAACCACCAGTAACTCCTCGCTTCCGAAAAAAGAGCATCTTTTCGCCTGAAACTAGTGGCGAGTTTCCACATCCGCACGGCACAAAACTTTTGCATCGTTGCGGTACAATGAGTTTCAATTTTCCGTTTCTTCCATTTCGTCAAAACAAAAAGAAAAACGAAGACACACGGGTAGGAAAGATATCCCTATTTTTCAAACCGGTTACGAAAACAATATTCCTTAACTCAGCCCGTGCGGCAAAACTCTTTTGCAACTTTGTTTGGAGCAGGAAGAATATATAATTATCATGCTTTAGACGGTACAGCCCGCCCAGACACAAACAGGTACACACACACACACATGCGGAACGGAACGAAAACGGAAAGCATCCTTTTCTACCGAGGGCTTTTCACCAGCTCTCTATAATTTATTGCTTTTATGTCCTTATGGGTAGCCGCGTGCCGTTTTGTCTAAATGCGTACAGTTTTTCTACCTTCAGCTAAAGATTGAGATGGTTGAGACTCGCGCAGCAAAAAAAAAACAGGTGATTTCTTAAGACGAATTCGATATAGAAAACACGAACACAAACAAATGCAACAATAGCACTTGTGACCAGATAATAAAGAACGAACATCGTCCGTCCGGGAGAAAATGTTATCGTCGGCTTTTCCTTTTCGCCGCCCTCTTCAAACCCTCCACCGGGAAACAGCATCGAGAAAGGCGGGGCCGCAAGTGAGGAAAGTTAATTTGAAAAGTTTTTGCGCAAACGGAAAGACGGTGCGAGGAACAAAAAGGAACAAAACGGTTTCAAGAAGCTGTGATTTCAAATTTCAACCCATCACTGGAGATGGGCCGGGGCCAAGTTTTCTTACCCGAGTCGTGATGCAGTGCGGATGTGAAGAGGAAATAACATTTTTTTTTTAATTCCTTTCACTTTGCTGTAATTCTTTCGGTTTGATTTTTCAGCCAAGCGGGATTTATTTGGCGAAGGGAGGGGCTGTATCTAGCAGGAAAGTTTTACGAATGGTATTGGTAAAATTGGAAAAGGGTTTTATCGGTGCGTTTGCGTATTTAATTAGGAAAAGCAAACGTCAAACAAAGTGCAAGTGTACGCGAAAAAAAAAACGTGGAGATCAAACATTACGCTAATAAGAATCAGTTTGTAAGTGACGTTACGACAATTTTGCAAGTTTTTCACGAACCTTTATAGCACTCCCTAAAGTTGAGGTGACGTATAGTACCCTTTGTGACGTATTTTTATTGCAAGAAATGATATCTTTCAGTAATTTGCTCAAAAAAGTCCACAAACAACTAAAAAACGGACATTGAGGTTGAGATGAAGTTGTAACGAGAAGTTGTATATTTTGAATTAAATTTTTGCTTTGCAAATGATAACCAGAAAAGAATAACTTTTTCACTTTATGTACTAGCATTTGGATGAAATATGTATCTTTCAAAAAGTGTTGATTTATTGCCTGTCTAAAAAAATATTATCGACATACATGCATGAGTTCATCCAGATTAATTCATCCATTGTAAAAGTACGATTTCAAATGCAAACTTTCACCACGGTCTCTAACCTTTGGCACATTAATCGGCGCCTCAAATTGACAGGACGGATAACAATTTATCTTTAATGCGAACGATAAACTCACACCCACGCGGTGCATGCATTCAGCAAGTATTTAAATTTCAAAACGGACAGAACGATGGTAATAACCATGCTCCCCATCGACACACTTCGGCCTGCGTGAAGAGCGAAGTCATTAAAGTATCGTTTATTAAACCGCACACCAGCACCGGCAGCAGCGTTTTTGAAGGGCAATAAATTTAATTTGCTAGCATGTAAAAACCTTAAGCTCGACCTTTTCCCGTACAGCAAACGGATTGATATAAATTCCTTTATGGTTGTGGTAAACCACAGACCCTGGGGAGGGGAAGGGGTCAGAAGGGGTCAAAAGGGGTGGCACAGTTCGAAAAGATGAAAGATATTGCGCTTTGGTGTGGTGTGGTGGCCCTTTCGCTCCAGTGAACGAGTGCTATTCCGTGACGCACAAGAACCGAGCGCATTGCAGCATTCTTTTATGATATACACACACACACGCAGAGACAGATGGATAAAAATATTAACGAAACATTTTGAAGGAAAATAGCTTGGAAAAAAATGCGAATGATTCAGTGTACAATTTGTATTAAAATTGGGGCTGTTAGATTTGCTGGCGTGAGGTTATAAATAAACGTTAGCATAAAAATTGTTTGCGTATGGGACCGGTGCACGAGAGGTTGACGGCAACTCGGTCCGAGGAGATGTCCACCTCGTAAAATGAAAACAATCTACCAACCGTGCAGGCAGACTGTACCTCCTGTGCTACCCACATGCACACACATGTAAATCTGATTTCGTCTGCAAACGATTTTAATCGACTGGCGCAGGTCGAATGACTAACCGAAGGAACACATACCGTTTATAACTGTGCGGTAGAAAGGGAAGGCAGGGTGGAGAAGAGAGCAATAAAACTGGGCTGTAGTACTGTAACCAAGGTTTTGCACACGTACGACGTCATCGTGGTGGTGACGGGTGCTAAAAATAGGAGTTCGCTTCCTGCGGATGTTGTAATCTGCAGCCAAGGGTGGAGACCTTTTCAGTGTCAAGACAGGCTCGCCGCACTGGGGGAGAAAAGTGACAAGCGAGTAAAAGAGGAAGAGAGACCGAGAGCGAGAGGGAGAGTTGCACTCGTTTTCAGATTGAGTTGAAAAAATAAAAAAAATGCAATCATCAAGTGACAGGATGTGCAGAAATGTGGGGAAGAATGGTACGTAGGCTTACCTACAGTAGTTCCACTACAGGACACTGTAACCTCTGAAAGGTAATTCGAGCCAGGGGAAGAATTCAGGGAAAACTTTTACATGCCAATGTGCCTTGGCAGAGGGAGTAGTAGTTAATGAAAATGGTCTTTGGAAAGAACCATTTCACTTCACAACCCATTAGAAGTGAAGGCCGGCAAGTGAGCTCCGAAGATTTGCCACCGACAACGCTGCCAGCACCAAGCCGAAGGACTGGCAAGAAAGTGTGCGGAACACCAAAGTCCATTATTTTACCAACCGTCACACGGAAAGGTTGCAACACGAAAACTCCTCTGATGGAGTTCGATTGAGAAAAATTCTTCCATGGCTGCGGCACTGAAGGTGAATAGGATTTTCGTAATGGAATATACGTGAGGGAATGTTACGGACGCTTACGGCATTCGTTCGGATAATCAAATGCGACAGATTTGGCACGTTCCTTAGGCACGGAGCGTGAGCTAGCTGAGCAAGCTGGACTCGAAGGAAGAGTTTTCGTTGCCGGAATGTAAGTACATTAGTTGATGCCGACAAAAGGGAAAGGAATAAAAGAGCACTAAAAGGGAGTTGCATTATTCCTAGAATTACAATAATGGGTTAAAGGTGAGAGTTGTTTGAGCAAAGGCTTTGGTTGAAGCTTTGCAACACAGGCAATGCAAATAGAAGAAAAAAGTCAATGGCCAGAAGACGTGGAGTATTATAGTGGAATAATGTTTTACTCTAAGACCGCCATATGGTTCCGCTCGATTCCGCTCTGAAAAAGTCAAGTTTTTCATTATTCAATTCAATCAGTTCCATATTTTTTAAATAACTTTTGCTAGTTGCGTACAGATGGCGCTACTGCCAAACAACATTAGGCTTTGATGATTACTTTTTTAGATTTTTTGGATAAGGTTTGATGGACTTGATGGAATGATACAGGGATTTCCACTAGGTAAAACAAGGCAGGCGACAGTCAAAACAAACACAGCATATGACGAAACAATCGCCTCATAAATACGACAACGGCAGTAGCGTTAAGACATCCGAAGCACTAGACAAGACAATCGAGGCATATCCGTGTATAAAAACAAGCCGCGAAGCTAGCGGCAGTCTAGTAATGGATCGCGCGTGCATAAATTCGTTAATGGGTGGAATTTGACAATGGACGGTCATTCGAAAGGTGACCAGACAAACCAAATGTTTGTATTTCAGGTGATTATCGATTTAAGTTTTGTTTTCAAAACTCCTTCCAAAAATTAACGAATTTTGATAGATTATCCAAAAACCATTAACGCATAATTAAAAAATAGTTTTTATGCGAAATTTAGGTTTTTACTATAGGACTGTTTGGTAACCGCACGTGAATGAGGCCTTGTAGTTTTTTTTATTGAAACGAAAGGTTTTCTTTAAAATTCTTCAATTTTTAGAAGAAGTTTTGAAAAACATTTAAATCGACAATTAGCTGAAACACAAACATTCAGTTTGTCTGGTCACCTTGTCTGGTCGACCGGGAGATGTCTTGCAGCTCGTGAGAAATCTAAATTTATATTTATTTTTCACTAGAACTGATCTGATTGTTTTTCGATTGATAAAACAAGTTATGTTCTGAGTATTCTGGGTTTTACACATGATTGCACTAAAAACGCTGTAAGTTCATCCTTTTTCCCCGTGTAATAGCTTATGATCGTCGTTTTTGCACCTGTCTGCTTGTTCTTAAAACAAAACCAGACAATATGGTAATAAAAATGCCACAAAAACTGTAATAAACTGTAATAATTTTTCCTACAACAAAAAAGGCGACGTTAAAGATGTATCTGCTCCCATAAGGAAATGGCAGCAAATACAACTTTCAAGTATCCCTCCGCACAGGAAATCGTAACATTTTTTCGCGTTGTTTCTCAACCGTTATAAATAGGAAAATGTTTCCTACTTTTCCCCTGATACCCTCGCCCAACATACACAGAGGACACCTAAAGTTTCATTACTCGATTGCGGCAAACCGGTGTGGGGAAGAGGGAGAGATTTTTTTATTTCCGATGCTCCCGTCATTGTCGTTCCCGGTCCCGTTCGTTGCGCTGCAACACGGCTGGGTGGATGGATGCTTACCAAATGCTCATTAAAAAGTCTCAAGTACCACCCTCACAGGGTTGTATACACACCCGAACACACATAAACACACAGGCAAACACACAAAGCCATCCATTTCCTTTGTGAGGCTGCTACTGCAGGCAGTTGGCTTTCATCGCCGAAATGAGCAAGAACAAATAGAGGAGCTGAAGAGGGCGGGGAAGGAAATTATCCTTCTTTTCATAACCGGCCATGCTAGCGAGAATGCTCGAACCTGCTTCCCGCACTGTAAAGTACATTTTTATGTCGCTTGTCGCTTTCCCCAAAAGGGACGCTGGAAGTCATCCCGTCTCGGAAAGCAGAGCTAATGTCATCCTTACCATCGCTAAAATGTTCGCGCTACCGAGGTGTGTTGATTGAGAATTTCATATCGTGCCGCTCCCTGGCCAGGACGAAAGCTTTATATCCCGTTTTTTATTCTTGTCGGAGAGCAATCGAACCCGTGCCACCTTTCCGTGCTGTTGCCCGGCGAGCAAATGATTTCCACCTTTATTGGGAGAGATTGCCACGCTCTACACCTTTCTTCTCCCCTGAAACAACACACTACGTCAAAGAAGGGGTAAGCAGAAAAAAAACCGTGAGGCAATAAAAATGCTAGTATACTTTCTTCTCCAATGGCATGTTTTTTCGTCGGTTTGATCCTCGTTCATCCGTCGCCTGGTAGTTTCACAATTCTTGGCCACCGCCATGGTAATCCACTCCTCGGTGGGAAACCATTCTTAACCCCACCCCCCCCCCCAAGGTGTGTGAGGGTGGTGCTAAATCCTTATTCATCAGCTCCCCTTTCCCTCTCTCCCGCTGCGGGTAAAGGTGTACAGAAAATGAGGTTTCAAAATGGGAAGCCACGAGTGGTACTGTGTGTGCTAAACTCGTGCAGAACTGCGTTTCAAAGCACTTGAGCTGGCAAAAACCTTCTCACTGGCGGGCGGCGTGAGGAAGCTAGAAAGATAAACGAACTGTTGAAACGGAACGACGACACACAGACAGGCCATGACCGTTCGCGCCGGGAAAAGCTGAAAATCGTAAATCTGCATTTTATGTTATTTGAAATGTTTCCCACCGCTCTGCCCGCCGTCTCGCGGGTTTCCTTACGGTCGGTAAAAAAAATCCGTCCTCTCATTGCTGTTAGGTGAACACCTGGCTTCGCACCACCCCCCCCCCCCCCCTCCCTCACCCTTCTTCCCCATTTTCCCTGATTGACACACAAGTACGAGCGCATTTTGATTTTTCGCGATGCGCGGCGGCTTAAATCTAGACCTCCCCTTTCGGCACACTTTTTCCACACACTTTTTCCGGTTTATCAATCGTACAGCGAGGACGATAGGCGCATCTAACACATAAAAAGCAACACTTTTACAGTTGAAGAAAATAAGCAAAAAACACATAGAATAACCAATCGAAATAAATGTGAAAAATAAAACGAAAAAAAAGGTAACCCGCAAGCTCAGTGCTTCAGAGCACAAACGTTTTTCGCATTTGAGCGTATAAAGTGAAAATAAAAAAAGGGAGAGTATCCAAAAAAGAATTGGTTAGTTCCACACATCCTGAGTGCATATCCTGCCCCATTCACATACACACACACACACGCGTTTCCATTTGATCTCGACCGGCCCCGGGCGGTGGTGACGAGATGCACGCGGAAGCAGAAAGTGTCACAGTGCTTTATTTTCCACTTCCACCCCATCGACCTGCTCCGGGAAACGAGTCCGCTGCTCTACAACAACCGGTTGAACTTTGACACAGTGTAGTGTGGCAGCACCACAGTCGGGTGAAACGATGGTTTTTCAATCGCAAAAAAAGGAACAGCAGCAGCACCGCGGAAAATACTTGACGCTCGGGAAAAATCCAAAAAACAATAATCAACCAAAGAGCATCCTGCCCTCCGGGCCCCCGGGCGCACCGCGTACGGGTAGAGCCTGCAGGATAGATATGCAATCAGTTTGCAAAGTGGTTGTTGCTGTTTTGTTTTTCCACCGCATGGAAACGTGAGAAAAGTGCCCCACACCCACACACACACACATTTTGCTCAGTCACAGCCGCGCGCCCTTTTGTCCCGGGTGAATCACATGTGTTTGATTGTGGAAACGGAGCACGGTATAGGTGAGAGCAACCCGGCGAAAAAGGAGGGAGGGGGGGCAATATCAGTGAGTGTGTGCGCCCGGCTTTTCTGTACAAAATACCCATTTCCATAAACCAGTGTCGCGAATCTCGGCTCGTGGAAACCGATGCAAATAACAAAGCAAATGGTGAAAAAAAGAATCATCACTGTGCTACAATCTTGCAGATGGTTTGCTGCGACCTGCTCGGTGGAGATGATAACAGCGTTCCCGTACAACAAACACACGGAACGAGATGGTATGAAATGAAACACAGCAGGCAGGGGGTGGGGGGGGGGAACAAGCTCCAAAGTTCAAAGGCTAAACACACTGGTTTTGACACACTTTTCCGATTGCTCTCAAATGCTTCAAACAAAATTCATGGGCTAAACCAAAAGCAGAAGAAGGAAAGCGACCGTTCGTTCAACAATTGGTGGCTTAGGTTTTAAACTAAGCGCGAAGCGAAAAACGACCATCTTTTGTTGTCACTTTTCCTTATCGAAGCTGAAGGATTACGCTAAAATGCATTTGCACCATGAAATAGTGATGGTAGGGAATGTTTTTAAATCCCCGACGGGGAAGTGTGCGCTTGAAACACTGTCATCTATGTTCGGAGTTTGCGAATGAAAATTTGAATTCTATCGTCACATCCGTTCCGTTTATCCATTTTTTTTAGATCATAAAACCCAGGAACTGGATACCGGCCGATGTACGGAAAGGATACTGTCACAGCACACAGCAGCATCAGCAGCAGCAGCAGCAGCTGCGATGCCGGTTGAAGAGTGTAGTGTGGATTTGAATTAAAAAAAAAACTATAGAGAGCTTAGCAGATCGGGCTAGCTAGCTGTTTGCAGGCTGATTGCTGGCCTCCAATAGATACAGCTGTTGGTGGTACGTACAAACGGGCATAAAAACGGAAAGGATTTCCAGAAAGCACAATACCATAAACCACCAACGGCATGTCGGCCTTGCCTGTGTGTTGATTTTGGCCCATCAACTACAAAAGAGCCCTGCCCTGGTCACTGACCGTAGGCCGTCAATCCTGTACTGCAACTCCAAAAACGCAACCATCGACGTTGTACACGATTTTTCCGGTTCAGTTCCAGTCACCCACAGGCAAACTGTGGTACCGTGGCTGATAGGGCTGACCCTCCTTCAGCCTCGCCACTGTTGCAGCTAAAGGTGGGGACAAAAGGTCAACAAGAACGGTCGAGTGCGGGGGGTCGAGTCGAGGATGCGGAACGAGAAAAAACGGTTCGTACCCAATCTTGTACGCCGTCGTCGTTGTCGGCGTTGTTCGAGATGGTTGGAACATGACCCAAGCAAACGGTGACACGGTGGAATGTACGCACTTCCATCTGCAACGTTCGGTGTGTTCGGTGTGTACGGTCGTGATGTTTGCTTGCAATCGATTGTAGCGCTTCAAATGTGATTATCCGGAAAAAAAGTGATTGCTGTTGCTGGCGGCACGCTGGGAAGGTTTTTCCTTGGGGCTCAAACCCGGCTAGCTATGGTGGATGGGTAACGTTAGCGAAATCGAAATGAAATGAGAATTTCAATCCAGTTGCGTGCCTTTGTGCTGGTGAGTTCTTGGGGGTGGACAAAGGAATAGCGCAACGTGGAGGAAGGAAGAATGAAGTTACACCGTTGATCACTGGCGGAGTTCAAAAAGTGTCCAAACGCATCGGTATTTTCGATGTGCATGCGAAAGATTGGTGTGAACAGTTATCGTCCAAAAAGTTGAATTTAGGATAGAATTGATTCATAACGGGTGTATTGTTACGAAAAGACATAAACTCCAAGTGAGTTTTGAAGTTACTAGTACATGGCGTATAATCTATGACTGACAAGTTAAATCGAACTATCAAGGTGTAACTCGTATTCTAAAATTAAAACACGAAGTACCTTGAACATAGTAGGTGGCAGAACCTAGGAACATAGAGCCAATAAAGTCTCAACAGTCATCTATCTTCATCGAAAATATTGACCCTCATAACAAACAAGAATAATTGATCCTCTCTAAAAGTGAGACATTCTTCTGCAATCTTATATAAAAAGTGCTTGTTACAGCAGAAGAGATTAACAAACACTTTGTAGAAGCATAAGAAAGAACTCAGATGATTTTAGACGAAATAAAAGTAAAAGTTCATTAGCGTCACATAGATTGCGAGAACTCTAACATTGTGCACAAAGCATCCTTGATCGAAAAGAACATATTCTGGTGAATTCTAGCATTCAATTGAACTGTAGAGAAAGAGGCACATTTGAGGCACCCTCAAAGGCACAATTTGCACGAATTATAATGTGATTAGTATATATTGAATGAGTCATTTTCCTGTTTTACTTATTTTTCCAAGAATATCTTGGCAGGTTTGTGTAACGAATGAAACATTCCAAGAACATCCCCTAGTAGCAAAACATATTGCTACGTCTTGTCATGTTGGATATTAAATAAGTATGTTTTATGCGCATTTCTTACAAAAACTGCTTGGTAAACTCAAACAAACGTTTCAAACTCAAACAAACGATTTATCGTGCAATGAGATCTTACTAGGAAGCAGCTACTTACTAAATTGATTCTGGTAGATTAATATAATCAAATAAAAAATCATAATCACTATAGCAGGAATATGAATCAATAAATTCCTGGGAAATATCCAGAGTTAGAGACTGACATTTTAGTAAGCATGTATTATATGCAAGGGAACACAGTTTCCACAGTAAATTAGTTTTGTACAAACTTTCTATCATCAAATAACTATTTGTAAAAAAGCAGATTCAAATCATTAGCATTTTGCAAAAACTCAACATTAAAAACATTACGCCTTACTTTTTACCATCAAAGAAATTTTGCAGAATGTTCGTCATTCTCGCCAACTACTGACGCCATCAATTATCGCCCTCTCGCTTAAGCTTTGTAGGTAAAATTTTGAACCGGGTAAGGCCAAGGTCAGCTCCCTAGCACGCTCCAATATCATTACCATCATTATAACTCCCTTCCATCCACTTATAAACCGGCAAGTGAGCGAGCGTAGCCCTTTTCCGGAAGTCAACAAGCGCACTCGGTGCGGTCGGACAAAATCCACCGCTAAGTGCCATGTTCTCAGGTGCACCAAAGTCACCTAATTAACGCGCAAAACTTTCGCTCCTCCTTCTGGGTGGAAGGGTGGCACCAAACACGAAAAATCGACTCACCGTGCGGGTGAGGCACACACTGTCAAAGTTCATTTCCGCCGTGTGACCCGATGTTCGCACTGATGCACGACAAATGTGGTCGCTAGTTCATACACTCGCAGCACTACTTAGCGGAAGCGGATTTTCCCGTGCGATGGCGAGCGGTCGCTTCTTAATGCTGACGCATTTTGGGGCATAGGACGGGGGGGGAAGCTCTACAGTTATCTAATTTTCCCACACGATCATAATCGTGATGAAGTCTGTCCAATTGGTGATTTTAGCGAGAAGCCAGTTTTCCGCCACAGCGAGCAGTCCGCCACAAAAGCGAGCATTCCTTGCGATAGGTTGGAATTTAATCCTCAATTTGAATGGTAGTGCTTTGCAGACACCCTTTTCCGGGCAGCGTAGGTATTGCGTGCGTGTGTGTGTGTCGCTTGTTCGTTTGCATGTTAGCGCCAATTTGTCGCTTCCTGTGCAGAGCACAGGGTCGGCTACCACGCCAAGCGGCTGTTTTGAGCGCTAAAACGGAAGGCTCACATACCACGCTGCAACCAATATGCTACCACTACTACTGGGTGCAAAGATTCATGAGAATCGGGCACATTCTAAGTGTCACAGCAAATCCACCCACGAGCGAACTGACCTAAGGATATAGCAAGCGTACGGTCGGACGATGGCCAACTAACCTACAACCGACGCAACGATGGTATTGTGAGACATAAATTATTGAATTTAGTCCCAACCCTCGGAGGGGGGGGGGGAGGGGTGCGTTGGGAGATCAGCACTATAAAATTAGAGCATGAGTAAGGGATGCATTTACCCAACCACCCACACGCACACACACACCGAGCACACAATCAATACACTACAAAGCGGGCTGGCAGTTCGAAAAATTCGAGCACACTAGTTTGCAAACCGGTTTGGGAGGCGTTATTGCTCTGGAAGATAATGTCCGAGATTCCGTAGGTCCCGGGATGGCTTGCGGTGGGGGAAGGTGCGATAATACATTCATCCAGAGAGGCACCGGAAAAAGCGGTTATCTCATCTCGCACGCGACAGCAGCCGCATGCAGACGAGGAGGCCCTTGACGGCCCTCTTCTCATACATGCAGTTGCAGCTCGCGACAACAATGCCGTGTCCTGATTGCCTTCGCCGGGGTCCAGCGGAGGATCTCCCCGAAGAGTGACCGGACGTCAATTGAGTTGCGTTTCGGGGAAAGGCACTGCGAGCAAAAGCGCAAAACTTGGGCACAATGCGAGTATTTTGATGAGTTTTCGTTCGGTTGACCGCGCGGCTGCCGGTCTCATGAAGCTGGACGGGATAATATGCTGAGCCGGTACAATTAAGCGCCCATTCAGTTGGGGTAGCGTGGCCTGAAACATTAATATGCGCTTATGATGACATAATGTCACAGCACACGACGGACAATCAAAAACGCCAGACCCGGGGGGGTGGGTTGTTTTAGCTGTTTTGCTGATGAGGAAGCAGGTTGTTGTTTTTTTTTTTATTTCGGAGAGGGAGAAAGACAAATCTGCAAGCATAAAATATGGCCGAGGCGAGGATTAGGCGGAAATAAATCAAATTAATAGAGATTGAAAGCGTGAAACTGAGCCAACATTAATAGGGGAAGATTTTCAATGTTAAATAGTATTTTGGGGGGGGGGGACACGTTAATGGAAATTACATCATATTTTGAGGGCGATGAACGCGTCAAATAAACTGTTTAATAACAAACCCAATAGAAGTTTAAGTCTAGATTGACTTTAGCTCTTACGTTTCTTCACAAGCATCTGGTACACATTAGATCCCACAAATAAATTTCTTATCAAACAAAAAATAAAACGTATCCTTAAAAGCTTTTCGTGGATGAAAAACACAGCCTGAAAGAAAAATATTTCCTACAGAAACAACGCGTCCCGCTTCCCCATCATCAACACCTTCCCCATTAATGGCAATTCATACGACACTCTAATGCACTTTTGATTATCGTTCTCACTTAAATGGGAAAGCGTAGGAAAGAAGGAAAGAAACTAACGAGCATTACGCCGAACGAGTTGCAGGCTCGGCCCAGAAAGCGACACAATAAGAGAATAACATAAAGCATATCCTCTTCTGGGCGGGAAAAACAGGGCTCGTCGATAGGGCGCTTTTCAATAGCCAACCGAACGCGGGTGAGAAAGATACAACGTGAAATGGCCAACCTGAAAACACATCATCGTTGAGGAGCCGGCTTTTTTAACCTCCTCCAACCCAAGCAGAAAAGCCGCACAACGGTACTGAAGTCGTCGATGAATTGATAATGGCAAAAAGCAACCATCAAAGCATCGTTTGTTGGCCAAAGAAAACTCGGATGTGTTTTCCTCATCCTCCGTTCGTCCGTATTCTTATCAATATTTCTCCACAACAACTTACAATAACGAAGGAGTTTCTCTCCCAGAGGAAGAGTTCTGCATCGAGAGTGATATTAATCGAACAATAAGCTGGCAGCGTTCGACCATCTTCTCCCTGTTGTTGTTGTTGTTGTTGTTGTTGAGAAAATGGCGGCACTTTTCTTTCATTGTGGGGATGAAGAACCCAGGGGAAGGGATCTTACATTGTAACGGGTGTGTGTGCGACTTCGATTGGGAACAAATATTTGCTCGCCAAACAACCGTGGGCTACACTTATTGGAAAACATTTTTCCCAGGAAATGTTGCTGAATCGGTTCACGGGCAGCAACAATAACTTCCCCAAACGTTAGGGATGCTTATGTTATTTTTTTGTGTCACTTCACTGGAAGCCATATGGGGATGATGGCCCGATATTTAATGCAAAAGGGTTGACCGATTGGACCCGGGGGGGAGGGTCAACCACAACACATATTTTGCAGCACATCCAAGATTGTGCAACGAGTTCTGAAGTCGGTTCATCAAGCCATCAAGCCACAACTCTTACTGGTTTTCTAAAACGAAACATTTGTGGCTCTAAGTGGTTCCCCCTGCTAAGGGGCGGTACTATTCCAGCACACAGATGATGAAGTAGGGCAAAACCTTGGCAAGGGAAAAAAAAAAATAAATAAAACAAAACATTTCCTATGCTCCAAACGAATGAAACACCAAAACAGACCCTGGGCCCGACCGGACTCGAAATGCTCACCGCTGCGCAGCTAAATAAAGGCACGGGTCGACCGAGCGATCGTGATGAAAAACAATAAAAGGCCAGGCGAGGGTGGCCCTAAACTATGGGGTCGTTGGTATTATTTCTGCCCACCTGGGTTTTATACACCCATCCCTAATTGCTTCGATGCAAGCAATCTAATTTGTGGCTTTTCGCTCGCCACTCTCTGCGCTTACTTTCTTCTGCGGGTTTCGGCTTTTCGATCTCTGTCCGTAAAATGTCACATAAACTTTTGACCCCCCATGCACGTTCTTTTACCGGTGGGACAATAGAGATTAAAGAAAAAAAAAATGAACCCAAAGTGACTACCCGGCCCGGTTTATGAATACATTTTTGACTTTGAACGAAAAGAATCCTTCGTCCGACTGGGAACGGGCGAACGTGACGTTTTACGGAAGCGATGAATCACAGCTCTACACCGCTTTCACCCTCCCTACTCGCCCAACCGACGGTGAGACCACTCTTTTTGTTTTTATTAAAGCCAAAAGCGTTGTGGCAGGCCTACACTCACAAACGCACACCGCAAGGGTTTAATTGCTTCGGATCAGCTTGCTGACAATAAACGCGTCAAAACCCACCCACAACCCGCCCCGCATCGAACCAGCATCAGTGGGAGCCGGGTGCGAGGGTGGCCCGAACTGATGTGTTTGTGTTTGCAACAATCACACAAATTGGATGCTGTACAGGGCTGAGGGGAAAGGGCACACAAAGACAAACGAAAACAGTTCCCGGAGCCGGCTCATAATTCCCACAACCGATGGGTACGCACATACACCTATAAGGAGGCCTTTCGGGCGGGAGGCGAGAGTTTCCCATTTTGCCGACGTGTCCCTTCCCAACCGCACAGTTTTGTAGTTTTTATTATGCATCAAATAATTTTCCGAAAAGAAAGAACGAACCGGGGCAATGGAACGGGAAAGGTCATGCTATTATCGTCGGTAAACATATACCTTTGGCGATGTTGAGGGACGACGTTAGTCCACACAGCGTCAAAATTAAATATGAAACCCCCTCTTTTGCTGCACGTCGCTTGGTGAACGATCTTGGAAGTTGCGAAAAGTTTGAGCGGTACTAGCTTTGATTGTTTTATTTATGGGAACTAATTTTGCTGGTATGTAAGCTTGCTCTGTGTCATGATCAGCATACTAACAATCTGAGAAGCTGATTTTGTTACAAACATTGCATAACTTTCAGGCGTACACATTCCAGCATGTATAATTGTTCCTGCGCCTGAAGGTAGGCCATTTGTAAAACAAAATGCTTTAATAATTTCTGTTTATTACCGTACTGCGACTTTTTAAAGAATTGTTTAACACTTTTAACAAGAACATTACATTAACGTCACATGGCGAGGTGAGCAAAGGCTCCAAAGAACACCGGAAGCCTTCATAAAAGTGCAACGAGCATAAAATACCTGTACGGTTAGTGCTTCCCGGCAGCAGCCTGCAGTTGCATTCCCGACAAATAATGACAAGGTGACCCACTCCGAAAAGGAAGTGGCCCTGTCCTGTCAAGGAGCACCAGAAAACATTTATGTTCCCCCGCCTTCCCGCACCAGCCCGTTCCTCTGGGCTTTCCGTGTGAACCTCTGTCAAACGAGCTAGAAAACATGAAAGACAGCACACCGTCAGAACACGTCCTCAGTGTTTCCCATTTGTGAGCATCACTTGAATGCCGTTGTTCGAAGAGCGCTTCTTACTGGCAACAAAGCTCTGACCGTAGTACGGGAAGATGCTGCCACCATTAGAATGGTTCCGTTTCCACCCGCGCAACTAGCGCACGAGACGGGTTGCTTTCCACGTTCTGGCACCCGGACCGAACACCACCTTCCTGGCTCAGCGAGACATCCACTCGATCACGGGCCAATATTCAAGTGGGACACAACCAACTTAAAAGACAACTGAAACGGTTGACCTCACACGACCGGCCGGACAGAGCGGATGGTTTGGTTCCTTCCCTCCCGAGCAAAAGTTGGACCCGTTCCATCCATAGCGACATGTGGGCCTTTGTAGCTGGGGGTAGAAGCAAGCCTGAAAATAGGGCCAAAGAGCGCTCGCACGGACGAAGTGCACAATTGTCTCCTTTTTGCAGTGGCTGCACACATCCCCTTTTCATCGAAAGCTCTTTCTAACCCCTTTTCTGTCAGGGGGGGAAAAGCGCCACAATGGCCATAAATAAAATCGAAAGCAGACCATAGAGTTCAGCTGCCGAACGAAGGGAAGGTGGTAAGATAAAGGAGAGTCTCCTCCCGTACATCGCTCCACACGAATGTCCCTGTTCCTGCGCCTGCAATACTTGCAATGAGGAAAAAAGACTAATAGACAAACTCATAAAGAGAAAATAATGGAAAAGGTAGAATGCGAGCGTCGGAGGTGGAGGGCGCACTTATGGCACCTTGCCATTTCATTTCTCCAGGGAGTGAACCGGTTTTTGCAACGTTCCATTTCCGGGACGTACTTTTTTTTTTCAATCCTTTCCTACCCATTAGGATATGAAGAGGCATCGGTTCGATGGATGGTAACACCGACTGCAATCGGACACAAATCGTTGAGGTTTCCAGAGACGCCCCTGCAGTGGAGCGCTTGGTCATTTGTGGTCACTTTGACAAAAAGCATTCATTGCAGCGGAAGGGACGACAAGAAAAGGCCATCCTGGAAATGGGTTCCTGTGTTTGCTGAAGGTGTGCGGTTACCTGGCGCATAGTCCGGCACCAATTAGCCGCTGGGATGTGGACGACGGGGATGTCCAAGTCCTAGTGGGCAGGAGGAACGCAAATATATTTCCCACGATAAAATAGGAAAATTGCTCCCGCTCTAGCCGAGAGTTATTTGTGGTAACGTGGGTACGAGACGCAATTTTTTCAGGGCACTTTGGGACAAGTCCACGTTCCCGTGGTGCATTCCATCCGCTGTGGATTCTGTCCTCGTGGAAGTGTTATAAGATTCGATAGAAATACCGCACTTCCCACTCGAATTCCATTACAAACCCGCATTCTAACACGCTTCCAAGTACCGTCCCGTTTGCTTCTCGACGGGCGAATGTCTATAGTTAACGGAGGTGCTCTAATAAGTCCGGACGAACGGGTATGATCGGTATTTTGCATCTTGCGCCACACACACACATGGTGTGGTTTTTGAGGACCGGGATTTCAGGGTGTCGGAGAAATTCGAGCCCTACACTAGCCCTTTTACATGGTGCGTTGTGTTTAGCAATGTGGTGCCACTGGCTCGCTCTAATCAGTAGCTGATTAGCAGGGTATTTGAGCGATGCTCCGACCGCACCACCCCGAAGCGTGGTGGCAGCTGTTCGGTGTTATGTAAATGGCTGGTACACCACACTGCCAAAGTTCAATGCATCCGTTAGGTGGTTTTGTTTACATGGAATCATCCCAGGCATTTCTTCGCCCTCTTTCGCGTGTCCCTGCTCTTCTCTGTGATACGGTGGAATCGGTGTGTACGACGCATTCAACCAGTGAAAGCTTCGAAACGCTTTTGGGATGCGCTGTTCAATGGGATGTGGCTTCATGTACAGAGTTTAATGCTTGATTCGTGTTGAGGTTAAACCTACAGTGCAAATCAATTCGTTCACCCATAGCTTTTTTTCTATTAGAACGATGACAGTAGTCATATGCTTTACGTCTTCATGGAACTCAAAAAGATTTTTGAGGAATTTTACTCCATTTAAACAGTGTCACGGTTGTGTCCAACTTTAAGGATGTACAAAAAAAAAGATTTTCCTCTATATTTATTTACATCTCCGACCATTCGGGCACCGGTACAACCACAACCCCAGGCACTACGAAAGAAAGTAGGTTCAACAATAGCCAACCTGTGCCATGAAGAACCGGAGAGACACCATGCCAGACCCAACCAAGCATACCGCTTCGCTGGGAAGGGCGACTGAGAAGGTCGCCCCGTTCACAGAGCGCAATAAAATTAATTAAGGTACAAAGTATACATGGCTTTTTCCCCAGTGAGGACACGGCCCTACGGTTGAAGGATCGGACTCGGGATGATATACCGCTTGCGCCCGGTTACCAGCCAGCAGCTGTGGTTGTGTCCCTATTTTAATGGAAGAATGAAAAATTAAAGAGGACAAAAAAGCAGAGCTCCAACGGAACAATATCCTAACCATTCAACACCTGAGCCGGTCATAAATAGTACAAACCACGGACGCGAGGCGAGAGATGAACTAGGGATCGTGGGTATCATCATCATCCTTATAACCCTGCTACCCGGGGGAGGATGGGGCTTGGGGAAACGTTGAAACACGGTCTCATTGCCAACGGCACCATTACAGCACCCGGCACAGAGCATCACCGCAGAAAAGCCGCTGTGTGTAGCGTATGTATCCGTTGGAGTTAATTAAAAAGATAACTGAATGCTTAGCCAAGCACCAGCAGCAGCGCCGGGAGCAGAACCTTGACTCCTCCAGCCATCCTCGGAAGGGTCATAATTTTTGTGCGAATTATACCACAACGAAACGAAAGTTGGGTGAGGGTGTCGTGGTGTTAGTAAGAGGCAAGTGAGAGTGATTGGAAAGTAAGGAAAAGGCAAACAGAGGAACATGAGGAAGTTTGTGCTGCTCCTAGAGTAATGGCAGCTTCTGTGTGGATGGAGCCAAGGCTGCTCGGGGAGTTCCAGTAATGGTCCCCGGGCTAAAGTCAGCGCCCGAGCCGTTCGAGCGAACTGCAATCCTGACAATGTGCTAAATGGGCACAAACTGTTCTGTTCCCCCAGATACAGTGTGAGTGTGTGAGAGGGAGGGACACAGTGTCTCTAAGCGAGGACTCCGTTACATGGGACATTCCAAATAAACGGTTTACCACCATGTCTCTCCATGCCGGTTGGTTGTTTTTATACACTTTAGTTGTCCGGACGATGGGAAGCAAAAAGCGTCCTAAAAGACTTTCTTATTGTAAGCGGCATCTTGCCACCGCCTCAACGGGCTTGGCATGCGAGGTTGAAGATCCTTTTCCAGGACACCCATTGTAAGCGTAGAGTGTGTGTGCGTGTGTCTAGGAGCTAAGATTATCTTTATTCCTTATCGAGTGCGCACACCAGTCCCCGAAGTGAACAGTTACCCGTGGCTGTAAGTAATTAACTTTGCTCCCGTAGAAGCAACAAGTATCCCGTCCTACTTTTCGGTGACGCCAGGGTGGAAGCTTTTCCGTACCTCCAGTCTCACACATACACCTCCCACGGTGCAGTCTCCTATTCGCTTGCCTGCTTTTGTACCGCGCACTGTTACAATCCTAACGCTATTAGCGCTGAAAGGAATGCGAGGGGAGTCCTTTTTGCAGAAATGTGTGCTCCGTTCCTTTTGCTCACAACTGCAACCGTGTGTAGGTACGTAGCACGCTTTAGGTGGATTAATGTGAGCTCCACACGACAGAAACTCTTACATTTTTCGCTCCGTGTGGCGGACAAGATAGCAACGCTATCTCCACCGTGAAGATAGCATTCCACGAGCCCAAAGTTGCAGAAGTGAAGACAACAGCAACGAAAAAGCGGAGATGGAAAAGAATCTTCAAGTATCGTTCTTGGCAGGCACGCGAGGTGTAAGAAAACACTTCACCATCGAAAGACGATATCGTGCGAGAGTGCTTCCATGCATGCCAGCCACTCACCGGAACCGAAAGGTGAAGCTGGATGTAGCCGGGAAGGCTATTTTCTTAACGGTACCATTATTTTCCACCAATGCTCGCGCTGACGGTATTGCGCGGTACGAAAACGGATCTGACACGAAACTAACGAGATATGTTTTCACGTCACCGAGCCTCTCACAGAGTCAGGGTATGATGCTCGCATTTTCCTGGCCAGTCACACACATACGCTTTCGGCGAGAGTTTTCACATTCCGGATGGTGGCTAAAGGGGAGGAATGGTTTATTCTTTTAAAGCTTATCGCAGACTCTCCCGCTCCCATACTTGCGATGCCGCCTGAGGGAAATGTTGCAGCCATCAGCACTGCTTGTACTGTGCTGTGCCAATAAAAAAAGACACGAAAAATGGAGCAATACATACACACTAACGTATCGGATATATGAAATGTGCTCAACCAGCCAGTCAAGCGAAATGTCAAACGCTAGCTGTCCACACAGTGGCGTGCCACAGCTCAGGAACGTGCGAAAACCGAATAGACGGAGGTCTGTCGGAGTTGTCCCTGCCTTCGACGCTAATGGTGTGATAGTGTGGATTGATAAGTTCTGAGCGATAAACATCCATTTTGCTGCTGTCGGAGACAAATGAGATTGGCTTAAAGGAGGGTCCTTCCATAAAGCAAAGGATTTGCTGTACTGTGTCCTTTTGTGTATGACAATGTGCTTTATAAATTTGTATAGGTATTTAATAAATGATGTTCGATCTCCTACATGTTAAGAACATTGTATAAGAAAATACGCTCCAAAAGAGGTGACTTTTGAAGGAAATAAGCATATAAAAGGTTAAAAACTAGATACTGTAGTGCAAATTGCATAGATTTAGGAGCACATCTCGTTTCGCTCTCGTTTGCAAGATCCTAACGCTCAAGTTATGCTTAAAAAAGCTCAAAAAATGAAGGAATCTTTTTTCCAGCAACAACTTCCAGCGTGTTTTGCTGAAAAAAAAAAACATCAAACAATGTACTAAAAATTGATTTCAATCTTGTAACCAATAACAACAAAGACTGTATTAACCTCAAGACGACCTGTGCAATTCATCCGGCAACACACAAACGTAAGAGAAGGGCTCTTACTTGTACACCAAAAAAACGAAAAGGAAACAAGAAACGTAATCTAAAACGAGGAAAGAGATGAATAAAAGCGGAGCAAAGCAAATAAACTGTATGGTTGCTCATAAAACTGCTTCAACATGATCCAAACGTCACACATGAAACTTGATACTGCACCAAGCGGTGGTAACATGCCACGTACATGAAAAAGAGTCAAGGATTGCAGTGAGCAAGAACAAAAAGCAGTAAAAAGTAAACCTGAAAACATTGCGTTGTGCTACAATCCGCTACCATACTTTACACGAAGCGAAATCAGTGCAAGTAGGAAACGGGGCAACGGACAGACAGAGTGACAGAGTGTGAGAGGGAGAGAAGAAGAAATAGCGTTGGTGATCAGGGGACCCACTGAGCACTGGATGTCCGTTTTTGGCTTGGGTTGACGAAGAACCATTAAAAGTGGGCAGGATTCTGCAAACGGCAGCAAGAAGCGCTTTTATGTGCTGTCAATTCGCGTCGCAAAGCAAGCAAAGAAACAGCACCACACATAACGGAACGAATGTGCGTGTGTGTTGTGGGCAAAAGCAACGAAGATAAAAAGTGCACCACGAAGCGGATTTAAAAGTTAATGCGTCTCCTGCCGTTGAAAATGCGTTCACATGCGTCTTGAACCCTTTTCTACCAAGGGCTACTTTTTTTACTGATTGTTGCTGCCGCGCTGGAGTTTTTAACCTTTGTTTCAAGCGCTAAAACATTAAGTTGAGTGAAGGGTACATTTAAATAAGAGGAAAACAAGTACGGTAAGTCCTGGTGTTTCATCTTGAGAGTTGCTCAGAGGAGAGCTAAAAAATCAACCAACAAAAAAGTAGAGAGATTAAAAATGGTTTCTGAGCAAAAAGGTCCTTTGCTCAGTCGGGAACGATTGTAATGAACAGGTTACAAGTTACAATCCACATCATGCGCACATAGAGACGCACTAAAACCTTTCCCTCTTCTAACTCCATCCAGATCCGAGAAAGGGGTTCAAAACCAACCGCCACAAGTGTTTGAGGAACACGTTTCCCGCTTTAATGACTTCCCGGGAAGCCAATTTCCAAAAACCCCTATAAAGGATTCCCAAAGCGTTCTACAACATTCCATCTCGTGAACCACAGCCGAACCTTGGAACCTCCGGGAAGATGTAGCCCCACACAATGCATCAAACAGGCGCGTCCGGTAGGAGAATGATTCAGTGCTTTTAACAAAGCGTTGGAATTGGGTCCACCTGGGACCAACGAGAGCCTCCCCAACGAGGACTCTCCTTTTACCCGTTGGGGCAATTTTCCCTCCTGGCTGGATTTACATTGAATTATGGCAACGATATCCGAGCACATCCGAACTGATCCCTTTTCTTTGTGTCCTGCAGGAAGGTATGAGAAATTTAATAGAATGGCTTTCGGGCAGTGTGAGTGTCTGTGGATAGAGCAAGTGCAGAAAAAAACGGCATCAGAATTCATCCCAGTGCTCTTCTGGTACGGTTGTGAGAGTGTGGACCAACTGCTGCACTATTGCCTCTTGTTGATTTAATCTCAGACACAGCTCCAACATGTTCGAGATCTCCAGAACAAAGGTGTTCGCTTCTCAGAAACTCTGCCCTTTTTGGAAGGGAAAAGAGTCCAAACCAGCCAACACACTTCGACCTGAACCTAGACCTCGGATCGCGTGTGGATTCCATCGCCATCTTCTTATCTTTCGCTTTCTTTTAATTTTTATTGCAACCCATTTGCCCCGGCGCTTTGTTGTGTGGGAATTATTATTATATCCCGCAGGATACACGGACCTGGCAGTGTACGGGCGAACCTCTCTGTTACGAATGTGCCAATGCTCGTGCGCCGTGTTTGGCAAGCCACCGATTTTCTCTCTCTCTCTCTCTCTCTCTTAACCACCACCCTCCCTTGGAATGATTTATGTCCATCGGCGGGACCTTGGCTCTCGGTTAGCGATTTATTATGCTGCGAGAGTTGCGAAACATCGACGCCAATGCTATCGGGCCTGTATTTGTGAGTGTGAAAGAGTGCGAAGAGGGAGTGATTGGGCGCGGAAAGGCGAGCGTTGGATAAATTAAATTATCTTTTCTTTCTCGTGCAGTGCCGGGCAGGAACTAAGAGTGATAAAAATGAATTTACCAAAGAGAACTTTTGCCCAAAATTGACTCACCAGCCAGGTCAAAGAGTTGAAACTTTTGCGTCCCTTCTTTTGTTGGTAAGATAAATAATAACGAGAAGAAAGAGACTGCAACGTGTCAACGATGATGGCAACTTGGCAAACTGTGTTATAAAAGTGTAATTTCAGGCAAATTTTCATCAAAAAACCGCACATATTCGCTGTAAGAGCGAAGCACTGCAGCGAGATGAGTTAAGAAAGAGTTAAACGAAGTACAAAAAAAAAAAGACGAATGATGATAACAAAAACTGTACCATCCACCAAAAGCAGCGTACATGCAGCTGTGTAAGACCACACAGAGGAAAAAAAACGACAAACATTTACACCACTAACCGGCATCCCCGTCACCGCACCGCACTGTCCACATTGGTCCGGAACGACAGGAACGCTCCTTAGAATGTTCCACTCTTTGGCAAACTTGTCGCTTTCCATTTAACTTTCGCTCCAGGGCCGAAAGGGTCAGCCTGGATGGGGAAAAACTTTGTCCCGTCACATCTTTACCAAAAGTGCAACAGTCTCACCAACACTACTACTACTACACACACTTGACCGGAGAGCTGAAGAACTTGTGCGGGAACAAAATGAAATGGAGTCCGGACGGTCCCAAGTTCGGTAGAATTCTAGGACCCCGTGGGAGCAGTTACTTTCGACTCAGCTTAAGGATAAGGCACCGAGGTATCCGTTTTTTCTTGCTTGTGACAGTTGATGTGAAGGTCGACCACAGTTTTAGATGGATCATGACAGGACATGTCCCGTATCTCTGTTGTTGGATTGCGAGTGGGTGGGGAGTATGTGATGTAAGAGTTGCTAGTATAAGAGTTGCTAAGTATATTTTAAGTAAACGGTTGGGTTTTCGTTTGCAAGGGCTCTAAAACGAAGATAGATGGTTGTAAAAATGGTTAAGCTTTCAGACCTATGTATTCTAGGAATTGTTACAACTCTACTCGCATATAGAGACAGATTCATGCTTCGGTAAGCTTTTAGCATTTTTGGATGCAAGACGTGTTTTAAGTATTTTATAAAATAGAGGCCAGGATTTCTGAATCATCCCATGATCTTATGTTCATGGGACGAGCTGTCAAGCTCGGTGTTGCGATAGCGGAAAATATCAAATAGCTGGGAGGTAGACACAGGTTCACACAGGTAGAAGTTTATCAGATGTCAGTATCCGATCAAGCGAACGTCTAGATAAGGATCTTTTCATCCCACGACATGTTCTGCTCAGAAATTCTATAAATTAGCTGGTTTTCCAGCATCTATTCCTACAGCGAAATGAGATACTGCGTGGGATTGTGTGATCCGGTAGTAAACTTTATTCGATAGAGCCATTTAGTTTCTTCTTTGCTAATTAATTCCTGAAGGCAAATTTTTTAGTTTAAAGCTAGAACCTTCCATCCCACCACCAGAATGTACCACTCACACTCTCTCTTGTTCCATTTATTCTATACCATATGATCTTAATGCTTAATGGATTTTATTCTGTATGCACTCCACACCAAACAGCTTCAACAAAACTCCATCACCAATCGTTCGCTCGTCGAGCCACGCTGAGTCAAGCGCGTTTTTGCTGTAAACTTTCGGCCCAAGAATTTGTGTTGAAATGTTCGCTTACAACACCCCGAAAACAAGATGCCTGTCGCTGTTTTTACGATGCCTTGTTGTCCCGATGCTTCCCGAACTTTTGCTTTCAAAGCCCATTGCGCCCCAACCAACAAAAAAAAAACGGATCGAGCAGTCCCGGGCTGCCTGGCAGCAACTTACTTAGTAAAACCTACCGGCACAGCACACGCCAACTTTCCGGAAGTTGTCGAATTGCTTCCCGCCAGTTCGACACTCGGCGGAGAAAAAAGAAAGCAACCCGGGTGGGGAAGTTTTAAATCTGCATTTTAAGCTTTGCTGTGTAACTTTTGCCCGCTGGAGCAGTTGTAGTACCCGGAAGGCGCACTCCCGCAACAACGTTCCGAAGAACGGAGTTTTGGCACGATGTTTTCAATACGCTGCGAGTGAAAGAAAGGTACATCTGTTCCGTTTGTTAAAAGCCCTCTTTTATCCCGAAAGCAAAATGTTTTAAAAAGAGTTGAGCGAAAAATGACAAAGCACAAAGAGCAAAGCAGCTGAAGTATCTAATGAAACATGCAAACAAGAAACAACAAACCAAACAGAGGAAAAAAGCCCTGGGAACAACTGTTGCCGAAAGGCTTTCTCGTTGGTTGTGCGAACTTGTTCTCCGGCAGTATTTAGCACAACATTAGCGCTGCAGGGAAGCGGTACTAAGCCGCTAGCGCGGTACACACACACACACTTTCCTTCAGAATAATGAATGGAGATTGTATTGGCGGAACGAACCTGTGAATAGGATTATGTTTCATGCCGACAAAGTTGGTCCATTTGCTGTGTCTCGTGGTTGGAAATTGGATCTTTCTCGCCATGATCCATGCATACAGCATTTCTCTCTCGTTAGATGTGATGAAACTTTGATTATTAACCCGAATTGCAAAACTGTGGGTCCTTGCGACAACTCGGGAACGGCACAGATGACTTCTCTACCTTCTCGTTGCGCTCCCGCCCGGTGTCCGGTTTCAGTTCGATTTTTAATGAACTAGAATTTAACCAGCCAAAAAAAAAAAAGAAACAGTATCATAACATAAAACTGAAACACCCTATTTATTACAACGTTCTGCCAGCAGAAGCTTTTCCCAACCCTCTAAGGGCCTCCCCCCTCATCGAGTAGAAGGTTCGGTGTGACGACTCCCCGGTGCCAGCAGAAAATGTGAAAATAATGCAAATGACTGCTGCTTCTTCTCACGGAGCGGAAACTTTTGCTCCCCTCCCTCCAATCACGACCACACCCGGACCACAACTATGCTCCACACCATCGACATCAAAGCACCGAAAGAATCAAATCAGCTCTCCCACCCGTCGCAGCCGCGGCGTAGTAACTGGGACGACGGCACCATCAGAGACAGGGGGAGGGGGCACGCTTTGCTTGTTTACGACAGCAATTATCGAAATCCTGCTCATCCGCCGGAAACTTGGGCCTTTGCGAGCGGGTCGGACCATGGGATGGTTTTGATCCTGCATTTTGATCAAACCCACCGCTTCTTCCACCTCACTGCGAACGATGCGGGGAAATTGCACTGGGAATCGGGAACTGGCAGCACTGCGACGGACTAAAAAGTTTCAACAGCCCATGTACACAAGAACAGCGCCCGCCAGGGCATCGTATGCTGGATCGCTCCACCGTGCAAAGTGTGTCGATCGCGCCTTCGGGGAGTGTTTAAGCCGAGCAATGTTTGTCCCGGGACCTTGTTCAGGGTAAGCCTGTAGCGCTTGTGTTGACTTAAGAGCTTCTCCTCCCAAACTCCAATGAAGGAGTAGGAGATGTCTGGAGAAGGTTTGCAGAAGACGTGCCGTATTGTGAGCCCGGAGGACTCTGTTTGATGTGTCACCTTGTTAAAAAAATGGGAACATCTAATTCGAAAAACAGAGGAATGTAACCGTGCTAGAGTGAGGAGATAAGTTTGCAATTAAAATTACAATTATTAACGTCGATAAGAATCCTCCTTCCCTAGTCGCTGATGCGCTTGCTCTCGTAACGTCCCACTTTTCTACCCTTTGGTTGATGTAGCGGATGTCGCGTTGCGGAGAAAATTGCATTTCAATTTCATAGAAAATGTATATCTTGCCACCGTGCCCCCAACGGCACAAGCATCTATCAGAACGGGGTTGGAAACGGTTGTTTCTACAAGTCATCGCTCATATTTTCACATCAACGTCAGAAGCATCCGATGCAGTCGCGTTCCTTACAGGATGATGAGCGGAATTTAACCACCCGTCCCTTCCCTATCACCAACACAAGGTTAAAGAAAAAGGCATTCACTAAATACGTACTAAGACCTTGCGCACGTTTGATGCATCTACGTACATAGCAGACAACCGATTTGCTGAAGCGCAGTTATGCTAACTTTGCATTTTAGCAGAAGAACTCTCACGTTCCTGTGGAAGAGTAAAAGAAAAAAAAAGAGCCAACACACTAGAAACAGTCGTTCACCAGAACGTGACTAATCTGCACCACAACAGATGCCATGTGTGCGTCAGGGGGGTTAGTTGCCCTGCGATAGTGTTCATCGTTCGTAGACACCATCCACGGGCTGTGACCTTCTCCGTTGTGTGGGATCGATCGAACTGCGGCCTCTTAGCACACATGAAAAGGATACCATCATGATGCCGAAGGATGCATCAGATTCTCGCCCCGAGATACGAGTGGTGCAGGATCTAGTGAAACGTAAAACGTGCGGCTGGATGGGCAGAGTGTTTCGTGCTTTTGTGGGATTGTAAACGGGCAACGGTTTCGCTAATGCCGGAATAATTACCACTGTAGAACTGTGTGGTATGCGTCCTGCCAAACCAGGGCTATGATACTGATTGATTCGAAGTCGGTTGTGATGTAGGCTACGCACGAGCAGAATCCTTAATTCCAGTACTTGTGTTACGCTTGGCAGAAGGCGGTATTTGGTGCACTCATTTGATGCAAGTTGAGGCAACACATTTGCACATTTCATTCCCAGTCATGCAAAGTGTTTCACACACTCATTGCAACTAGTTTCGTTGCGCAATGCGGGGATCCTTTAAACTCGCTCCAGAAGAATCTCGTAATCGACATTATTTCGATCTGGTGCCGTGACCAGGATTTTACGAACATTGAAGTAATTTGCCTTAATTTTGGAAGGGTTTTGGATTTTTTTTCCAAAAATACTAAACACATGTTGTCCAAATATAGAAATGACATCAGAGGTTATCTCACACAACAGCTGGAGCGAATCAAACACTCTCGACCGCAGAGATATCAAGATCCTAAATTGAAATATCTAATCACCTCCATCATGTGCCAACGATATTTTAGAGCTTTGCTGATGACGGTATCGTACTTCAAAACATGTGTGGGTTGAGTTAAAACGGCTACAGCCTCCCAGAAATGGAGTGACACACAGGTTCGGTTCGCAAAAAGCA
This sequence comes from Anopheles epiroticus, assembly GCA_000349105.1. Taxonomy (NCBI): domain Eukaryota; kingdom Metazoa; phylum Arthropoda; class Insecta; order Diptera; family Culicidae; genus Anopheles; species Anopheles epiroticus. Next base: position 175,081 of record KB669859.1, read on the forward strand.
ACCTTCCATAAATGTATGGTCTATCGGCCAAAACAAGTTGCCTCTTCTTTGTAGTATCCTTCACTGAGGAAGTAGACTGATTTAACCCTACCTAGCTCTCTGGATAGACCAATAATCACTAAGCCTTCCATCCTCTTTAAGTCCTCCCCTGTTTCTACGGAATTTTATCGAAACGGGGATGATGAAAATATAGTACACGTTTTCCTTCTTTACGCCCTTACTGCAAGGAAAACCCTCCTTTCGCTTCTCGGTCAATTATTGAGGAAGGATTTTCTAACCACACACCACGCTCCGGAACATCAACATTTCCACTTTATGGAAGAGACACAAAGCTTCCGTCCCACCGCCTGCCGTCAGGAATCATTTCCCTCTCAGCGGGTCATCACAAAACCGGACCCACCCCCCCAGAAAATAATCTTTATCGAATCAATAACTTTGCATTTAACGAAGCAGCAAAAAGCAGTCCGCCAACGCCGTAAGCCGACCCGACGTGTGGCGGATAGGCGAATAAAGCGGCAATACGCTGCGGACTGATTTGCAAAGTGTGCACTCGCCCTCCACGGGGGTTCATTTTCCTAGGCCGGGGTGTGAAATCAGGGGAAGGGGAAGTAAATAATAATGGCAACGCGACACACACAGCAAACACAGTCAAACGGTACAGCAGATGGTGTCGGTGGTAAAAGCTTCGGAATTTGGGGTTTCTTGCAGGCCGGTGGCTTTTTGTTTTAGTCTATGAATATTCAGCAGCCATCTGTTGGCAGGAGCGAGGAGAGAAAAATGAAACCGAAACCGTTCGACCAGCTGTTCCAGTGTGATCCTTTTTTTTGCGTGGTTGCGATGCCTGATTATTCGAGCTTTCGAAGTCGAAATGCTCGCATCGAAGCCCAATCGTCTTTGTACAATTGCAGGAGAAAATGCACAGATATTCGCAATCCGACAAAGCAAATCATTTAGTGGCACGGTAAAAAAATGGACAAAAAAAAACGAAGAAGTGAGGCAACAAATAACCGTCCCAAGCATAATAAGGTTGGCGTTAAGTTAGGGGGATCTGGTGGCTTGGCCGAGAGGATTTGCCGACCCGCGCGTGTGTTTGTTCTGTTGTGCAGTTTGATAATTTCGTTGCTGTTCTCTGCTGCTACTAGCCAACCCGAAGGCTAACGATGCACCCATAAAGATAAGAACTTGCAGCAAAACGAAATAGAAGCGAAATACTCCTTGCATCGTACGAGACACCGCACTGGTGCACAGGATTCGGAACAAGTCGGCAAGGATGTAACGTAAACCGTAAGCTGATGGTGCTGCTGCACAGGCATTTGGACCACCAGCCGTTCCTTGGAATAGTTTTGAATGCGAGCTTAACCCACGGTACGTACCTTTCCACAAGTACGAATTTTCTTTCTTTCTCGCATGCTTTCTTTTCTCTTTGCTTTCCTCCATTACAATTGTTATTGCACGTCCTAAACTGCTGGAATTCCTTTATTTCCTTTTTTTGCTTGCATTTCTAGTTTTTTTGTTTGGTTGTTGTACCACATACCTAGCAAGCTGGAAAAAAGTAATCTTGCCAATGCAATTGCATCCAAATGGCAACCGGCTGGCCTCTTTAACGGGCCGCCGTGTGCTTTTGGTGTTTTCGTTTTACTCGAAACGCATTAAGATAAGGATAGAATGTACTGGGAAGCATTCGCGTGAGCGGTCAAATGAGCGAACCTTTCGGTATTTTCCAAGCAGCTTATGGTAAATTAATCCTTTCCTTTTTTTGTTTTTGTTTTAAACCGAGATTAGACTTTAATCTTCGGCTACCTTTGGGAAGATCCATAGTATTAGCATATGCTTCATTCAATTTTAAGCTTTAGGCAAGGGACAGAATGGTAATTGGTGGTATTGAACAAAAGCTGTCTATATAAAGGAGTGGTAATATCCGAAACAAAAATACTCATTACAATTTGTTCACAATTTTCAATGCCTCAAAATTTCAGCTCCGGTTGGCATGCTCCATCAGCTCCAACTCAATAACACTTCCCAACAAGCGTACCGAGTAAAGGGTCTACAATCACACCTTTTATGAGCAAATACGCAAGATTACGGTGAAGTAGTCACCTTGAAGTCCTTGAAAATGGTTAGATCACGATGGAGCGCGTACCGTACCCACATTCATCGAAGCATTCGTCACCGTTCGGGGCAGCTTGAAGCTTAAGGCAACGCACGAACACCATTCGAACGCGATGTGCCTTAGCTATTTCCACGGCGCAGAAAGCCGTTGAATGCATTTAAATCCAACCTTATAGAGTCATCGCACAGTAACGCCCGTGGCGCGAATGCAAACGAAGACCTTTCGCGCAGGTCTTGTGCTCCACACTCGTCCAGATCTTCCCTGCTGTGAGTGGGTAAATAGCACCATCAACAATGTACAGCTTGCAAATGGTCGCGAAAGAAGGTATCAACAAATGTCCGTAGTTAAACAAAGCATTGTCTGGGAAGGATTTTGCCCTTTGCAGGAAAGCAGCTTAAGGGTGAAGATTTGTAAAACAAACAGCAAATGTATAAACCAAACATTGCACCTATGGAGATGGGTGCAATTTACCGTTGCTGCAGTGTCTGCAGTGTACAAAAGAAAATAGGGCCTTATATCTTTTTGAAACTAGCAACAATAAAACTTCTTTTAAAAGAAATAAAATTTCTGACGGTGTTAGTGTAATCATCCCACAAGACAGGCAATAATACCTTTTTTATCTCATACCCTCGAGGAGTGGTATTTGAAACAACATACTTTTGAGTTACAGATCCTTTTACAAAAATTAAACAATATCAAAAGTTTGAAGATATATTGACCAGACAAAATATACCACAGCCCACAATTCCAAGGGGTTTCCATAAACGCTATCTTGGTTTCAAACCGTCGCCCGTTTCGCATCATCCAGTGACTTGAAACATGACTGTTACTTGTGAAGAGTCTCACCGTCTCATTATACAAAAGCTTGGCTATTGATTTTGTGACGAATATACAAGCGCTTGCAGTATCTTCCTCCCTCTCTATCTCTCTCAAGGGAATTCATCCACGGACGTCGATATCATCGTCGCACAGCACCATCAGACGCAAATCGCGACTCAATCACGGAGTCATCACCAGATCTGCGTGAACCGAATTCGTTCCCCGTCTGCACGGTCGGGTGGGAGTCGTTGCGTGTGGGATGATGGGTTTCAAGTGAGCTTTTAGCATACTATATATATATACATTCAAGATGTTGAAGCTTGCCAAACACACCCGCGCGGCCCAGTACAATCAATTGAGAAATCGAAAGGAGAGCCACCAACGCCGTACCGTTTGCTGTTTTTTGATGAAGACGCGGGATGGGAGCGATAGCGAGGAAATAGCGTACAAAGGCATAAGTTAAGGATCCATTGTTTGAGTTAGAGACTCTGTTAAGGTCCACTGCCATTTATGCTACGGTAGTAGTATTGGTGTAGGTACCTAGCGGTGGTTATACGCGGCCCAGGATGGGTGGTGAAGCGATCGTATTGATGCAATTTATGCTTCTTTGGCGGATTAATAATGAGACCCGTCGTGTTTCGTGACCCGATCACGTCGTCACGTCGTGGGGCCCACACGGACGGTTGTACGTGGTCGGTACAGCACCGGGTTTGGATAGTTTAAGGGCAGGATGGATGTATTCATTGGTGCACAGAACTGGGTCGTCTTTCGGTGGGTGCTAATCCTGTGATTGCGGTAAGATTTATCGCTGTACGGCAGCGTACGTTCCAAAAAGGTTAAGCTCGGAAGCTCGGGAAAGGGGTTGTGCTGGGCGGTTCGAGCATAATAGCCACTACCTCACTGTCCTTTTTACGATTGGGGGGGCATCATAATTACATGGCATCGTGAATAATTGTTTAATGTTGGAGAAGTGAAAAGAAGTTGGCAAGCGAAGCTGTTTTTACGCATCATTGCGCTTATATGGAGCCGATTCCATATTGGATCGATATGAATGAGCAATCCAAAACTCAACGTTTCGTATGCTCAGGCTGCTGGATATTCAGCGTATAGGGTTGTGCTACTAATTTGACATAGAACAATCGATGAAAAGTACAATTTCACAAGAAAAAAATAAAATATGAGCACAAATTGAATAATGCTTCGATAACCGTCCATTTTGTTTTTGGAGCACACAGAATGGAGGTCCTATCTTTCTGTACAAATAAACAGAAACCAAAGACCGTAACATACGCTTAAGTTCCAAAACATTGAAAACGACATTGCGCCATTGTTTGGTTTTGTTTTATAACATGATGCAAGTAGCAGCAATCTATTATTTCGATGGCCCCACCGCCTGGATGGTACAGGCGGGAGAACGTTCAGCGCTCAACCTACTCTCTGTTTGGAAAATAAAGCTTCTTTTGTGGGGGATGTACCACCACCATCTTGGAGGACACGCGTTTTGGACCATCCTCCACACGCAGCCGGGTGGAATTTCAATTTGGTTGACTGAATTTAGATTGGGAATAAATAGAAAGGAAGACATGTGTGCCGACCGGTGCCGGGTGTGAGTGACACCATAATGGAGGGCGCACACGCCGTGTTGTGTCATGTTATGTCTTTTTTTTTGGTTTTATTTCCATTCTCTCCAAAACCACCGTAGCTCTCGCTCTAGAGCAAACTGTCAGACAGGTTGGAAATGGAAAAGTGGAAACACAAATCCGAAAATCAAACAGTAGAATTGGGCACAAGTTCATGTGGGATTTCTCGTTCATTCGGCAAACTGTCAACTGGACTGGTCGGTGTTAGTTAGATATGGGTTACACATTTTAGGTGATTGGGGAACGTATTTCATCATGGAAGGTATAGTTTTCTTCCAAAGTGTGGAGCAAAGCGTGTATAGATTAGAACGTACAAGGTTGCCGGCGATAAGACTGCGGGCACTTACCGCTCACCGCTTATCGTATGCGACATCGCGTACTTTACACTTCACCCAGCGAGTTTACAAGTAACATATTAAATAATGACCGTTTTCTCATGTACCATCCGTTAGGGCGAAGATTTATTGACGTACTCGCGATTCGTCCGAATTGTTACGCGCTCCATTCTTCTAACAATGGCTACACAAAAGCATCGGCATCTCAAGTACCACGCCGCTGCAAATTCGCGGAAAGACTTAAGACGGTAATGAGCAACTTAAGATGCGGGGGCAGTATTGAACGGTGGATGGGAACGCGCACAACGAGTACCCTCTTATAGCTAGGGCAACCACGTAGTGCACACACGCGTACACAGCACCTGCTACCGCGTTGCTGCAACCTAATGAGATGGATTTTACCTTTTAATATTTTTCGTCGAAATACAAGATATCCGCCGACACGGATCCCATCGCAACGCTCCTATATTTCTTCTATCGGTGGCGCCTGGCAATAAGGAAAGAACCTTAATTGCAATGAAATTGCTTTTTGGTGAAGAATGGTGGCGCAAAGTTTTGTAACAGTTTCGCTGCACGGTGTACACATCAAAACAAACCCCGGTTCTTTTTGTGCTGGGTAATTAACATGGTGCAGTGGGGCGTGTTGCGGGGTCAGTTCCATCTTGTGTCTAATTATATTAATTTTAATAGCTATTCAATTAGCACACTGACTCAAAAGCATGCTGTTCTTAGTAATGGTAATGAGATCACAATCGTGCTTGCAGATTGGAGTCAGGGAGGCAGATGGGAGAAAAAAAAAGTTACAGAGCATGATCAAGCTAAGTATCTTTGAAATAAGCAGTTCAGTGGACTTACTGGAAGGTTGTTAGAAGAAGATTAAATTGTAGAAGAGCACACTCCAAATTATTTCAGTCGAACGTGTTGTTGAGTTTTAAAATCCTGTTGAAAGCATATTTATTGCAGTAAAATGCTTAATAAATAGCTTTGTAATCTGTACAGGTATGACCTGATTGCGTTTAATCGCCATGCATATGAACACGGTTTTCAGTCCTAGCAGAACACCACGAGCATCGCACCCAACCCGTCGTTAGTTCGAGCCTCAAAACGAGAATCCCCAATACTGAATTTTAAAAGGTAAAAAAAAATGTCTTTATCATCTCTCCTTACCTCTCGAGTCGTAGTAATCGTCCTCGTCCTCGTACTTCTCGCCCTTCACCTGATGATGGCCGCTGAAGCTGCTGCTAGCAACCAGCACCACCAGCAGCGTGAGCAGAAATCCTTTTGCCGGTACCATGTTGTGTTTCGAGCCGTGCCCACTCACGTGCAGACACACACGAACACACGCTCACCAACACTTCTTTTTCGAAGCTCACACTCCTGTTATCACTGAAGCACTCACACACAGACCACAAAAAGAAATGCAGAGAAGATTCACACTGTTTTCACTGTCTCAAGTACTATTTGCAAAGACGAATTCCTTCACACAATATCTGCAAGTAATAAAGTAAATAAATTGAGCCGCTCATTTGCAAATACTAAGAAGCACTTCTAAGCTCTGTTTTCTTAAGATTGTGCTGCTTCGCTGTTATTTACTGTGCTTTTGGGGATGGTGGGGTGTATACAATCCCTACACAGACACACGTACAAGTACAGAGGGATTAACTCGAAAGAAACTCCTGACACTGTTAATTTGTGCAGAGGTTTTGAGGTTGTATGATTATCCTCTTATCCGTCAAAAAAACACAGACTTTTAAAAATGCACCAACTCTAAAGCGCCATTTATCCATCCAACTTCAATAAAGCCGTTTGCCGTTGGGGGAACGGATTTTAATCAGCAAAAGTACACACAAGGAGCACAACAATGCGCGTCGCGGGCTGGAACCGAACACAATGCAAAACGAAGAACACTGGCACTGGTGGGCGAGTGTAATTTACCATCAAGCAAAAAAAGACAACAGCACACCACACACAATAGGCGGCACCACACAGCATTCACTTCAAAGTAACAACATTCACTGGCCGTGCGCCAGTAGCGTATGCAATCCTGTGCTCCATCGCCACACCGCAGGACGAAAGTTTCGATAGAGGTTTCGTGAGCTTTCACACACACACAGCCCGGTACGATACGCAGGACGAACGCAAGTGTAAGCACGGACCTGCACGCACACTAGAGCAAAGGAAACGCTGTACGCAGCACGCATACAGCAGCGCCGTAGCGTGCACGATGAAGCAGGTGAATGTGATGGCGTAGAATCCTTGAAATTCCTCGAGTTTCTTGCGTACGGAGGGGGTGCTTTTCTTCGCCCGTAAGGGTGTGTTTGCGTGTGTGTGAGTGTGTGTGTGTTTACACTTCTTCTTTAATTTCTATAGCTGGTTTTTGGACATTTTTCAAACGTCACAAACGAAGAAGCGCTGGCAATATCAAACCACATGGTCCGTTTCCAATCTTATTGCTTCGGAACCTTTTGTTTGTTTTCAGCAACCGCACAAACAAGACACACACACAAAGAGCACATACACCGTTGCTTCCTCTCGGTGTGTGTTCTTGTGTGCAGCGCTTCAAACAGAGCCACCTAAATTGCCCCCTTTCCGCAACTTGTCTGCACGAAACTGCAAGCTCTTTCGACAATGTTTTGAGCCACTCATCGCAACATTTCGCAACTCTTCGGCACGGCACAAGCACGGAGTGCATTTTCTTTCCACATACACACACACACACGCACAACTATCTCAACCCTTCTTTCTTCATCCCTTGCGTTGCGTTCGGGGGCCAAAACAGGTTTCACCAGACCGTCGGGGAAGGGCTTCCAAGTGTACCAAGTGGTAAAAAAAAGCTCTTGGAAGAAGTAGCACCAGCTCCAGTTTTGTTGCCGTCGATCAGAGTTTGCTTTGCTCCTTCCGCGCCAGGGTAATTCTAACGGGAAACGCGAGATGCTGGTTGGCTTTCACTTGTTTCACAGCTTCACTCGCCAGTGGCCCCGCCAGTGGGTTCAGTTTTGACACTTTACGGGTGCACTGCACCAAGCACCTGCCAATCGTGCGCCCAGAGCTGAACTGACACTTCACCTGAAGTGGGGGGGGGGGATGAAAGAGGTAAAAACGCACAACATGTGCGGGTCGCTGTGGTTGCTTAGACGACTCCAAAGTGCGTACGATTTCTCGCAGGGCACTCCACCGTGTGCTTTTATGACTTTTGCCAAAGAACCGGAAATGGTACTGTGTTGAGAGGTTGCGGTGGTGGTGTTAGTGGTGGCACAGGTAAAACATCACAACAATAAAACGGGTAAGAGAACGAAAAAAAAAAGCGCACCCCGAAACAATACGCTCACACACACGCATACACACACGCGCAATTTTCTGATGATGAGTCACGCGTAGAACCGAGGAAGCACACACAGGGACAGGATAACACATCGGCATCGATACGGATTTTTTTTCTTTTCTTTTCACCCTCCTGAGAAACACCCCCTCTTTCTTCTTCTTCGTTTTGCAAGCGTGTTGTAAGCAGTCACCCCTATTTCACACAACATTCACCCCCACTCTTTCTCTTGGTTACTAACTAACACACACACACACACACACAATCACACACAGCCGGGACAGTAGGTATCGTGTATCCGTGCTGTGATAAAAACGAGACACGCTTGCAGGAGGGCGACCGTGATGATTCCGTGCGTTAAAATTCACACCTGCACCCACCCACCCACCAACTGTGTTGTTGTTTTAATTCACCCGCACACGCACACACAAATTATGCGCTTGACACCTTCGCAGCAGGCAGCAGCACAAAAAACGCGTCAGCGCGACCGATTTTGCACTAGGGAAAATGCTCGATGGCAACGACGAACTGACGACCGTTCTGCGACCGGACCGAAACCGTTCACCGTTGTGCACCACCACCACAGTACGCACGCGCGTGAATGTTTCCCACCCCTGCACGCACCTCCTCGCCATTTTCACCCCTTGTGCAAAGAAAAACCGTCAAGCTAGTTTTCGAGATGACGGATAGCTTTCTGTGCTTTTTTCCTGTCTACCTTTGTGAACAGTTTCTCCGGTACGTGCGACGACGACGACGAAGCTGCGTAAAATCTTAACAACGAATAAAGGGGAAAAAAGGGAAGAAAATGCGTTTTGGACGGGTTGCCGGATGTTCGAGCGGGCACGGTTTAGCGGGGATGTTTTCGCTGCTTTGACAGAATCGGGGGTGCGCTGCGCCCTCGCCCTGTACCATAAACCAGGTGAGATCATAGTAACGTTTGGGAAGCCATCTTTGATTTTGGCTAAGGGATGCGGCACGTTCTGGGGAAATGATTTTACGGTTTTCTCCGTAATTTAACTTTAATTTAACTCAATTTTTTCGTTTAGTAAAGTATGCTATATGTAGTTCTTTGTACAGCAATAAAAGTAAGAAATTCAATAACATCTGATTTCATTACCCACATTTTTCCTCTTCAAACCCTCTTATCAAACGGTAAAATCGTACGGTTTAAAACTTTCGCGAAAGTTTTTCACCATCTCGTCCTCCTCCTCCTTCGTGCCGTTACACTGCCGCCAGTCCGCCTTCTCCTCGCAGTTGAGCAAATTGTCCGCACAGATCACTTCCCGCCCGAAGTGCAGCGGAAAGCCTTTCATCTGCCGCGTCAGCATCACCGTCTCGTCCGGCAGTTCCGCCACAAAGTACGGTCCCCGTTCCGGCAGATCGCTCGGTGCGGTTAGCTTCGGTACCTTTTCCAGCTGCACGCTGTACTCCTCGCCCTTGTCCTCCAGCACGTGCGCTATCTTCCACGCCACGTTTTCGTCGATGCCGATGGCGTTGATTTGCAGGTGGCCCGTTTTAAAGTTGCGCTCGTAAAAGAACACCTTCTGCTCCCGGTCTGCGTAGAACTGGGTGAGCGCCTGCTTGAACCGTACCAGCTCGCCCCACTGCGGTTCCGACAGCAGTGCCGCACACTGGATGTGCGTGATGGACAGTATTAGTATGTGCGTTTCCGTGATGGGACCCTTCGCTAGGGCGAGATAGAAATGTTCGCCAACCGATATGATGAGATGCTTCTCGATGCTGCCGGCCGACAGACAGAACCAACACTGTTCCTGATCGAACGTTGGGCGGGCGCGCTTCTGGGCTTGGTTCGGGTCGTTGCTGCGACGTTTGTTCCGCCTACCGTCATCCCGCGTGCTCATGTCGTAAAAGTATTGGTCGTCCCGCTGTTCATCCGCATTCTGGCGGTCGCCTTCCGCTAGTAGGGATAGGTTCTGATATGGGGAGGCAATTTCGTCCGTTGTTTTCTGTATTAGTTCCAGCACGCGCATCTTCTCGACCGGCGTTATGCTTAGGGCGTAAATGTGTTTCTTCTTTTCTGGATTGCCGAAAGAGGCCAACCCAACGAAACGTGTCGCAAGCTCCATCTGAGTGTTTTTATCTGGAAGATTCCTAAAAGAGGTTTCATTTGGGTGTTATTGCACGCTTTTGGCACTACATGACACAAGCTCGTACTTACCGGTACGGTGGCGATTCGTAAAATTCGTCATTCAAGCCGCAGAAGTGATACCTCGGTTTGACGGCGTTCGCCAGCCAAGACACCAGCTTGCAGCTTTCTTTTACCTTTTCCTGCATACCGAAAGGCCACTGAGACGTTAGCAGTATGTCGATACCTCTAAAGTCTCCCATATTGGCTTTGCTGGCCAAACACGAGTCACGAACCGCGATAGCGTCGGCTTTGCTGTAGCTCCACTCATTGCTTTCGGTCGCCGATTGCTGTGAACTTCCGCTGAGGTAAGCAATTTTAAGCCCTCCGGATGTGGTGTAAACGCCACGCTTGCCTAGGTAGCTTAGATTCGTGCAGATATCTCCGTCCTGGGTGTCGAAATAGTGTTGAGCAAGGTCCTTGCGCGTCGGACCGAGTATGTAAACCGGTGCGGAAACTAGAACGACGAAAGAATGTTAATTCTTAACGTGCTCCATCCTTTTACCTAACATTCGTTACTTGTTTTCGAATTTCTCTTGTAATCCTGCAGAACCTCCATTTCGGCGCTGGTACCGAAAAAGTCCCCAACACACAGCACCAAATCGAACGGACCGCTCTTTTTGTTTACATTCTCGATGCGCGCGAAAAACGATTTCAGCTTTCCGCGTACATCGCCACACACCAACCTGCAAAAACGGGATGCAAATCATGGGAAAATAAGTTCAAATAGTTTTATAATTAATGTATAAGCAGCTTACAGCTTTAATTTTTGCTCCATTTCGGTGAAAACCCCTAACAAAGTAAACCGTTTGCCGATGGAAACAAAACAATTCTGGTGAAAGCGGAATTGACAGCACATGCTGCGGTAGAAAGATTCTTGCTTGATTAAGATACCGCTTTGAAAATTTTCTTTACACCAAGATTCATACAGACTGCTTGTTTCGGAACGTACATTACGTGTTGTTTATTTGGTTTTAAAAGTTCAGTTATATTAAAAAAATAAATTAATTCATATAGTCAAAATATAAATAAATCAGGTATTTCTTGAAAGCTTCTTACTGCTATTATTACACAATATTTAGAGTTCTCATTTCTTCAGTCGTTTGTTCTGTCTCCGCAGCAGAAGTTAGCTCGTAGCTGTAAGACGTTCGATAGTCGATCGCTTGCGCCGTAAACATATAATTACAAGGATATTCCAACGTAAAGTGAAACTTTAAGGTAGGTTTCGGCGCGTTTGATGATTCATCGGGCAAATCTTGCCATTTTGTAAACTGTAAGGCATATCCCAGCAGCTCCAGGTACCCGTTTACGCTCAGCTTCTGCCCATTGCACACAATTTCTCCATCTTTATCTGTGGTGCAGTTTATTTGCATCACTTCTTCATTGTTGAGTGCAGATGTTTCCTCTTCTGTCCCTCTAATATGTGTAACGTTTGGTTCCGTTTCTGCTTTGACCATTTCTTCGGTAGATATACTTTGGTTGTTGGTGTAATCAGAAACAGTTTCCTGAAGCTCGGGAGTTGCGGTTACGTAGGAGCTTTCCTCAACTCGACATACTCCAGGGGGGTGTGATAACATCTCACAGTCTATTTCTTCTAATGAACCGACTGGAGAAGAATCTTGGTTTGGTTCAGTGGAAGGAAAATGATCTGGGGACGAGGAAGTGCCTTGAGCAGAATAATCACTTGATTCGGTCGCTGTGTAATCGTTTGTGTCTTCATCGAATGAGTTTGTCGTTGACGGTGTTTGAGCAGGTCTGACCCGTCCAGGGATGTCCCATGCACCATCATCCCACTCCATTTCATCGTAGCCGGGACGAGACTTCATTGATTGCGGAGCAGCTGAGGTCGTCTTGTTAGTATCATCATCGGACGCATAGAGACCAGTCTCGGTACTCGATTGATAAGAATTCGTTGGAATTGTAGTTTGAAGCTCATCTCTGTAGGTTGATGTTGAATCAGACTGTTCAGGAACACTTCCCGGTGTATAAGAAGCATCAGTCGCATCAGTATCACCTTGCTCATACTCATAGTCATCATAGCCGGCAGTATTTTCCTGGTTGAAGATCACGGATTTCGTGGTGCCATAGGCTGCATTTGACTCGCCAACTAGCGACTCTGCATCGTCCAGATAGAGTGGCTGCGTTGTATCGTAGTACATCGGTACACTGGAAGTGATCTTCGTATTGATAGCGCTTATCACTGTCGTCGGTTGTGGATACAGTGTGGTGGAGTCGATGCTATGCTTCACCTTGTATTGCTCTATGATTCTTTCGTGCGGTATGTACTCGCAGGACTGCAAATGTTCCGGCACGCAGCATTCCTTTTCGATGTTGTAGTACATCTTGTAAGGGCATCTGATGAAGAGGAAAAGCGTATTTTACGAAATATGTTCCACAAAAGAAAAAAAAACAGAATCACCAAATAACTTACTCATAGCGAATCTGATAGAATGAACCATCCATGTTCGGCACACAACGGTAGTATAGTGTGCAATCTTTAGCCGTACGGAACTGACCGTAAATGTGACATTCCGGGAAGTACTCTTTGCTAAAGTTGTGCAAGATCTCCTCCTGGGGAAAGGGCGTAGAATGTGTTTGGAGAAAACTACAGTGTTAAAGTGTGAACTATTCCCCCATACCTGAGCTTCGTAGCACTTGTTCGTGGAAGAGCACTTTTGCAAATCAGGATGGAAAAACGTCCCGGGAGGACACTGATAGACATACTGGTGGAAGTTGTAATTGTGCTCCTGGCATTTGAAATAGAACGAACAGTTGGATGGTATCGGAAATAGACCTGTTGAATCAAGCACAAACAGTTTATTGTGTGATAGATTTAAATTAAATACAACAACAATCTTTTCTTACCGACTCCACTGCAACTGGGCACAACAATGTTACAGTTTTGCGATTCATCGTGCACCTTGATCGTGTTCGGTTCATTCAACGTCTGTGCAATGCATCGCTTCTCTGTGTCGCTAAAAACCTGAAATATTCGACTATTCTTAATTGTGTTCGAAATAAATATAGAACTTTTCGCTGAAAGCTTACCGTGTTGTCCGGACAAAGTCCGATCATCACCCCGTCCGGATGACACACGTAGTAAAAATCTCTTCTGCTAAACGTATGCAACCCACTGTCACCGTGAGCACATTTAGTGGACTTTGTAAAAAAGGGAATATAAGAACGTTAGATTTAAAGAATTAAGGTGCTAAAAACCCTCCCTACTCACATGATCCATGATGACGAGAAACCCTCCACCGGGAAAGTCACGACACTTTTGCTTTAGCTTATCGTAGTACTCCAGCTTCGAGCAGATTGTCTTGATGGCAGAAGCGATATTTTAAGGGACAAATTATTCTCCGAAACTGTGTCATTCGTTTTCATTTTCCTCTTACCGCCTCACAAACTCCTGTTTCGTTAGCTGCCGGAGTCTCCGTTGATGTTCCACCCACCACTTTCGCACATCCCATTAGCAGCATAGCAACGCAAACACTTCCCAGCCCGAACATTATGCTGCACGGCTACGGGTTAATTGTATAATAGCCAGACAAAACCAAAACTGTGCTCCACAGGAGGCGAACGTCCGATCGTAACTGGTAGATGGTTATGGTTACTCTTTTCCAAAAACTATGACCCATCAGTAAATTTACCCATGCATGGCCAGTGAGTTAGTCACATCCATCGTCTACGTTTGTTTTTTGTTTGTCTTACACTTTTCCCCATCTCCACTTCGTGCACGTTGTGTCTGTTAAAGACAGTGGAAAATTGTCACGCTTTTCCGAAGTAACCCGTGCCCTAATACTCTCCAAGTCATCACTGTAACACGTTCACTGCTGCACGTTCTCTCGCTGTAAAGCGTGATATCGCTCACTGCAGCACGATCAATATGGAACCTTCACGATCAGCCGAAAAGAAAACAATAACAAATGAATAGCCAGCGATGATTCAAAATTATGATTTGCTTATTTATTAAATTTTCTTCATTAAAAGCCTAGCTGTTAGAGACACGGTGCTAATGTATATGGGCTTTAGCTCCCTGGGTTCGGGTTCACCGGGCCAATTCCGGTGCGCCGAGTACATTCGCTTAAGCCTACGATAGAGCATAGAGCATGAAATTGGGACAAAAGGAAGTTGCCCCGTTTTTTGCTGTTAAATCAAACTCGAATAAATATAGAACAGTACACATCGCAACTCTCATTCATTGGTCCTCCCTATCGTACATCGGACATTCTTCAGGCTGGTGGCGAAGATAAACTGCCCACGGTATAAACGGTATCCCTCCGGTACAAGTAGTAAGTAGTATTAATGATTAAAATATGTAAGTATGCTTATACGCCTAGCTTCATCTTTCCCTCCCTACACTACGCTTACGTATGGTGATTGCTTTCACCGGAATGTGTCTTCCTTTCCTTTACTGCCGTTAGTATGTCTGCAATTTAAATCCACCTGCCACGAACAACACCGCGATCGAGCCAATCGAGATGTGTTACACTTCAATCACAGTACTTAACGTTATGAGCTTTCAGTTTTGGTTTATGCTGTTGTGTTGGTGTGGTTTTTTTTATTGTATGCTAATTCTAGCGCCTCTGGAGGAAGCTGGAGGAAGCGCGATGAATGTGATCAGTGAACACTTGGCCTAATTGCTAACCTTACAAGCTGCTGTAACCCTATCTGTTTCTTGGAGGGGAAATGGTTCTGGTCGAAGACTATCCACCAGGGTCTATGCTCACTGCATACTTGGAAGTGTGTTTCATTGTTCGATCTGTTCGATTGTCCTATCAAATAAATATCGATTGTCCCTCCCGCCTGTGTTTCTATTCCTCCGGTACCTTAAGCAAACTTAATGCGCACCTTAGCTTGCTTCGGGTGCGCTTAATTGAAGAAATCCTACAATTCTATGCATCCGTTTATCCGTTTTTCGTTTCCGTTACGCTTCAGTTTGAATTCCATTCCCCTAGACATTGTTGCCATCCTCCGTCTGATCGACGGCTATGCTGCGCAGCGATCTGAAATGGGGTTCAAAGTGGATCGTTTTGTTATATTCTGTAATTGCAAGAAAGTGCAAGAAAGAAAGAGAAAGAGATCAGATGGAATTTTAAAGATAGAGTTGATGGAGGAAGATGAAGATGTGCAGCGAATCTGAGCGGAGTGATGCATTCTTGAGTGATCTTACCTTGAACGTTCGAACAGTGAAGGATCCGTGTAGATCGGTTCACTTGGGTCATCGAATTCGCCTTTTGGAGCACCGGCCCGGGACAGTGGATTCATTACCGGTATCTGGCACATTCGTGACAGGTTGCTGTAAATGATACGACAAGAGTCACGATTTTTTTCATGCTTTTAAACTTTTACTTCTCATCTCTACTCACCCTGTAGCGAATGTTTTCTGTAGTCCACTGCCGAAAAGCGACACACCGGGCGTACGCACGTGAGGTCCTCCCCGGCTCGCGGTCGAATGTGCTCGCCCAGTCGCTTCAAACTGACTCCCGGCTGCGTTGTGCAGTGCGGACGGGCTGAACGAATTGACCGGCGAGCTACGGTCGAGCGTACGGTTCTTGACAAACACCTTCCAGTAGCTACGATACCCAATGCCGGCAGCGAACGTGATGCTGATCAGCAGAATGATCAGCAGTATGACCGCACTGATCAGCCCGTAATATTCGGCATGCGTCAAGCAGACGGACTCGACCGGTGCCACCATCTTCCGGGCGACCGTATCCTGTTGCATTTCCTCGCGCGACTGGAACACCTGCAGCGGGTGAAAGTAACGAGACTTTGAATTATTGCTTGAACCGTCTAACTCGCCAGCTGCTGTGCCTCTGTCCGCAATACCTCAATCATTTCCCGCACTTGCTCCGGCATTTCCGCTGAGCTGGTTGGATCCGCTTCGGCCGCTATCGTTTCGCCTGCGTCCCGCGATTTTGCGTCGCTGGTGGCGTTCTCGTTCACCATCGTCCCGTTCACGACGGACACTTCTTCGTCATCTTCCTGGTCGTCCATGCTGCCCGCTACCAGCGGTTCGGCCGTACCGATCGTTTCCGTCGCATTTTCAACCGAACGTTTGCGCCGGCCAAAGGAAGGCTCCGAACGTCCACTGGGACCTGGACAGTATGCCTGAAGAAATGGAATGGAAGGAGGAAACTCTCAAAAACTGTGTGTTGTATGCAAAGACGCTAGCTACACTACGCTACCGGTTGACATCCTCCACGGCATGTTCGCACGGTGGCCTCAAACACGAGGAAGTTTGATTCTGGAATCTTGAACGCATTGAACCGCGCTTCCAGTGCATCGTTGTCGCGAGATCTTCCCAGCTCTGGGAACACCAAACTGTCCACAGGGCAGCTAACAGCCAGAAATGAACCGATCGGGATGTTAAGAATCTATCCTTATTGATTTTAAGCTACATAAGCGAAAACGTAATCTTACCCATAATTGTCGATCAACTGTACGCTTCGACCAGAGTATGGATCCCGCGCTACCACGTTCGTGGCGAAGATGTCCGTTGCGTGACTGTAACCGTCCTGGGATTCCAGCCGGAACGTGAGCGGATCACCGACGGCGATCGTTGTCGTCGGGCGACCCTGGTACAGAATCATTAGCCGCACCTTGTTGCTCATCGAGTTCTCCGCTGGCAGGTACTCGATCGGGATCGGGCTACCGGACCTGTCAATCGATTGAAGACTGCGCTTGAGAAGCATGCAATGGACGTTCTTTGTCTGCGAATCATGTTGGTGGGCAAGGTTTCAGGAGCGTGGAGCGTCACAGTGTGCCTGTTGCCACCTGTTCTAGCGCCTACAACATGATCGGAGCAAAGTTTTCTTTTTCGTTCGGTACACATAGTGTTAGTAGCTAGTCTATGGCTAGTTACTTTGAGATTCATGCAAAAACTATTCATGCTTGTTTTAATAACTTTTTAGACATGTACATATGCAAGAAAAAAAGACCCTTTAATGGAAAGAAGATCATCACATACCCTGCGCCGATGTAGCCCGAGGTAACGACAGCTTCCCCAGGACCACGGAACATGCACGTCAGATTGAATCGCTTATCCCGTCCAGTTTGCACATTGTCCGAGAACTGCACCACTATGATGTTTGTCATCGTGTCTCCGTACTGCAAAGAACAGAACGATATCACCAGTTAAGACTAGTTTTAGCTCAATCCAAAGCTTATCCTACCCGTTGCGTTCCACACTCGGGGTATCCTTGCGGTCCACTGACGCGCAGCACATTCACCGTACCGCCGTTGCCACGGAAGAAGCACCGATCGTAGAAACCGTACGCGTAGATGCGCCCGACAAAGCCTTCCGGCGTGCGCAGCGTAAACTCCATGCCGTCCTCATTACAAACCTGTCCCACTGCAGTGTGCGAAACCGAAAACCAAAAACCAAAAGCCCAAGAGTGTGTGTGCATTAAAGAATACGTTTCCAAACTATTCAGAGCTCAGACTTTATTGGTATCTTCATCCACGCTTACCATCCAGACACTCGTCGTGTGGTCCACCGCGTCCCGGTGTCCGCTCGTAGTAGTCGGCAGTATCACTCTCGAACATCTGCGTGCTCGGCACCTCCAGGTCGCGCGAATCCCGATCGCTCAGCTCACAGTTGCCCTCCGTTTCGTACGGTGCGCTGTCCCGGTAGTTGAAGCTCCGGCACATAAAGTCCCTCGCGCCGGCACACTCCTGCTGGCAGATGCCGAGCGACGGTGCATTGATCACGCGCCGAATGTACTGTTTGCGCATCTTTCGCTTAGAAGCGACCTGCTTGAAGACGTCCGTATTGTCGCAGCGCGTTTCGTACGGTCGTTGCGGTCCGTAGCCCCCGAATCCATCGCCACCGCCGAGCGTGTTGTCGTACCCGGTTCCGGAAGGTCCGTAAGGAATTTCAAACGGGTAGCCGCCACCGTCCGGTGCCATACCGACCGCCGGTCGGCGGTAGCCTCTGTCACGATCGGGAAAGGCAGGCATCGGAGGAGGTGGTGGAGGTGGCAGACGCCCTCCCCCACTTGGGTAGTATCCACCGTAACGATCGTCAACGTATCCACGTTGTGGCTCATATCCGCCCATGTAAGGATCATAACCTGAAGAGCCGTAAGTAGTAAAGAGGGCATTTAGAACATGATCCACACTTCTACAAGCTTACATGAGTAGGTTTTGGTATTTCTTTGCCATTTTTTCTTTTCAATTCCTGTGAGTTCTTCTCCTTTAATTCCCCAAAGTACAAGGATAATATAGAACACGTACTTGGTAGGGTCTAAATACTCCATAATAGTTTGGGGTACTTCCTTCAAGGATTTGAGTGATTGTCTAGAACTAATTTAAAAATCTAAAATTACTTAAATGCCTACAAGACATAAGCTCTAAAGCCTGAGCGATCTTTAAGGTAAGGTTCCTAGAAAGTGAACTTGACATTTCTTAAATTCTTAATATTTGCCGTATAAACGCACCATGTAGAAATATAACTGCGTTTCTTCCTACGTAGGATCTTTTTAGGGTTGAATTAAACTATTCTTTGCTGCTTATCAGACTTTCAGCGATTTTGTCCAGTACGGGGGTCCTTGTTGTTTTTCAATTTTCGTGCATAAAACTAATATTTTATATAGATCAAATGGGTTCAGCAATACTTTGTTAGATTTTAGCATTTATTGTTAAATCTTAGAGGGTAGACAGTAAGAATGATTGAATTGAAATTGGAATTGGTAGTTACAACTGTTTGTGTGCTATAAACGTGATATGTGGACATGTAAACGAAAAATATATTTACCCGTTGGACGTCCCGGTCCGGTCATGTACTTGTGGAACGGCGAAACATTCGGTGACGTTGGATAGCGTCCCTGCGCACCAACCGGCTCAAGCGGGTAGCGTGTTTCCGGCGGCGGATAGCGATTACTATCGATCGGACGTACCGGGGCAGGGTATGGATCGGGTCCGTAGCCGCGGTTCGGTGGCGCTCGCGACGGCACTACCGGATACACACCCGACCCGTACATGTGCGGCATGTACTGGGGTGGAGGATAGCGTGTCGCTGGCGGAGCCATTGGCGGGTACCGTGAGTCTGGCCGCTGGGAATGGACCGGAGGTGGATAGCGCGAGTCGGGCGCTGGACCGGGTGGGTACCGGCCAGTGTCCGGCTGGCTGGGAGGGTAACGTGCGTCGGGAGGATAGCGCGAATCAGATGGATAGCGTGAATCCGGCGGTGGAGGTGGATACCGATCCATCGGATAGCGAGAGTCCGGCATAGGTGGAGGATAGCGAGAGTCAGAGGGGTAGCGTGAGTCGGGCGGAGGCATTGGAGGTGGAGGATAGCGCATTGGACCACCCGGTCCTGGGTACATTGGGTCGGGGTCACGATCTCCCGGATAGCGATCGGTGGGACCGTAGCGATCACCTGGGAAACGATTGTCGTACACGGGGGGATAGCGTCCATCGTAGTCACCGCCTCCGGATGGGTACCGGTCGGTGCCGGGACCGACCGGGTAGCGGTCGGTGGAACCCGGATAGCGATCGGTCGGTGGATAACCACCGGGGAAAGGTTCACCTGCAAGAAACGGGTGGATGTGTGCTTAGGGTTTGCGTGTATTCCAGCACGGTTCTTAGTGCCTTTTTCGATTTGCGAAAGTGGTGTGAGCACACTTGAATATCTGAATATCTTGAGATCCAGATGACGATTCCTAAATTATGAGTTTTTCACCTCTTCACTTGTAATCCCTACATACCCATTATTGACAAGGTGCAAGGAATGCATGGAAGAAAGTTAACTGTGTAACTTACCTCCATAGTCTGGTCGTTGTCCCATCGGATACCGATCGCCCGGTGGATAACGTCCCGGAGGAATCCTATCATCCGGCACACGATCCCGATCGCGATCTATCAGAAATGAAGAAGAAATAGAAAAATTGAAAATGTATACTTTTAACATCCCTGACTTTGCTTACCTCCTCCATACGGTGGCCTCCAGTCAGTTGGATCCGGTCGTCCATTGGTCGTGTCCGTGTCTCCCCCCACTAGGTGTGCTTGGAAAGAATAGCAACGAGAAATTCGGAATTCGCAGATAAAGCGGTTTGCGCAGGGATGGTACAGCAGTTGGAAGGGTGTGTAGCGAAGCAGTTGGAGGTGGATCGTGAAAGGAGTCGAAGGAAGGAGGACAGGTGGTGGAATCAATCAAACATCTTTACGAAACGCACGGTGTGGCCCCCGGGGCCCTCCGGGAGATACTCACGCATCAAGTTCTCGTAGTAATCGTAATCGGCATCGTAGATGATGCGCATACCGTCCCGCTGGTTGTAGCGGCTGAGACGACAGGTGCGGAACCGATCGCTGTAGACGGCCGACCGGCATTGGAAACTCGTCTGCCGCAGGCATTCGTCAAGACACTCGCTCAGCGACCTGCCAGTGATTTCCGAGTGAAACTCGCCGCCTAGCCGCGAGTTGCGATAGCGCTGGAAGGCGGTATCGGGCCGGCGGCCGCTCGCAAACAGATGGGACGTGACGGAGTTGTCCGGATATTCGGAGCCACGCTCTGGGACGAGGATCAAGCAAAACGGGAAAAAAGGGGACGGTCGTTTGGATTTTGTTTTCCTGTTTTTTTTTTTTGTTTTGGTTTCACTTAAAACCGCTAAGGCGCTGTTTTTCTTTGGATGGCGTATGGATGGGCCCATTGGATTCCCCCTCTAGGATTTTGTGGTTCATTGTGGGCAAAGCCGATAGGAATTAGATTACTTTAGATTACTGAAGGACGCTAGACGATCCTGAACGTGTGAGTGGTCCCAAGAAAACAAAAATCAGGGAAGGAAATCGCTGACAGGGCAAAGGGCGCGAATGCTTTGGCGGGCCTGTCGGATGAGGTCCCGTCGTCTCAGCAGCCACCAGAACGAGGGAGGAATTCTCGAGAAAGACTACAAGTATACGAGTACTGGCTTCACATTGGGATGGAAGGACACTATGGGAATAGGGAAGCATTTTACGCGCCCCAGTTCGGGACGTACCAAAACTACAGTGACGAGGAATGACGGGTCTGATGGACTTCATGTAGGCAAGCGTGCTATCGAGTTACTTAAGCTTATAAGAGACACAGAAAGAGAGCGTTTAAGCGTGCGCATGGATAGTATCTCAATCGTACGATTGAGCGATTGATCTACTTCCACCACTAGAACAGCTGAACCTTGACGGGGAGAATCCAATGAGCTCCAAAATCCACCGAAAACGGAGCAAAAACCCCAGCAACGATGTCTGGGCGTTCTTAGGCAAGCGAAGCGCAAAGCGAGATTGGCCGTCCTTCCCAGTATGGGAAGCGACGGGCGGCATACTTACGATTGTCCAGACACACCAGATCGTAGAAGTGATGCGTCGGACTGGAGCTGATGCTCAGATCGTCCTTCTGCGAGACGGAATCTTCCTCCGACAGGATGCACTGCTTCGTCTGATCATCGAACTCGATCGAACGGCAGAAGTACTTCTCCGCCCGCAGACAGAGCGATTGGCACTCCTCCAGCGTCATGTTGTTGAAGATTTCCACCTCGAACGGCCCGCCGAGACGTTTGTTCTCTTCCTTCACGTACACGATCAGTCCATCACAGCGCCGCTCCGCGTTCAAGCAGGTGTTCTCCAGATAGTCCGAGTTGGGGTCGTCCTCCAGCAGCTCCGGATGCGTTCGGCGCGTGAAACGGCTCATGGCACAGCTGCGCAGCGTCGAGTCGTAGTTGGCCGAGCGGCACACAAACGAGAACTCATTCAAACACTTGTCCTCGCAGTCGGAACGGTTGGCAGCCGTCACCTCCTTGATGTCGGACACTGGCAGCTTCAGCTTCTTTCGCGGATGCCGCTCAAACACGTACCGTCTGCTGGGACATTCTCGATCGGGACGACTAGCTGTGGGTGTGGGAAATGGGCAAAAAAGTTGTAAGAGCTTTTGCTTGGGGTAAAACGAACGAGAAGGTCCACACTACTTACAGGTAATGCAAACTTCTGTAAAATGCACACTGTTCGGTACGAGCATCAGGTTGCCGATGCCCTCGGGTGCGGCCTGTTCCCGCGTTAGGTAGCAGGTCGACTCCTCGTACTCAACGCTCCCGCTAAACGAAGCGATCCGACTGCCAGGCTGGAAGTCAAAGCTGGTGCAAGCACGTCCAAGATTGTTCGATGCGGTACGATCCCGCAGGCACAGGTCCTGACACTTCTCCAGCACTCGGAACGGTGGGGCGGAATCACGCACGACGTCATCGTCGAAGCCCTGGAGCTGCTGGTTCGGGAGCCGCTCGTACAGGACGCGCCCCTGGCCGTTGTTGCAGGTCGTCTGACCGAGCACCAGGGCAAACCGGGCGACCAGCAACACTAAGGTTAGATCCGATAGCCCCGGTAGGAGCTTTTGCCTTTTGCGCATAGCGAACACGGGCAGCTAGCTCGCTGCTAATGTGGCCACCACCGGATGATACTTTTGGGAATGTTCTGATAAACTTACGTTAGGGATGGGAAAAATAGGGATTTGTGGGAAAGGACACAAGTTGCAGTTTGATGTACGGCTCGTATTAAGTATCGTTCGAAGGTGAAGGCCTAAACAGAAAGTGTTTTCTGCATCTTTCGTGCATGTCACCACTTCATAGCTTTTACCGAACTGAAAGAGGAAGCAAATGATTGAAGAAAAAGGGTTTAATTTACTTTTATGATCTAAATGAACTCATTTTATAATTATCAGAAGTTTTCGAGCATCAAAATCCTTTTAATTCTGATTTTTTAGCTGAGATAGTCCTTTTGTCAACCAATTGCATACTTTCAGGGGTTTTAACATCGGCTATATTTCCTGCAACATGTTATCAATAGTTTTATAAGAATAAATTGGTTTTTTTTATCCAATTTGGTGAGTATTTTTACTAGTTGTACTGCGTAATGAGATGTTGCAAACTTTCTTTTACCACCCCTTGCCACTAACCATCATCATTTCGTTGCAAATTCGGTCGGCTCTGCTTCAACAAAAGTAGTCGTAGTTCGTGTATAAAGCGACAATTACAAAAAGAACAGTACTGAACATAGCTCGCAACACACAAAAAATTCTTCCAATCTGTGTGTATGAAGAGAAATTTTTCCACAGTCACTGCCTGTAACTGTCCAGTGTCCAGGGCGCATTTAACTTAATTCTTTTTTTTTTACGTTTCATCTCCCATCCGTTCTGTACCGCTTGCATCGAGCCTAAAGAGAAGCCACTTTGGTGCGAACAACATGGGGGGAAGGGTTCAGCATTCGGTGGCCCTCGGTGGCCCCCCTTGAATTGTTTGCGGTTGGATCGCGGTGTGTGCGTTACGAAGAATAGTTTTCGAAGAGTGCAAAAGAGAAAAACCGGAACCAACTTCCGCCGCTGATCGGAACAGTTGATTTGTCACGGTTTATGAGTTTCAAAAAAACATCGCGAGACTGTAAGGGACACGGAGGGATGGAATGATGGAGAACCTCTGCACTAGAGAAAATGGGCTAGAATGATCTGACGAGCACCCCCTGTTGATTGCGTTTGAAGGGGAACCGTACCGAGGGCGTGTGTGGTGGCGAGGAGTACTGCTGGAATGTAATTATTGCTTAGTGTGTCGGGGCGTTACTGTGGTCAAATGAAATGCGTAGAGCCTGCGCTGCGTTCCGAGCCCAAAAAAAACCCATGATCACCGCTGGGTGTGCGGCGTTCGTACTGGATAGAATATTACCGAGCAACTCGAGCGTGATCACGGAAAATTGGACCATCAGAGCCCTGAATCTCGGCATGTACCTACACGTTCTGGCGCGTGTTATCAGCCAAAGGGGCACTGTATGTACGAAGGACAGTGCTTTACCGCTGATTGAGGTCAGCAGCAAACCCACAGGTTTTGTAATTTCGATCGAACAGCTCGTGTGTGACGAGTTGCGCGTGTTGGTCGGGCGATGGGGTCGTAGGAAAAACCACCATTAAGTGTGGTAAGGTCGCGTGCGTTTGTGGTTTCGATCAAATTAGGTTTCCCTAGAACCATTTTTTTGTGGTGATTCGTCGATCAACAAGGTAATTTGAAGGTGTGACAACATTAATGTAAAGGTGTTCGTTTATGCACGCTCGAATTTTCCTAGCAAGAATGATTTTTTTAGGGGAAAGCTAACAAGGTTTAGGGGATAGTGGTAGGTGTGGTGTTTTAGAATGAATGTCTATTATTTCTATCATGTTGTATGCATTTTATTACAGGAAAGTATGATTATTGATTATGTTACCAATTAAATCGAAGAAGTTTCGAAATAAATGGACAAAATTATCTAACTGTTCTGACAAACTGGAAAAACCCCTGAAGGGTCAGAATTTAATCGTTACCACTTAATCGTTGAAAAAAAAAACATAATTACGGTACAAATAGGTTTGGATAAATAAACAAATAAATAAATCAAACAAAAATATATTTCAGCTTAAATGTGAAGCCCTCCAACGTCAAAACTCTTTACGAAAATCGCGAATCACTTGAATTGTCTAGAGTATCGTTTATTCTGAACTGTTTCGTTCTGTATATTCTGAAATAGGTTTGCACAATAAAATAAATAAGACACGAGAAACGGAAAATTTCGCGTTACTGCCCATTTATCAATTTTTGAATAAAAAATCCTGACACTTTGCGCACGACAGAAAATTTCCATAATCATTTCAATATTTGCAAATTGACAGTATTCAAGTATGTAAATTAAACCATTTCAATTTAAAAATCAAACTTAAAAATCAATATTGAAATGTGTTGGGACGCTTCTTTGCAGAACGCCTAAAGTTATGCTAAAGAGTAACATTGGATTATTAGAAAACTAAATAAGCAAGATTTGATGCTAAGTTGACCACACCAAGTTGTAAGTACCATTTAGCTTAAACCAGTAAAAGCTTGCTTACTACTTTAGCCTAGCTAATATTTGATGATTTTCCTTACAAAACACAATTTTCTCACCTTTTAAACTCAACACGCTGTGGCAGACAACAATTAAGCTGTATAAGTTCACAAACACTTTCCAACACTGTCGTGCTTATAAAAGCTCTCTGCTGCCTGCAAAAGGTAGAGGTTAAACCTTTACTGTAAGAATCACAAATTTTTACTTGAACTCAAACACACGTCACGACCCATTCACTTTTGGCATTTGGGTTCAAACACTAAGCAGTCAATAAAATCATTCCGTTTGCTCACTATTCCAACATAGAGAAGGTAATATAAAACTCACTGTAAAACTTTTCCATCCACTTTGTCACTAACGGGCACACGTCGGTTGGCGCTCACCCTCTGCACCCTTCCACTCGCCCGGTTATGCAAAAACGATTGTGTAACACGGCTTTTGCCAAAAAGCCAACCCTTTGCCCAAGATCAATTCCAAACCCGAAGCCTGTCGAACCTGAAGCTTCTGGCGCAAATAAACCGTTCGCAGCGAGATCTCGTAAAGCACTGAATATCGGGCGACAGAATATTCTGCCTATAATGTCCCCATTTTTCCACCCAGACCCACCGAGAAAGGGTAAATTAGCTTCTGACCCCACCGGGTGATAAAGTGCACGCACGAAAGGGATGGAAAGTGTATGTGTGTACGAAATATTACGGGAGTGAAAAAAAAGAACATACTAACTCACTGACTATTTTATGCTGCCGAGCTGACGTGACGCACTGGTTGGTTGTTTTTTTTTTGTCATCCACTGGTGGACAGTTTTACATACCTACACACACACATGACTAAGGGAGGAAAAGATGGAATGCATTATCGTGCTGCTGGACTGGTGTTGGTTCGGGCGCAAGTCCGATCCGCGCGTATGATCAATTGTGATCTATCGCGTCAGGTTGAACGCTTCGTTGACCCGGCCTACCGCTCCTCCCCTTCGGTTCGACCATCGCTCTCGCTCTCTCTCTCTCCCGACGGGTGGTGGTGGACAGTCTGTTCGGGAGGTGATGAAATGGAAATGCGATTTTCATTTAGAGAGGACTGCTGGAACCAAGGGGGCGCAAGGGGAGAACAGAAAAAGCGGAAGTTCTTTTGTTGCACGCATCCGGAAAGCTGTGCCGGTGTGAGAATGTGTGCAGCCTAGAGACCCCTTCTCCCAGCCTCGCTCTCCACCGTACCCCTCCCAGGGTGACGGATCGGAAACTGTTCGGGGTGGTTTGGGAGCGTTTAAAGAGTTCACCGACGCATCGAACGGGCGGTTGTGTGTTGGGAGAAAAGTTTTTACCCCCTTAACAAAGGTTTCAAACCGACCGGTTCAAACCATGGCCAAGCGGGATAAATGCGATTTACGCTGAGGTGGGTTTAGTGGTGGTTTTTTATTTCATTTCTTTTTTCAATCTTTTTCAAAGTATATATGACTAATTTGAAGCGATGTGGAAAAGGCCATTTTGGGGGAGGACACGTTTCGCATTTGAAATGATGTCATAAATGTTGAAAATGTTGAACGATGTTGTGTAAACCCTAAAGCCAACAAGGCATGGTTCCTTCGAATCTTTTTTGCGTTTGCTTTAAGCTAAAAATAGAAAATTATGCATTTTTAAGTGATTTTTAATCACCATTTTAAGCGCATGAAAATGCTAATGATGTAGTAAGTAAATAAATAAACAATAAACTATTTGACATGTTATGAAAATAAATACGAGCAATTATTAAGAGACTTTTTTAAGGAATGTAAAAAATATCTCCTGTATGGTTATGGTTTTTGACCCGAGTGATTGATATTTTAAAAATATTTTTTTTAATTTAAAAACATACCTTCTCATTAATAGAATATGACAATGCCATCAGATTCTCCTTCTAAGAAAAATTCTTGTTAGTGCTCCGTAATTTTTGACTCGGAAAAATAAACTTTCAGCTTGATGTTACCAAAATTCATGACACAGTTCAATTTAAAGTAAAGCTTAAATTTTAAATATTCAATTAACATGCATAAATCGAATACATCAATCAATCAAAGCATATAAAGAAGCGAATAGTGAACGTTAGTTTAAATGATTATGTTTCATCTATAATAAAAAAAAATAAAGCAATGCAATCGACTTAGGGTTAATTTTATCTCTAATGATTTTACTAATTTTTGTGCATGTTATACATTCAAAATCATGGTTTTTATGTTAAACACAATTTTTTCATAATTTTGTATCATATTCGTACCATCATAAAATTTATTAAAATATGTATAAATACTTTTAACGGCAGAGAAACCTCTTTCACTGTTCGACATGTTTTATTAATTTCATTCCAGCGTCAATTTAAAAAAAATGTAAATAATTTACCTCCGCTTGTGCAAAAGTGACACTATCAAATCAACGAGCATTTTATCTTTCTATGTCATGGCAAATAGAACGGTTCTATAAAAACACAAATCATCATTAGGCGATGAGCTATCGCCAAGGTTGCAGCCGCAGCATTTCAACCTTCTGAATTGCATTGCTGCACAAACCGCTCTAAACATAATCATCGGTTGGAAGAATCGAGACACAACCAACCCCTGTCGGAAGTGACCTGCAATTGCCCGGTGCTGGGCAAACTTTGTTTCTTTCCACCACTTCTTGCGCAATTGACATCGATTCTTGATGTCTTGAAGGCAACGGAAAAGCAAAAAAAAAAAACAGAATCTTGCTTACGCATTGCAATTTTGTATTTCCTATCTCCACCGGCAAGACACGTCCGCATTGGCGGGGCTGCTATTCGCTCGGAGAAGAAGAGATACAAGTAACATCGTTGTTTGCAGCAGGAGACACACCGAGCCGCAAGGACAAGTGAAGCATTTAATTAGCATTTTCCAGCATGGCCAGCGATATCCACCGGGATATCTATCGACCTGTCCAGTGTTGCAGCAGAGAAGAGCTGGGGGGGAAGAGATTTCTATTTCCCATTTCTAGGATTTATCTGTCTTTCTGTAGTCTTCGCACCGGAGCGGCTCGGTATCGGGGTGGCTATAAATCTGTTTCGATTCGAACGCCGTTCAAGTTGAATGTACGATTGTAATCATTTGTGAGCGTTCCGCAAAAGCGTATTGCGAAAAGAAAGACCTTTTTCGTACCCGTACTCGATAAGATTGCGTACTAGCGGGCTTAGCGTCCTCGATCGATCGGGCAAAGGAAGGAGGCTGCCGGGCATCGTAGATCATGACAACTTGATAACTTACTCCCAAGCAATGCTTCTGTGTGTAGGATTTTACATCCCACCGGATCGAGCGAGAACTTCTGCTGGTGAAAATGATCGTGTTTTAGAGGCGCTAATCTAAATAATTACAATTCAGTGCTATCTCAAAGTCCTTCACCAGCAGTGCCGCGCACCGGGGTGAAATGTGGAGCAAGATCACTGTGGTTGAATTGAAACATTTTTAAGCATACAAACGACGCATTGAAATTCCACCACCGTGCTGACGGTCAAATCGAATGCACCGGGCGGATGTTTGGCAGACCATTCGCAACACCATTGGAACCGGAGCTCGGCAGCACGACAATACTGGACGGGTTTTAAACCGACGCCAGCACACCGCTTTGCCACACATTGATCGCTATCAATAGCCCAACCGCATCGGGACAGGGCACTCTGGGTTCTGGTGACACCTTCACGCTGGGTCACACCGCTTCATGGTGTTAATTTGTATGCGGCTAGAGACGGCCTCCTGTTTCGGGGGCAGTCAGGTGCGAAGGTCATCCGTGGGTAATGTATCCGAAAATAATAAAAAGAGCCCATCCCCACACACACCTCGCAGGTATTAGCTTGGATGCTGCATCTGCGGGCTAGTGCGGGACCACAATGGGCATTAGCAGTTGCGGTTTTCGAGGTGATTTGCATGTTAAACCTTCCACCCACAAACGCAACTTATTCCAACCCTGAACACCCCGAAATGATTTATCTCCCCCTACTGGGGCGGGGACGGGGAAAACAAAGCCATCGCCAACCGCCACACCAGTGTCCAGGACTGTCATTCACTGGACCCATTCCTGATGGTCAACAAACTTTTATCGAAGATCTCAATAAAGTAATTCCTGGTGTCTATTTTTTATCTACGTGTAGTTTGGGGCGAACAATTGTGTGGCGAATGGGATTTTGATTAGATTCCCATTAGTGGCCATTCTGGGCGTCAGGTTCAGGGACCTCCGGACAAATGTTGCGCGTGGTTGGAAGGTCATTTGGGAGGATTAAGAAAAACGTTGGCAACATTTTGGTGGATGGCATCAATTTGGAGTGCTTTAGAAAGAACGATGACTTACAAGTTCTTTGAATGATTGGATTATTGTTTAAGCGTTTGAATTACGTTTTTCTATGAGTTAGTTGAATATTCTGTAGCTTTTGAACAACCCGAAATCTTTGACGTCCTTGAGCTTTTCGAATTTTGTCGAGCAACTTCCTGCGCTTCCATAAATGCCTCCACATGCCCCTTAATGATCGAGGATTTTATTCAGTTATAGTGATGGTAATAACAGCCAGCATGCATAGAAGTTAAGTAGTAGCTTGAAAAACGGTTGCAAAAGAAATGATGTCAATCAATGGAACTACAAAAAAGTGATATCTAATAATCGAAAACCTACAGGAAGTATAAAACAATTGAAAAACTCAAGATTCATGTCCTAGAAATGCGAATTATAAAAAAGCAAACAAAGAAAGCTTATCATACAGGAATTACTATTCTTGAATGGATACACCATGTCATAGGATATTGCATATTGCGTATTGCATATTAGTATCTAAGGAAAGGTTCTTCCATGATTTTTGCGCCAAAGAAGAAGAAGAATTTGGTTTTTACGTTCCTCAAATTCAAATCTATCGAAGTCATTCGTTTGCATTTTAATTGCTACTTCTTTAAGGATAAAAAAAAAGAACAAAATTACTATAACATGAGCTTTGACGTACTCTAAGTATCGGATGACTTCTTGCTGAAGATCTTTCAAAAAACGTTGTTCTTTTTAACAATCATTTCATATGTCATGGCTTATGGAACGTTACAGCAAAATCGGTTGCAATAGTTACTAGACCACACATCTTCAACATAGGGACACCCGATAGTTGTTTGTAATATTTTAAATAGGAATACGTGCCAAGCAAATTATTCAGAAAATTGATATTTTACATTCCAACTAATTGTAGCTTTTTTAGCACAGCAATCAAACCCAACTGATAAACCCAACGTTTCCAAACATTGATACAACAAACAACTGAACGGGCGTGAGTTGCAAGGCTTGCTTCGTAGCCGATAAAAAGAAGCACCAACCAAAACGGCACCAAAGAGCAAAAATAGGGTTCATTAAAGTGTACCGACGCAACCGATTACTTTGAACGGGAACATCAATCAAAACGCACCGTGAGTGTTAAATGTACCACCTACCCGCTGCAAATAGACCACCGTGCGAAACAAAAAGAGGCGACCGGGAAACAAAAACCTCATCACCGGCAGGAAATGCCGGATGTCGGAGTGAAATCGAACGAATCGTAAGGCCTGTTTCGCTGGGCGTTATCCCGAGGTAGAGGCCACAGGGAACGGGACCATGGTGGAGTCGATTTCGGCGAGCGCTATATGCCGCCTGACGTCTTTTCGCTGGTGGATGTGCTTTGTTTTTGGGATGGTTTCGGTTTCGGCGTTGACCCGGTGGCTGTTTTGCGAACGCGAATGCGAAGAGATTTTGATGTGCTGCTGTTTGCAGTACGCGCAGGATGTTAATCGACACTATTTGGGTTGAAACGGTGAGGTACTAATGAGCAGTATTTGTGAGAGAAGAAGAGGAAGGAGTGATGGGAAAGGGTTACAAATTGAAGTCAGCATTAAGCTTGTTTCGTTGATTCCATAATTTAATTTCCTGTATTCATGTCTGATATCTCAAAACACCTAGAACACGCTGTTTTAATGAGCAACAGTGATCATTCCAGCAAAAATCTGACACAAATCCCTTGAACAAACCAGAAAACCCATCTTCTCCAAACAAATCCTGGCCCATTCCATCATACTTCTGGTATCTAATCATACAATCTAACACCATGTTCCGTATTCGCCCGATCACCGTTAGGTACCGTCTTGTCCCTTGGAAACCGTTCCCGGCAGCAAAAAGTCGATCTGCAGCACGGTGGACCCAGGGCTGGCCAAACTGGAAGCATCGTGTTTGTGATTTTTCGCGGCACGAAACCGAACCGTGCTGTTAACAAATAAATTATGATCAATATATGGACCCGTGCGACCGACCAGACGGCACAAACGCACCGTAATGTGTGTTTAATGTGTGCGTCGTGTACGAGCCGGTGCGCCAAAGTGGAAAATCTAGTCGAGTTGAGGGTTGAAATGGTGTAAACGGTGGAGGGGGACAGGGGGGGGGGGGGGGGGAATCGCAACGGCCATCAAGCCATTTTACACCGCACTGAGTGTGAAGCTGCGGGAACTGGTCGGGAAGCGTCCAAAACCCCTTGTCTGACCTTAAACTCTGAAGAGATGCAAAGCAAGTTTTTTTTTTTTTAGTTTTAGTGTCGATAGTGGCCGTCCTCGTTATTTGCATGCAGGGAAGAGAGCAAGTGCGGTTGGGCAGAGTATTCGGATGCTTGAAGTATCATCATCTTGTACATTTTCCGACCCTGCTGCACCCGGATCTGTGTGCGCCGGTTTGCCCGTACAAAACCGTTAATTATAAGTTTGAAATGTGTGGTCTGTGTACGAATTGGACAGAAAATAATGTCTGGATGGGAATGGGTTTATGTGTTCCCGATCTGTACCTAATGCTTGAAGTGCAGTTTCTTACGTTTTATGTGGAGCAGTTTAGGTTAGTGGAAAGCTCATTTAGATATGCGTTGCTTAAACACGTCTAATGCGCTCCAACGATGTGAAAATCTTGTTTTAGTTAAACTGAAATATGTTGTGTCGCTTGCATGTTTTCCAAGATTGGAGTTTGCAGCAAGATAAAAACTTGTCAATAAGCTGACAAGTATTTCAGACGATACTTACAAAGTGGAGGTTTTCTTTGCACTTTTTTGTTGTGACACTTTACCGTACGTCTGATAAAAAAGTTGTTACAAGTAAAACATTATTTATGGTGAATAAATGAATTCAGTTGCCAAGCCTCTGGAGTCGCTTAATTATTTCAAAATGATATGAAACATCCTAAAAACAACATCTTTATCATTTTGTAGCTGTATCTACACTTTCTCATGTTCGGTAATGCAACGCAACGCTTAAATTCAGATTTCAACACATTAGGGACTAACGCAACCCGTTCCCAAATGGGCGATTTGTATCATTACATCAGCACAAACGGCAAAGGAACCTGAGAAAATCTAATCCCATCCTGTCACAGCGAAGCAAATTGATGAGAGTTGGAAGAATTTTTCCAACGCCCCACCAGTGCGAGTGTATGAGAACGATCATAAGCGTTCAATTGTTTTATCCATATCGCGCCAACCTAAACATTGATTGGCATTTTGATGTGCTCTGAGCCAGTGGCCAGTGGGAAATTCAAAAGCCACATAAATAAACTGAAATGGTGAAGAACATGTGCGTCATGCAGCTGGACATCGAGTTGCGCATAGATGTACGCGGGCACCCGCGCGGACGGGTAAGTTTTCCCAGGGGACGCAATAAATTACCCTGATTGCTCACGGAATGAATTACGACGTATCTTCATGCGCCTCTCCCGGTTGTACCGGCTTTGTTCGCGTTGTTTTCTGTCTTCAGATCTGTGCGTAAGGAGTTGTACTGTTTTGTCCATACAAAACCATGCGGTACGTCCCATCCCGCCCTGCTAGCCCACGATGAAATAGGCAACGCGCCGCTCTAATGAAATATTTATGAAGTTTTCAATTTCTTCAATTGTCCATCGCGACGCCCCCTCGGGAAACGGATTTGTCTTGGTGGAGACTGCGCAACCGGTTGCGAGACACCGCGCACCACAAAAAGTGCGTTCCCGTCAAGTCCACTGCAGACCGTACAGTATGGGGCCGGTAGGGCTCATTTTCTTCGCCTGCCCCAACATGGGTGTCCAAGCGTTTGGTGCTATGCCAGCTCATTTCCACATAAAGTCAGCCGGTCGTGGGACAACCCGTAACGGGGATGTGCCTTCTTTTGCATTTCATTTCGAAATCGGTGCCGGAGTTTGACCGATACCGAAGCACAGGGCGGAGGGGTTGCTTCAGTGCGGCGTTACGTTGGTGCACTTGTTTGGAAAGTAGATTGGTTCGGACGGGGGCTGCAATAAACCTAGAGCGGGACAATGATCTAAGTGACAAGTGCGTATTGCGAGCAGGTGTCATTTCACCTGTTTGTTTTTACCGTGCCGATAGCAGATTGCTAGTGGCGTGTGCTTGCTCGGGGCAGTAAAGCTGGAAACGAAGCGTGAGGCGATCGAGCGTGACGCAGTTCGGTTGGGAAGGTTTTATCGCAGTCGTTACCGCAGGCTCAATGAGGCGTTAAATATCGATCGCTTGATCGTGCTACGGTGTGAACGAAGCGAGATTCCCGATAGCTTTTTCGTTCACAATAAGGTATTCTAAATAAAATATGATATGAGTTTAATAAAATACGACGAATGTGTTTCAGAACAAATGATTAAAATTGAAAATCAATGTTACATTTGACTGTTTGTCTTCAGGATAATTCTCTCGAGAAATGTTTGTTATTGCACTTAGCATGTTGTTTAGCTAAGTTATGATTTATTATGGCAATATTTTACATAAAAACCAAATTATAAATAAAAAACAAATTAAATTAGGTAATTATTTCAAATACCCTTCGATTCCGGGTTCGTCGCTTACTCTCTTGTTGAAGTATTTTGATAAATATAGCAACACAGATAACGATTGTAATGCTTTTTAGCAGTGCGCTAACCTGAAATGCAATTCAATCAAATTAATATCTTCGCCTGCAATGTCATCATATGTCGCACTATAGATGTTCCAATCCTCACATAACATTCAACCAGAATCATTAATTTCCCTACAAAATCAGGTCGATAGGGACACGGTCACAAAAGTACATGTAAACCTAGCCTAGACGGGAAAGGATTGTACACCTGGTCCGTCCCTTCTTTCCAGCCTGCCCTAATCCAACCCGAACAAGGATAACGGTTTCATGTAGCAGAGCTGTAGCCAGTGTTTAATTTTTGCATCTATCTTCCCTGTACTGCATGCCGGAGCTGCTAGCGGCCAGCGTGAAGATGGGACAAGAATCCCAACCTAGCGGCTGGCGAAAAATGTTGTCCGGAACCAGTTTCCCGGATTCAGGTTGATTGTGACCGGTGCTGCATTTCGAAGGGGTGGTCCGGTGGCAACGGAAAGGAAAATAAGAGGTGGTGCATCTGTACGAAGGAAGAGATTGTGTGTGAAATAAATTTGCCTGCCCGGATCGCTGCCAGGCCGTTCGATAGGTGTACCGATTTTTCCCCGGGTTTCGAATTTCCGGTTTCCACATATTAGTAGGCTACACGTACTGTGGGCTGGAAGGGAGCAGGGGAGAAACTAAAAAGTTGTCTTTAACCAGCACAGATTGTGTGTGTGTGTTTCTTTTTGCTGGTGGGAGGGATGGAGCGTAATTTTTCTTCCACCTCGTTCGGTGAGGCGGCTTTCCCGTTAAGCCGCCCGTCAGTCCTTGGTGAAATAATCTGGCGTTTGGTAATGGACGAAACTAGAATGCCGCGGTGTTGCGTGTGTGCGGCAGCAATGATGACATAATTAGGGACCGGTACGTTAAAAGTGGACCAAATGCGATGATGCGTTCTCCCGTGCGGCAAACGAGCTGTTGGGCGAAATTACCGACCCAGAGGTGATCGTTTTCGGCGGAAAGCGTGGTAATTGGAGTAGTTTAATCTCTTCCAAAGATGTTAGAAATATTATTAAAAATTAAATTTAAAATTTTTAAAAAATCTTCTTAAAACGATTATAACACGAGAATGGCCTGTTTTTCATGAACCCAACTAAAGGTGATACCTCGAAACTAAATTATTTAAATCGTCACATACTAAACAGCCTCCAATTTGCACTGTTTTTTTTCCTACAATGGTTTCCTTCCTCATTATACACCGATGATCATTATTCTGGTTCCTTTGGTGCTGTTTAAAAATAGTCCAATGTTCTCCGGACGTGCCCGATCACAGGAACAGATCCATCCCACAAATGAACGGATCTATTGCCTCGCTTCAAATAAGCAACGAAAATGATCTTCGGCGGCGGTTACATTACCGTAAAGGTGTGCGTTCTCTTCGCGTGCGCACTGAAAGGGGGAAGCAATCAACGCACAATGTCGGTATCCGCATGTATTACATCGAAATAAGTTGCTACTTACCGATTTATTTCATTTCTTTCCCAAACAATTGAGATTCTGGTTGAGGGATGAAGCAGCAGCAGCGGGAGCACTGCCGGGCGGTGGTAATAAAATTTAATGATCGTACCATCCGATGATTTTCGGTTATGAGCACTATACCGAGGGCGCTGAGCTTTAAAGGGAAGCAATAGTTTAGCAGCAGTGACGTCATTCGTGTTTTTATGTATAAGTATTTTTATAGATGAAAAACAAAAATAGACTTTGAGTTAAAAATTTACTGGAACAATACGAGCCCTAAAGGCAAAGAACAATCTGTGACCCGCTTAATAATAATCAACGCAAAGTGGAAGATACAAAACACACCGACGGGGCGTTATGTCGTTATCAGGTTGCGTAATGGTTGGATAAATTAAATCATTTTAAATTGCTTTTCTTCTGGCCGGCACGACACACGCTTCACCAGACGGACACCCTAGTGAGAGGGTTTTCCTGAGCAGCGGGAAGACGATATAGTGGTCTCTTTCGTCGGGTGGTCGGAACTCAGCAGCCTGCTGTGTTCATGAGCTTAGAGTTCGGGTGAATGCTTGAAACGATCGGGTCGTGAGTTTGCTGTAGCATGCGATGGGTCTGCGATGCGATGTTCACTTTGAATGGGGAAGACGTTGAAAGCGGACGTGCTGTAGGTTGCTCTGTCTTTCTGGTGGGTGATTATGATGCTTTCGAGAGAAAGATATTAAAGAAAAATGCATGAGCAGTAATAATAAAAGTATTATTATACTATTAATATTAATGAATCCTCGAACATAGCTGGCTAGGGTGTAAAGGTTACCAAATAAAATAAAATTACTGTTTTAGGATAATTGAGGGTATTTTACATAAATAGTTGGCACAACAACAAGCATTAACAAATTATCGGCCTTATCGGTCACTACATTATCCGTAAGAACTTCAACCGGGGTTCGTGTCTTATCAATCGTTCAAGTCTTTTGATTCCACCTAATCACGCTGTTGCGCTCGCACCCCCGAACGGCGCACATCGTGCTAGCGATTTTTCGAGCGAAAAGAAAAAGCAGCTCCCCCAAAGATCACTTCCAACAACTGCCCCCCCCTCCATCCGGCCCTACCTTCAATTGTCGTCACTCACGGATGAACCACGAACGAAAAGAAACAAACCGCAACAGAATGCGGAGAAATGAGAAATCATCGCGTTCACCTTCCTCTTCGCACGTGTAAATCTCACCCCATCCACGATCGCCTAGAGTAGACGAGATGCAGCCCCTCCTTACAGCTCCCCCGTACCCGGCACGGGGGCCAATCGGTGTCTTCTCTTTTTGCTGGCCCAGCCAACGTTCGCGTCCGCGATGGCACCTTCTTTGGCATCGTCTTGGCGCACCCGTCTGCATTCGCCGTTGGACCAGCGGCCTTGACGGACTTTTTTTGCCTTCTCGTCTGTGTTTCGGTACTTCCTTGCGCACGCTTTGCGCCCGGCTCCGGAAGACCAGCAGCGCCGTCGGCCGGGTTTTGCTTTGGCCCCGTGGCTTTTAGTGTCAACTCTTGTGCCTTTGTTTCCTTCCGAAATTTGTTACTTCCGCAAAATTTGCGTACGGTGTGTGATTTGGTGCGTGTGTGTGTGTGGTTGATTTCGTTTGTTTTTTTGCTTCCGGTTTTTTTTTCTTCGTCAGTGTGCTGCGAGCTTACACGCGCGTGTGTGCAGTTTTGGTTTTCTACGGGAGCATATCACGATCGAATCCGCTTCCGCCTTTTCTTTGGTGATTTATTGATCGTTAGGCAACCGAGCGCACGAAGGAAATAGAAACAAAACAAAACAAAAAAACCGGCAACATCCTCACAACCAAAAGAAACGAAAACACACGCGCGAATGTGTCGCCGAAATCGCACGCCTAATTTGAATGCGAAAAGTGAAATTTTCGGTGGTTGGAGAAATTTCACCTTCTAAACTCGAACAGGCGACGCAGTGTGCATGAAATCATCATCGACAGTGAAAGAACGCGAATTCTGCGTGCAACCTAAGTGACTTCAGTTTCAGTTTCACTTTGAAGGTGCGTTGGTACAGTGCCCGTAGGGTGTGTGGTTTTCTCACGACGCGTTCCTTCCCCCTCGTGCATCAACCGAACTGCAATTGAAGCGATCCAACACGCACCTTTGACCGTTCTCGTGCCGAGAAGACCTTGACGTATCATCTTCTTCCCTTCGCTAGCCGACCAAAGCGAGGGAAAAAGTTCCCTTCGCCTCTCCTAAAGGGCTGCAGAACACCAAGCCGCCCCCCCCCCACCTCACCGGCACTTGTGAAACAAAAAGCGAAGAAAAGCAAAAGTCAGTGCTGCAAAGTGCGACGACTTACAGACTGTGAGACACGGTGAGACGGTGATCTAGTTAGCGAACTTCCTTCCAAAGGCATGTGCATGTGACAGTGTGTGCGTGTGTGTATGTGTGTTTGTGACCGTTTGGTACGTACAACTTAGAATACAATGCAATAATTAGTCCACGCTAGCTGGAAGCGCCACACTGAACGAACGTACAAGGTGAGTGAAAGAAAGGGTTTTGTGCAGGAAAGGGAAAAGAAAAATTGCATAGAAATAAAATCACATACACAGCCAGCGGGAAGAGAGGTCAGTAGCTGGGTGGCTCTAGCTTCCTTTAGAAAAAAGGGCTCTCATCACCTTGGCACTGGGGGTGGGAATTTTTTCAAACGGTGCTGCAGGGCCCTTTTTTTTGCTTCGACATTTTATAGCGCTTGCGAGAGGGATCAGTTTTCCGTTCCCTCCCTAGCAGGGTGTCACGCTGCCGTGACTTATCCGCAGTCTAGTGAAGATAGTTTTTCCTAGGCTGTTCGCGGGCCTATCATCAAACAGCCCGCTGGCAGGCAAGGGTTTTGGATGATCATGATGATGGGAAGGAAAATTCACACCTTTCGATTAGGGTGGTGGTTGGGGCTGGTTTTCACTTTTCATTCGCACGATAAGCAACGGCCGGTTGGATGGGTGCTTTATGGTGGTCTCGTGTATTGCAGGCTTTTGTGCATTACCGTGCTCGAAAGCCGGCATTGAAATTATGCATTATTTTGCGTAGGTTTGCACGCGTGTGCTCTAAGTAGTACTGTTCACGCCAAAGGTAGGCGGAAAGGTTGGTTGCAGGAGAAGCAAATTATAGCAGCGAAATGAAGTTTGCGGGTGAGATTTTCATTAGGGCGAGTGAAATCGAGCAGACGACAAGTGGGGTGAAGAAAGGAAGCTTCAACTATGTATCAATTGACAGGCGCAGATAAAAATGAAACCTTTCCAAAGAGTGCAAAAAATGCATAAATGACAACGACGACTGTTGTTGAATCCGGTTGCACCGCTATCGGTTTTGGTATTTTGATTGGTTCAATAGTTTCCCAAGCCCGGATAGGAAAGTAAGAATCGAGTTTACCTTTTTTTTTGTTTCAATTTTTACGCATTCGTGAAAGTGATCCCTTTCTCACGCACTGGTTGTATTTTTCGTCTTGTTTTTGATAGGGCTATTCGATTTTCCTAATGACGACGCTTACGCACAACGCCGGTGACGCAACGTTTATGATTGTTTCCGTCTTGTTTTTTAAAGAGGTGAAATGCGTGTAGATTATGAAGATTTGAAAGTCGTTCACTTTGCTGGTGGTTTGGTTGAAGGGATGTAAAACGATATGGGTTCGGTTTCTGTTTTTCTGGTGCTGACAATGGTAGACAAAAATATTTGATATGATATCAGCTTTTATTGATTGACGGGTGAGAGACAGATCCGCATGTTAAAAATACTTGGTGGGTAAACAAATGCATTTTAACCACGGCTTATCTGTATTAAAAAAATGCAATACTTCATTTTACATTCCATTTATCTTTTCCTCAACCTTATTGGAATACCATTCCACTTTTCCCTTCTCTCGAGATCCGATCCGCCGATATGGGTACGAGTGGACACTTTCGTTGTTTGTCTTTTCCCGCTGCATCACACAGACCACTGTTCAACGCCCGATTAATGAACGATCGGGCTGCACCGCAAACGGCATTCACCGTCCGTGCAGTAAGCTTTCAATTAGCTTGTCGGGACCACGATGGGAAGCACGAGATAAATTAGGATCTCGAGATGAAGACTTTAAAATGCTTTCCACCTGATCGGTGACGGGTTCGGTGGCCGCTCAGTTGGACACCTCTATCGCTAAGCACCTTTTCGGTGGAAGGTTTTATCCTTCAGCCCTTTCAGGTATGATTGGAAAGTGGTACGATCTGTCTACGCTGGTTGGCAGCGACCGTAAGGTGTATATTTTAGTAACATGTTTAGAGGCGTCAAAGCTACTGGTGTTTGGAGTTTGTGAACAAGATCAGAAAGTTTTCATGTAATCAGGGGATTTTTGGTTTGTTTTTCGATGATACAAACATTTAAAGAAAAACGTTGAGGAACTACTAGAAACGCGTTTGTACAAATTAAAACTATTTGGTGAGTTCGTTGCTTGCCCACCGTTGAAGTCTCTTGATTGAAATAAAATTTTATTTATAAAATAATTAAGGTACAATTTATTTTCAAATTAATTTTTTGACGTTGGTTAAAATGCTTTTCCCTTCAGCTTAATACGCCCCAAATGTGTTTCCTCTTTATTACTCCTAGCAATTATACTTATTCTTCTCGCTAAAGTCCAATACAGTAAAAGGTAGAAAAGAAACATTACACAGCGCCTTACGATGCTGCTCATTACCGTAACGATGTTGGGCTAAAACAAAGAAACCATCAAAGCACATGTGTGTGTATATATAAATAAAAAACGCTAACAATGATGTTTGCATTCCTGCAGTTCCAATTAAAAGCGTTTCCTTTCTTCCTTGCGCTGAATATGATTAGTTCCGCGTACGGTGAAGAATAAAATGTTCTTGCGCGCGTGCATGCTGCGTGAATGTACTCGGCACGGTACTCACCAATGTGTTATGTTTTTTTCGCGCATGTTTTGCTTCCCTTCTTCATCGCAACCAGAGGCCCTCTATTAAGACACAGGTCGTCCTGAAGGGCCGCCGGAGCGTGTGCATCTGTTTGCCCTGGTCCATTCCATAACTTTGGGTGTGTGTGTGTGTGTGTTTGTGCATTAAGTCGAACAACCAAACAACAAGCTCGCCCCTGTCGCTGGTTGAGCTCTGAAGCCAAATCCTTCACCGTGCGTAGATGTACAACTTCACTCAAATTGGTGGCTCTGGCGGGGTGCAATAACCACGAGCGTGCTCCACCCTTCCTGCTCGATGGATCGTCTACCTTTTTCTCAACTTAAGTGCGGCTTGT
Source organism: Anopheles epiroticus (assembly GCA_000349105.1). Taxonomy (NCBI): domain Eukaryota; kingdom Metazoa; phylum Arthropoda; class Insecta; order Diptera; family Culicidae; genus Anopheles; species Anopheles epiroticus. Next base: position 215,955 of record KB669859.1, read on the forward strand.
TTTAGGCTCATCGGCTGCTTAAGCATCGACGCTCGCCGATCTGGCGTGATCGTTTCCTATTTTTGCATGCAACAACATCTTCATCGTTTAAGTAGAAATCGAACCACCAAACAAAACAAAAAAAACCCCAAGCCATCGCCGGGCTCCTCATCATCATCGAGACCTCTCAGCGCCTCTCGCTGGCAGGTGGTTGGGGGTGCCGATTCGCCAACACCAACCGAACGAATGCCGGCCACACTTGGGGGTGGTGATGTCGATGATCGTGATGGCGATGTTGATGAGGGGCAGAGAGCTCAACGAAGCAGGGTGTACAGTATGTACACTGATTGGCACGACCGAGAAACTCTTGCCAGCACGGTATGGAAATGTTTAATCTTCGAGCCATCAGACTCCTGCCGGCGGACTGACGCCGTCCCGCCATCATCTCGTGGCGTTGTGCAATATTTGGAGCGTAGCAAATTACTTCATTATATTTTAATAATTATTTGCTTATCATTACCCGCGCTGCTCGCTTCACCTTCGCGGGATTGAGCAGTCGTCGTACGTGCTTGAAGTTGTTGTTTCTTCGCCGTTTGATTCGTGCCCGGCTTGGATGACTTTTTACCCATTATCGGTTACCAGAAGAGTGGTAGGTGGGTAGCGAAATTTGGGCATCGTGAAGCATTATGGCTTCTACTCCTTCGAGGTCGATTGCGATGGGTGGATAGGTGTGATCCTAGAAAGAGGTTGCTTCAAACGACGGGGTCGAGCGATTTGCTGATACGATCGACACCTTTGGGGGGTGGAAATTTGGTGAAAGATTAACGGCATCTTTGGATGGTGTTTTTATGTGGGGATACTGATGAGTAGTTGTGACGTATGCACTTTTAAAGAGCAGGCTGAAAATTGCCATGTGACTGTGGATGGCCGTGAAATATTTAGACAACTAGAAGAAACGCCTTAAAGTATGCAATCTTTGCATTCTAGGCCTTTTAGGAGTGAATTATGTACGAAAGCCATTTAAGTACGAAATGTGCTGTAAGCTACCGGTTGGAATCTGTCCCTGTGCCTTCTTGTGATGTTTTATGTCATATCAACTGTTGAATTTCTTTCCTCTTGAATGCAAGAAATAAAAGAAACTTAAAATATCAATGTTGCAATCAATCCCGAAGACATCGTTCTCTGTGTACACAACCATCTCATCTCAACGCAAAAAAAGTAGACTAATGGACGTGCCATTCTTCCCTAATGTTGCCATCATGTGCAAAATTGATCGCGTGATCTGTCTGAAAACAAACCACAACGATGCTGGTGCCGATACTGCCCGCGGGTGGCAAAATAGAATAGAGGTAAAGAAAAGGTACAGGTAAATAAAAAAAAAAACAATACAGCAAACAGCGCAAAGCAAAAAGAAAACAAAATTAACTGAAAAGCATCTACCGCAGCTTTCTTCGCGAGACGTTCTCCTCCCTGGCCACAGCGCACAGCAGTAGTCCCCTGTTTGCGTTAATTCATTTTCTCCATTCAATTAGCCGCAAATAGAGACGACGACAAGAACGACGCGAAAGACGCGTTTCTAATGTGCACCGGGGGGACGTCGGAACGGGCAAAATTTTCGTGTAGCGATCACCCCCAGCGAGACTGTTTTTGTCCCCATTAGCAGCTCGTAAATAAAACACCGTGAAGGAATGGGATGGAACGGTCGTTCCTAGCGACAAGCATTCTTTGCACCCACCGCTGTGTGGATGTGTGGCGATGGAAAACAGACGACCAGACGACGATTGAATCCTCTCCCCGCGGCTTGAAATGAAGCGGAACCGGGTGGGCTCTGGTGCGGCGCATTACGCCTGGTGCAAGACTGGTGTGTCTTTGGTCAACGGCCCATTCGCCTTATTTGCAACGCTTTATGGGTGTTTTGGGTTCCAAGTGCCCCTGCGTGGGGTAATTATCACATCCTTCTCCCCGTGATGGCTTTATTTAGCGATAAAATGGTCCCAAATGTGTTTGGAGAACCGTTCGATACCGATCGCTGAAGCGTGTTAGGAAAAAATCGGGTAAAAGAACGCACGGCAGAGACGAGTTTCCGGCCGATGGGGAAGCATTTTAATTGAATTTGTTCTACGATTGGGACGGTGTATCTTGTCTCGCACTTATTTCCAATCTGCTACCGTGCCGGGCTGACGTGTCAGCTAATTACTTTCCGGTTCTGTGTTCTCTTTACCGTTGAATCGGTACTGGTTCTGATATTAACCCCAACAGTAGTTGCTTGCTGTCTTACGCTTCGACAAATTGTTTTTATTTCCTTTTAATTAATCACGAACACCAGCAACGTACCTTTATTCCAACGCTTTTAAAACTGCTTCCTGCACAGCACAGTTATCTCACTTTTTCTGACACACTAATTTGATTTTTTCCTTCCCCAGCTAACCCATCTTTTTTCTTCTCCGCTTGGAGGCTTGTTTGTATTACTTTATCGACACGGATTGCTTTTGAAATGGGGTAGTCGAGGAAAAAGGCGAGGGAAAAAAACTATATTCCCCCAAATAAACTCATAACCCTAGACGGCGGAAGGGCCTTTGTGCAGGATGCAGCACACATGTTTTGAAGTTTTGATGAAGGGGACCTATCGAAACGGGGATGAAAATCCCCCCGTTGATAAGGGATCCCTCCGATTGGTTATGCATCGGTAGATCTATAGGTGATCGAAGCGTGCATAGCTGTGTGTGTGCGTGTTTTTTTTCTGCTGAGTCAACATGCGGCACATAAGTAAGAGGTGTTATAGGAGGTGTTTGAAAATTCCCCAAATAAAAAAACAACGATCGACAACAATGGAAAAAGCGTTGGAGCATAATCGTCGCCTAAATTACCTAGACCATGCGGAGGCTTATGATGTTTTATGAAAGGTTGTGTCGGTATGTCTTTTTTCTACCATATTTTGTAAACACATGTGTACGGGAGTAAGCCGAACACTGTCCGCTGTCCTACTGGGTTTTAATGGGCTGGAATGGGGATTATAGGAGGAAGGAGAGAGACACCGTGACACTGAAAAGCTGTCCATTTAACTTTGCTGCCAGAAGGAGACCCTAGTATAAGATGAAGAAGGATCCAGGCCATCCCAATTACAAACGAGCTAAAGCATTTAAAACGGGAGGAGCTCTTGAACGTTCTGCACAATTATCGGATGGTGTGTATGAATTATCTACCAGTTTTTACCCCATTCCTCAACGACCTGCATGACGCGTGCAGAGGTTTCCACTCGCGCCCAACACAGCACAGTGGTGTCAGCACGTGTTGAGGTTGCGCAAGATTAGTGGCCGATTAGAAGGAGACGAGAAACGGACAGGTTCTAGGAAGCCAACGATGGCGATCGGCACACTTTGTCCAGCTGTGGCTCATGATTTCTTCTTACGCTTGTTAAGTGGTAAATGAGTGTGATATTTCTGGGGACATGTCAGGTGGGAAGGAACGGAATAGGATGCGATACATTTAATTACGGGCTATTGCTGTCCATGCCGACAATGCTCGAAAGGCATATCGGATTGCGGATTCGGGTTTGCAGGCAACCTATCGTGCTGAAAACTTCCCACATTCGATCGCGTTAGTTCTATGATCAACGTTTAAATCGAAAGCACACAACGCCCTGTTCAAACTGGCACAATTTAAACACTGGATTTCAACGGGTGTACAGGCGACGAACCCGCTAATCCATCAAATTTTTGCGTGGTACAACAGCAGACTGTGATTTAATTTGGAAAACACACATGACCGAATGGGTCACGGCACGGTTGACCAAAGAGGTGTCACATTTCTTGTTCCCTTTGGCGCTGCGTTTGGTCGGACTGTCTTGGAATGCCATCGGTTTCACAGGCTAAAAATAACAATCGCATCGCCTCCAAGGGCCCAAGAAAAGTTGACATGCTGTATCGATCGGCACCGGAACACTTTCCTTTCCCGCGCACACCAACTGTCCTGCGCCTGTGACTCTGATTATGCTAATAGAGAAGTTTTTCGGCTAGCAGGAACAGGAAAACTGGTAGGCCCATTTATTGATTGATCTAGGTCTGCGCGTGACACGGGCGTCTCAACCACCTACCAGGTGGGGATTAAAAATATCGGTCAGCCGCAGAAGGGCCGTAGCTCGGCCGTACACGCATACGTTCGGGTCATACACGTGTCTGGAAGTTCTAGCCAAAGACACAGGCGCGTTTCCATTTCGCCTTGCCATTTGATATTGTTTTGTAATGGAACCTGTTCGCCGAAGGGCCGGGGCAAAGAGAAAACAAAACCAAAACTCGTCTAAATTAATCACACTATCTGTCAATCATCATTTCGGGTTTGGGGGGAAGGGGGTCCTCGGGATCGGCAGGGATTCCGATGGTGATGTGACCCAATTTGTGACGTTCCTCCCCAGAGGGACAGACGCCGGGATTCCAGAACGCCTGCGCTTGAACAGGTTTGGGCGAGATGATTTCGCTACTATGTTTGCGAAAACCAAAAAAACACTACCCCGATGGGAGATACAGCTAGAGTGCTTGAAGAACAAACCTGCTGAACAAATCACCTGTCTGAAAAAATTTGCATACAAACAATGTTTCTCATCGGCACAAAGAAAAAAGTCCTAAAAGTGTTGCTCCTCATTTACATGACGTTGCGGGGCGGCTACCGGTGAAATCGTTACCATTTCAATCAGCCTTGACGCTTGATCAATTGGCTAGAAAGCAGCTATAATATTCGTTCGTGGTTATCAGCTATGCAGCCACAGCCAAATGTCTGCTTCACGGGCAAGTCGAGCAAAGCTCAATTATAGCACGCGACTTTATGTTGAGTACGGTGTAATGTAATGGAGTATTTCCACTCTGAGACAGAGCTGCGCCGAGCGTTCAGCTTTAAAGACACTCACATCGCGTGACAATTGAGCTAATCGCTATCAGTTTCACTTTTGAAGTACAACGGTGAGCGAGTGCCATCGAATTTAATGGATGCAGTTTCATCCGTTGCATCTGTATCCCTTTTCGGTATGCAGTTTGCCGCTCTGCCGCTCGTCTCGGGTGCAATTGGAAAGGGGAAAGGGGTAGTTTTGCGGCTCATCAGATTTTAAAGCATGACTTTCTGCCATATAGGTACAGGGCTACGATTGGTATAAAAGAATTATTGACTTATTAAAATTTCATACATTTATCAATATTTTATTTAATTGAATTAAAACTATATGAGACAACAAAACCGTAACAAAACAAATGCACAAAAAGGTTTAACTGTACTTTAATACATTTTATTCCGTTACTACCAACGCTTACCAGAAAAAAAACATCTCACAATATTCTTCATTTTCACCCGCAACTCCCATCTATGGCACTTCTGATCCGGAACTTTTCTAAAAAGCACAAAACACAGCGGAATGAGGCTTTAATTAATTTTCACCCCACACTCCGGGCTACGATCATAAAGCGCACTCTGAAGGCGCATAAAATGACAGAATGAACCGGTACCGGTCAAGAAACACAGCAGGAAAGTGCAACAGATTGTGGAGAAAAAACACTACTTAAGAACAAGCATTATCACCGTATGCTTATGGTTGGCGCTGGTGAAAGGAGCCCTATACCCGCCCGGAGCTCGATGTGTCGAAGCGTACGGTTCGTGTGTGTTTCACTCTTTCCGCGTGTATGTTTTAAACATGATCCTTTTGCATCCGCGCGGAACCGAACGTGCCGACCCGCGAGGGTCGGATATGAATTATGGATGGGGAGAACACGAACGGACGAACCTTTCCCTCCACCGAACGGTGGGCCGTTCTGGGTGGGTAGGTTTCGTGATTTTCTAATCGCAACCGAACGTAACCGGTACGGCACACACACGGTTTTTCTTAAGCTTATTAATTATTTTCCAAGTTCTCAGTTACTGGCCGATTTAACGAACTGCGAAATGAATTATGACCCGCGGGCGTTAGATTGAGTGTTCTAGGCAGCTCTGCACCGTTCCAGAAGCCGTCATAAATGGAGTTCACTTGCCAGCAAGTGGCCTGACGGCGGAAAAAGTATCTTCCGAACTCACCGCCACATAATTGAGTGACGGAATATTGCATATAAAATTAAAGCTAATTGGTGTTCGGCTGTGCATCCGAAAAGCGGTTCCAGATGGAACCAGAGATATCGCCCAAAAGATGTCTTGTTTTTCGTTTATCTTTGTAAAATAACCATGTTTAAAGGGGAGCGAAAACCCTGCCTGGAACAATATGGAAGATCTGATACGGTGCACTACAGGCTCGCAAGCTTAAAGGGCACGGTAAGGCGTGAAATAAATCTTCCGATATTAAAAAAAGCAAGCAGATCATTAAATTTAAATCCACCTGCCTGGGCTTGGCTCATAAAACAACACGATCCCACCCGTGCAGGCGGGCCGGAAGTAATTAGGATGAGCAGTACAGCGAAAAAGACTTACACGATGGGTCAAGAAACGAACCCTACGAAAGTACAGCACACTAGCAGCGTGTTATTTTTTTCTCCCGCGCACCTAATTATCGGCTGACCGTGATCAAAACCCACCGTCAAACTGCCACCACCCCTTTCCTCACCCTTTCGTGGCTTTTAAAGCAAGCAAAACATTCCCGATCTAGTTACAAAATCTCAAAAGGGAAGGCGAACCTCTTTCGGGGCGCCAGGTTACGGAGAGCAGCAAACGAAAAAACGAGGCTACAAAGCTCACCCGAAAACAGCCTTGATGACTTTACTGACCGACTGACGGCAGCGCTCGGTTGGAAAAATGGGACGGCGCTAAAAAAGTTGGAAAATTTTCGCCACGGCCAAGCGGCAAAACATGGATGCACCTGCTGTCCCCCGTCCCTGTCCCTTGGAGCGAGTGAGATGAGTGAGAGAAACTGAGTGCGTCTAGTGTTCGGTTTGCCGCTCTGGCCGTGCTTAATTCAAGTGCTAATTTTTTTCCCCCTCCATGCTGTAGAACGTGGTGGTGGTGGCTGGTAGTGAGATGCGGGTCACGATAGGGAAAATTAAATGCATAATTAATTGCATGCGTGAGAAAATAAGGGAAAGACTTTTTCGAGCGGAATTCGAGCATGCTGGAGAGGGGGAACTCCGAGCGACGGGAAAGCGTTTTTCCGAGTTCTTTTCAAGTGACTCGACCGGCTACGTTCGAGAGTAGCTGCTGGACACAGTTTTCACCTCGTGCAGTCGCTTTTACTGGTAGCTTACTGTGGGGGGAAAGGAAAATGTCTCTATTTTATTCTAGTGAACAGTCTAGTCTCTGCTGTGAAAATGTGGAAAAAAGCGCATCTTGATTGTGGTAGATACATAGTCGATGATTGTTGCTGGCTCTGTTTCCTGATGTTTCGTGAATTAAGCTGTCTAAAGCTTAGTTTGTTTTGTAGAATCGAGCGCGGTGCAGTAAATAGTGGAATTGCTTTATTCTGAATACCAGGCAGAGGAATTTCTCTTTCTTCTGCGTTGAGCTAGAAACGGCTTACTCGACCTACCTTTTCTAAACATACTCTCAGCTGAAAGCTGTACGGTACTGTATTTTGCATTCTGAAGCCTCCTTCACGTGGCAAAGTCGTCGGTTTCTCTTTCTCAAAATCCTGTTAACTCGCAAGCAAAAAAAAAATCCAAACGTACATTAATATTGTACTACACTACACCCTGATTGACTCATAGATATTTCATTTGCATTCTATCCCTCGATGTGCCATTGCCGCTCGCCATTGACCACCTGACGAATTTCGTACAGTACCATCTGCTCCGCTACATTGTGGAGTTTGCCATTCGAGACCGTGCAGAAATTCATGCTGTTCTCCAAGTAGTACGTTCGTTCCAAAAAAAAAAAGTGCTTTCATTAAAAGCCTCATTCTAGCAAACTGCCCACCCTTGCCGGTATCGGATGCGAAGAGGCATCTAGGCATGAAGAGCAGCAGCAGCATGCGCAGACACACATCGTTCATTAAACTCGAAATTATTATTTCGCCTTCCGATTATTATTCTATTTACTAGCTGGGTACAGCCCGGCAATGATTTCACACAATGCGGGTGAGGAGTGCTTTTTGCTGCTGCCGCTGCTGCTTCTGCTTTACATTACTCGTACATCATAGCAAACACTCCACAGGCTTGTTTCCTCCCGGTCTCCTGCCGGTTTCGTTACCGTGCTGTTTCGCTTTCTGATCTGAGTGGCCATCTGTCTGCTGGATGTGGTTCGATGGGCTGGACAGTGGGTTCGGTGTGTCGGTGCTTGCTGGTATAAAAAATTAAAAATCTGCAAAACAATCTACCCAAAAATCTATGTGCATAGCACACCGCGGTGGAATAGAAGTAGCATAAACTTCAGCAGACCGGGCGTACGGCTGTGTTTTTGTCGGTCCTTTTCCTTATACTTCACACAGCCGTAATGCACCGCTGCGTTCGATAATAGATCCTCTAGATTGTTTGTTTTCGCTTTTGGTTGCTTTACGCGGTTTGCTCAACTATTGCCTTTATGCTCTTTCCTCCTTATTATCAACTGCTTCAAAGAATCGCTAACGCTAACGCTCATTACACAGTATCGCTCTATGTATTATTTATGAGATAAAGGATTGGATACGATGTGTGTTTTGGAGGAGAAAAATTAAAAACTCCTCGGACCGATTGGTACGGCGCTGTCGGCATCGATTGATAGTGTGACGCAAGTGAGCGAGAGTGATTAGATTTTACTTTCTCGCTAGGATGCCTCAGCTTATACAATTAGCGCTCAATTTGGAAAGAAATGGAAGATAATGGAAAATTAAAATAAGCTAGAAAGCGGTACGCTTTATTTCGTTTTTATCTAGAAGAATATATTTCAGTAAAATAAAGTAATATGTAAGAGAAAAGCTTAAAAAACAAGACTGTGGCTGTTGATAAAATCTTAATCTAGTCGAAACTAAAACTTTTTCGGTGCAGTTTCTAGCATAAGATAAAGCAAAGGAAAAGAATAATTTCGACCATACTGACCCGTTGTTCTATCCCACTGTGCAGATAAAACTCATTCCCGCCTGATCTAGCAGTACCTCCCATGTGATCTTCAATCTAAACTCTCACGGCTCAGCACCCTCCGGTAAATCCCAACACCAGACACATGTGTACAACTGGGGTTCAACTGCAGCCGTTTTGTTCATCCATTTGGAACGCATTCGTGCTCTCCCTCTCGCTCTTTCGCTTAGCGCACATCCCACAGTCGCAGGTGTCAATGATCGCTACAGGCTACAAACTTCCCTGCACCATTTCACCATATTGTGCACCCTCACGGGAACAGCACGAATTTTCCGCGCTTTCCCGCCCATAACCCTGCACTCGTTCTCTCACCCGCAGGCAGCTCTTTCCATTGTGTTTGCCAGATGCTCTCGCCTAGATGCTATTTGTTGTAGTTTGTTAGATTGCTCCGGCATTTTATTGAAGGTTTTGGAAGGAGCGAATCTCTCCCATCCCAGCCGTTCCCGTGTTCGATTCTATTTAATTCCCTTTGATTCAGCTTCCCACCCCGCAGCTGGAACAATATCTCCCACACAAAAGTGCCGTATGTTTCGCAAAAAACTAAAAACCGGGATGATGTGAATAAAAACACACACAGTGTTAGCCTTATGTAATCGGTGAAATGCTTGCGTTCGACCAAAGGTAGACACATCCACGTCCACACTCCGGAATGTTCCCGGCCGAGGAGTTCTACGCCGGAGAGGGGGAAAAATTCGCTCTGCATCGATGCTTTTCCACCTTCAATTATGTTTCCGCACAATCCGCTCGCATGGTGGAGTTATAGTTTTCACCTCCTCACCTCGCCCGATGGACATGCGGGCGCAGGGGTTGTGGGTGGGTGTCTATTAACTGTAAATCTCCAAACCGGAAGTACATGCGATGCTTATCAAACTTCTCTAGCTGGAGGGGTGCGCTGTGGATTAGCGGGGATGCTTTGTGTGTCGCGTTTCCAGCTCCCTGTTTAGTAAAAGGTGATAGATTTGGCATGAAAAAAAAAACAGCAACTACTAACGGTACATTCTCTTTGCGATGGAACGCTTCGCAATGACTGATGACGGACAGTGGACAGAGGGCGTGCACACTTTTCGCTCCCGGGCCGGGATGGGCAGGGGGATGCAAATCGCAGAAACCGATCGGTGGTAGGCATTAAAACGCCTCCCGATGCGTCAAACGTTCTGCTACAGTGGCCCGCACCAAACAAATTAATACAATTTAAAAGCGTTCAGTGATCTTTTTGCTAGTTCCATTTACAGCCCCCCCCCCTCATTGCCCCGGTCGCTCCAATAAACCAATAAAGCTGCCAATCTGTGGCTGTAAGTGGCGAAGCGCTTAAACCGATCCACGCCCAACCGCGTGGATGGGACAGGTACGGAGTGAGAAAATAATAGTCATTGCAGACTGAATCTTCTGCTACCCATCCACGCCGCGGGAGCAAAGATCGCATCCAATCAGCCATATCAACGTTTGCTGCACTGCCGCAAGGCAGTAAGCGCGTACGCAAAAGGAACACAATGTAGATCGGGAACACTTGCCGGATAGGGAGAACGATTGCCTGGTTTGCTGTGAAGCATCCGAGTGCGATAAAGTGCACTGTTCTCACTGCTCGATTTGCCCTACAAAAGAAAGGACAGAAAAAAAGGAAAATAAATTACAACACGACACGGCACGGTGCGGGTGACTTGCGCGGCGGCGAGCAAGCGACGAACCCCTGCTTTTACATCACTCAGCGTCAGGCGAGCTGATCCCGATACGAAATGGCTGGAAGGGGAAGGATGCTCACGCGGGAGGAACTGTCACTTGGAAGGGATGAAGGTATGATCGTTACGGGCTGGCAGCTTGATTTGGACAGGCTAGCAGTACATACCAGGAATGCCGATTGCGCTTATCGCTCCATTTGTGGGAGGCGGTTATGTCTAAATTTAATCAAGACCACTAATTAGCTACCGTAGCATGCGGGCGTGTTGCATCGTGTTGTTTACTCCTCTCTCCTTCCTTGTATTTAATCAACTAGAAGCATTTGCAACATCAGCCACGAGAAGCAGCACAACCGGGAGGTTAAATCGAATATTGCTTTCTGATTAGAAATACAAGACTGTGAGGAGTTTCCATTACCCCCTCCCTGATGGAAACGAATTAATGCAATCCGTCGGCAACTCATCCATACAAAGTAAAAAGATGCTTCAATCATCGTTCTAGAGGTGTAGATTGAAGATTGCTTTACCATCTGTTGTCTTTTCCATGCAATTTTAAGACTTCGACGGAAAAAGTCTAATTTCCCGCAGTGGTGTGCGTTGTTTTTTCCATTTCTTTTTCCACCCCGAAACTCTCTGGAATGCTTCATACTGCCTTTTTTCCTCCTATATCTTCACATTGCTTTGCAGCCTCTTTTCGGGAGACGTTTGCTGCGCGCCTCCCGTTGTTGCCGGAAGTGTTTAGATTTGGCTCGTGAAATGCGTACTGCTGTTACGGAATTATTCCCATTCCCCGCCGGTTCAGTGAACCGTTCGGTCCGGTGTTGGGGCATAGTGTTAGCGAGAATTTCTATGGATTGATTTTAAGTACCGAACGATACCGAATCAAACACTTGAGGAAGCTGCTTTTTTGCTGCTGCTGTTAAGTGCGAGTGCTTTATTGGTATTTTCTTGCACAGCTAGCTGCCCGAAACTGATGCTGGAGGTCAACGAACGTTCGATGCTTAGAATCTGATAGATGGAGATGGAGGTGGTGGTTCGGGCAGAATAATTTTGCTCCTTTCCGGTTCATGCAATCCACTCGACCGATCGATCGATTCCGTTTCGGAAGGTTTTTTTTTCGTTGTTGTAGCCCACTTTAATCGCTCCGCGAAGATTCCACAGCCGTCTAACTAAAAAGGAAAAGGTTTTTCATTCCTTTTCAGCCGGACGGAAAATTGGTTGGTTTCTTTGGAAGTCTTTCGCTCTTGTTCTCTAACCTGCGTAGGTCAATTCGGGCGCTTTGGTGGCGCGAGAGTTGTATCAGAAAACGAAGAAGGACGTGAAATTCCCTTGGGGCCGAAGTCCATTAAGCAACACATCGTTTCTGCGATCCTTCCCGCTTCGATGCGATCGCAATCAGTTTGTGCGCAGTGCGGAGGCGATAATCGAGGGAAAAACAATAGGCGCGCGGACGACGTTCGGGTGCATTATTTGCATACTGCAGAGGCGGTAATGCAAGGGTAGGCCAGCTAATGCGCTGCAGAAGCCGCACTGCTGCAACCTTGCTGCATAAGTCAGCTCAAGGCCGGGAAAAGCTCGCGGCAAACTGGCGATCGATAAATCTGGCGCAGCTTCCATTGAACTCCGAAACCGGATCGAGTGTTCGATTGACCGGTAGGGCGGTTCGTTTGAGAGGGAAACGAAGCTGGGGTGAAGCTGCATGCCGTTAGAAGTGCACATTCTTATCTCACGATCGGGCCGCGGGATTGTCGGTGGGGAGTAGTAGAATGAACGGCATTTTTGTCAGCACATAAAATTAAAAACCAATTGTCTTAACAACTGTGGAGCGGTTCCTTAAGGGGGTTTCTTGGGTGGATTGAAGCATGAAAGGATTTTATTTAGATAGAAGATAAGATAAGAACATATAAGAAACAATAATTCATTTCCTAGCGGTTGTTTAAACATGTAATTTTATTCTGAATTCTGCTAACGAAATTATTGATTGTGTTTTAAAATAAACCATTCAGTTATGAAATTTTATTAAAAAAAATATGGTTAACTTCCGGTGGAAAAAAATGCAAACGTATTTTTAATCTTCAAAATAAAGACAGATATTTCGTAAGATTTCAAGTCATTTTGTCATATTTGTGGAAGTATTTAAACTAAATGGATAATATTAATCAAAATCAAAATAATTATGTTAATCATAAAATTACAATTTTTAAATAATAAACCACCTAGCAAATAATAAATAATTTATGGCTCTTACAGCTCTCCCTGAGCTTTTAAATGATCCTAAATAAAATGAATTATTGTCTAGTGAAAACCCACTCAATATGCCACCCATTGCATTGCCACACAAATCACTCGGCATAGGATGAAATCAATGCAACCGAATCGAAAGAAGCGAGCAGAAAGAAAGCAGAGAGGAAACATCAAAAAAAAAACCAGCGAACTGAAAAAATCAACCGGAACTAATTGAAATCGATTATAGCATTATTACGCCATACTGCTGCTGCCACTCGACAACGATGACGGCGATGATGACGATGATGATGGTACCGAGCTGGTACCCATTCGCACAAAACCGCATCCAATCTCGTCAAGCATTGGTCGCAACCGCGGCGCTAACTGCTCGCGAAACGGCGGAAGGAAACATTTTCAAACCGCTTCGGAAGCCCCCCGCCCCACCATGCCACTCCCACTCCGCTACCTCAGGATTTCGCTGGGTAATTCAAAACCGTACGGTGGGAACAGCATGGAAATGAAATGCGTCGTAATGCGTCTATCGATCGAACGCATCCACAGAGAGTGTACGTATTTTTTGCGCCGTTGTTCAGAACCCAAACGCCTCGCTCATACAGTAGCAGATGATGTTGGCTTTTCCCGTTTTGATTTCCGTTTTCGTTCCCTTCCTCCCCGTCCAGTATCCGGCACCTGGCTCAAGTAGATTCTAGTGCTCTTTGTTCGGGGGGCTTGTTAAAGGGCTATTAAGGAGAAGCGTTTCATACACAGCGAACAAACGATGACGCGTTGATGCGCTCAAAAAGGAACGGTTGTTAGCGATTAGGATGTGAGCTTTTGGGCTGGGCAGCAAAGTGGGTAAGCGGGAAAGAAATGCATCTAGCAAGCCTCCGTCACCTTGCCGCCTGTCAGCTGATAATTAATGACAGCAATGAAATCACACGACCGCACGGACCGGTGTTTGATCGAGCGAGCCTGACAGGCGTGTGCGTGTAGCACAGGCCATAATTAACCTCCGCCGGGCCCATTCCTTCCCGGGTGCGATCCTTCCCGTGTAAATCAGCGTCGTGCGACACGGCACCGGCACCTATCTTCCGGGCTGATCGCCGAACGTGTGTACCACGCGCTTAATCCTCTTCCGTGCTTGGGAGGAGAGAAGGATGGAAGGAACAAAAAGGAAAAGCATCTGAATCTGCATACGGTGAGACGGGGTGGTAAGCTCAGGTTGGGCTGCCACAAATCAGTTCAGCAAAAGATGCGCTCCTACTCCTTGCGTTCAGGGGTGTGCAACCATTGATCTGAGCTGAAAAATATAATAAGAAAAAGGATATAGTTTTATTTTGCAATCATTCTTTACTATTCAATCTACACACTACCTTAAAATCAATGGGCATGAAACGTCAGTTAATAGCGTCGTCTTGCGGTGTCTGGGAGAAATACTGTCTAGAAATAGAGTTATAATCGATAGGAAAACTAGTATTCTGAGTATTCCACACTTATCTGCATCACATAAAGATGAAAATTAAAATGTAATTTACAATTATTGGGTACACGGGTCAACGTTGAATTTTCAGAGCTGTCGCTACCGGCCAACAGGAAGCGCTATTGTTCTAATTTTAATTCGTCGAGCCATGGCTTTAATTGGTACTCAAAAAAAAATCCTTATTATTCTTTCGTGAATCCACAAACCACACGTTCCTTTAATTAACACTTCTATTCCTAAAAAATGGTTTAACCTTTGCGTGTTGCCCATCTCTGCTTTTAACCGTCTGCTCTCGTTTGCATGCGATTAGTGCATCTTCGTCCCATCCCCACAACCAAAACCACACCGAGCAAAACTAGAAAGCAGGCACCAGGCGCGAAGGCCGAAGGAAACCCAACGGCGGGAGACGCGAGACGACACATTACGCCTATGCACTTGCCCGTTCCGTCCGGTAGTCCTTAAACCGGACCGTAACGAAACGGCCCCAACCGTCCCGGCGCGTGTGCACAAGGGCAAGGGCAGTTTGGCGTGCCGACTAATGATCTCATTCCATGCGGACGTCGCATTCACGCGCGCGAGCCTGTTGCGCAAACGTCTCCACGGCTCCACATTCTTCCGGCAAGGCGAGCAGACCCACCCACCGACCCGACCGGGAGGAAGCTTTGATTTATGTTACGGTGGGGAAGAATTTATGCTCAGTGGCAACGCGTTGAAAAGCGGAAAAACTGGTCTATTCTGCGGAATTTCACATCTGCATGTCCGTGTCTACGCGCTTCCCGGGCTTCCTCACCTCCTCCCCCCCCCTCCTTCCCCAAGGTGCACCCGCTTGACCGTTTAATAAATGGTATGAATTTGTTACAACAATTATGGAGGTCCCTTGGTGTTTGGTAATGGTTGGACCCGGGGGCAGGGATGGTTTCTTTACGATTCCGGCATTAGCCTGCCCGTACGACGGCGTGCTCGAGAAGGTAGGACAGGTGATGCAGTACCCTGCGTTTGCTCTGAATGTGATCACCCACAGGACCGTTTGTGTTTTTTTATCGCTTGAAGAACGTTTGCTTATGAACCATAAAGTAAACCATCAAATGGTGGTACCCGGTTTCAGGCGCTGTTATATAAATGACAGGATCGTTAGCATGAGGATGAGTTTATCGTATGCGTGGAAGGGGGAAAACAGGGGTTTTGAAGGTGGGAAGCACTGATGGTAATGGGCACCGCAAGGGATTTATGTGACCTGTAAGTGGAGCTAAAATTGATTTTTGATGGCAAGAGTGCTTAAGAATGTTTATATATAGGGTTCGGTTGTGATGTCATTTAGCAAGAGGTTTTAAATTATTGTAAGTTACTTTGCATCCAACAGCTACAAATTGTCAGTTGTCTACTCCTAATGGAATGCATTCCACAAACAACAATTTAAATATTCCTCAACAGATGGCGCTTCTACGAACATAATCTTGCTAGTGCAGTGCTAGTGCAAGAAGATATCAATTGTTGATTTTAATTGATTTTTCAATAAAAAGCTACTTTTCTTGACTTCCTTCCATACAAAATAATATTTGTAATTTAACTTCGAAATTAAGGGATAATGTGTAATACCTGAAAATATGAAAAAACGATGACCATATTTATATTGATTTACAATGATAAATAAATTTTTGACAAGATCAGCATTCTAAGTGTCATAATCTTCAAGTGTGAAACCACTTACCATAAGGCGCTCTCTACACACACCACAAGAAATATCAAATGTTTAAATAATTTTAATAGCCACGATTTCACAAACTGTAATCAACATCACACTCACGCACTCACACACATGGACGAATCAGTTGAGGCCGCCGATGGTCGGGCTTAATTCCCTACGGATTAACCACCCAGCTGCCCGTATGACCTTGATCGGTAGCTAGCCAACGTCCTTACGTAAGCTACAGCATCCGTAATTCTTACCATTCCGCAATTTCTTTCCCATCCCCAGGGATAACGGACTTGGAACTGTTTCTTACCCCAACCGACCCATCCAGCGAACGATTACATTTTTGTCGATTAACTATCGCCAACGGTTGCGTACTTTTGCACCAAGAAAGATACCGACACAGATGCACCCGTTCTTGCCGTGATTTAGTCTTTAAGGAGCTTTATTTATTTTTTCTCGCTCGATTACATGGTTTTGCCGCGACAGCTTGGCATCGGAACGGCACAGTGCTAGATGATATTTTAATGATAATTATACTGCGCTTTCTACCTTCGCCCGCAGGCGGGATGAATATTTATAAGTGCATCCCACCCGGCGGTGGGCGCCGAGCAAGGGCCATCCCCGTGCAGGAATTGCATATTAATTGATCATTTGTCAACCCACGGTGGCGAATCGGTGGCTCCCTGCCTTGTGAACCCCCCCCCCTCCCTTTGCCCACAAACGATGATCATTTTTCTTGCACATTTCTTCGCGTCCGGAGCCGGCAGGGCAGAATGTTTGGCGGGCGTGAAAAATCGCACAAAAGTCAACCAAGCTTCAAAATCGTCCCTGTTTTCCTGGGGTGCTGTACGAGTCAGCTCGGCTTAAGATTACCTTTTTGCGATAGCGAAGCTTTGCGCGAAAAGTGACGAAATTGCTGCAAGCGTGTCAAAAGCGTGCAGATTAACATTCATCTGTATCTCTATAAGCGGCCTGATTGATGGAGTTTTTCGAGTAAAATGATGGGCTCGAGTGGCAAGACGGATTGAGACTTTTACCCGTGCGTTAAAATGCATTTTTTAACCAACGATGGGCAACAAGCAGGTTAACAAAATACACAACAATCGCTCATGTTGAACGGTTATGTTTTTAAAAGGCTTATCTGGTTGAAATTACCTTTACCGTCAATTAAAGATGCCTCGCAAGCGGCTCCGGCTCTGTCGTTTTAATTTTAATCATGATTTATTTATAAAGGTGTTGATTGCTCCCTAACGAACCGGGTGTTTCTTCGGCTCGGCCAGATCACTATCGGGTTGTAGTTTTGTGAAATTATCTCTTCCCAGTTCGGTTGACATTTTACTGCCACCGTCAGCCGGGGACGATTCAACTGTCACCGGACCGATGATTAACTCCACCCCATTTTCTCTCAATTTTCCGTTCGCAGAACCACGCCAGCTTATCGTGAGGAAGCAGCGAGGCAGACAGGCTAGAAAAGCAGGACACCAAACGGACAAGTTCTTCGGCTTCCTTCAGCTCCGGCTGTGCGAAACGGGACACGCGGGTACGTAGGGATAGCCTTAAAAAAGCCCCCAAGAAAGAATGTGATTGAGCTTCGCATTTCGTTACCGATCTGTCAGCGGGAACTGGTGCATCGCCGTCGCCTAAATCGGACGACCCGATCAGCCCCGGGATTCTATTCTCCCTCTGACAGGCCGTCCGGTTGGCAATGCACAGTTAGATTCGCTCCAGATTGGCATCTTGATGACGTTGCGCTCGTTCTTTGCAGATGCGCGCAGAAAAAAATGCGTCTCCCGGGTGCGTGTGCTGCATACGCACACAGTGAAAAAAGGCGCTGCACAGGGAGAGAACGAACGTGTTGCAATGTGCCAAGGGGGGGTGGGGCGAAGCGAATGCGACGAGCTGCGTTAATGGTGTACGCATCACTTCCTTTCTGATCGAAATCGGTCGCGGGGAGAGCGTCTGAGGTCGATTGATCAAAACAAATAGAAGAAGCTTTCTTGTCTAGTTAGGGCGTATGGGTTGCGCGCTTTCGATGCGCACTCCCACTGTTTTGATCGTGGAAGGTGGTGGTGTGTATCATAAATATTCATGACTGATAAGAGCTATTAATTTGCGTCTTTGCACTGGCGATTCGATGCGTAGCTACTGTATGTGTCTTCCCTGCTGTGTAGATGCACTTGGAAATGCAATGTTGGTGGGGAAGCTTGTACTACGCGAAACTGTGGGGCGTTGGTTTGCATGCGCATCGATGGGAGGCATAATTCTGGGAAGCAATCAATGCGTTTCGCTCGATGAAGTGCTGCTTCAACTGTTTCGTGAGGGTTGGCTTAAGCGGGTTAGAGACTGTTGAAGTGGTATGAATTATCATTCAAATGAGCTTATTTCATTTGCAATTTTTCAATGCGAGAAAATTAAACAAGAATGGACTTTTTCTAGGAAAGAGACTTCAGTATTTAATTTATCTGGCTCTTTTAATGTCTCTGTGCTTGAATTTAAAAATAACCATATTTGAATCAAAAGAATTCAGCTGACTCAGTGATTTTTCAACATTTCATAATTGAAAGTTGATGTAGATAAGTTGATTGGATGTAGATGTTTTTTTGGGTTAAATTTAAAGAAAGGTGACTAAATCTTTTGATGGTTCGTTTTACCTTGTAACTACCTCTGAGGAACTGTGAATTAGTCTTCAGCGGTCGCAACTGTCTTTGAACACTTTTTCAAGTATTTATCATATTCTTTACTTTTATTTTTTATATTAGCAAGCAAAATACTTTGCAAGATACTTTTCCCTCCCCCTTACCCGTGCTGAAGACAAATTGCACGTTGCACGCAGAAACAGCTAGCACACACTTTCGTTCCGCATTCCACTGCTACACTACAAGTTGTAGTTCTTGAACGCGCGGGAAAATAATAAGAACGCATCATTTCGATTGCAAGTTTTTTCCCCATTCCTTCCCTCCCAAGAGGGTGTCACTGAGGAAGGTTGCACTAACCGGATTAGATCCTACCCTGCGCTCTCCGCAGGGAACAGGGGTAGAGGCTGTATGCGGCCCCGTGTCGGACTAAACAAATAATGCCATATCCGATTTCCTCGGCCTGCACGCAATCGCCGTGTTTGTCCATTAAACGATGGTGGCATCGGTCGAGCGCGCTGTACTGCAGGAGGTCAACCCCACACGACTCTTTCACACACAGCTGCAAAGGGTTATGGGTGAGGGTGGTGTAAGTTTTACTACACAGTCCCTGTAAATTACTTTCCACACTGCGGGTGCTGCGAATGAACTGGAAAAACTGGACACTGCCGGTTGGTTGGATAATGCTGGTCCGTGTTCCACCGGGTGGGACTGTGCAGACGTTACAAATCAAGCATCTTTCCATTGCACCGAGGATGTGTTACGGGCTGTGTGTATCCAGTGTATGGATTGGATTAAGATTCGTCTTTCCCTTTCACTCCTTGAACCGACTGCAACCGGGAGGATGATGCACACGCATGGCTAAAATAAATAGCAATGATCCCTTGGCCCCTGCAGATCGTTCACCGACACCTTCGGACGCGTACCACTAGCTAGTACCACTACGCCCGAGAGCGAATACGAAGCCCTCACGGGCTACAAGCAGCAGGACGGCTGCGGGGCACTAAAATTGATTTATTGTTTCGCATGCCCACAGCTCACGGCCCAGGCGCAGGCAGTTTTCCCGACCTTCGCTATACCCGTCCCGCAAAACGAGGCACGTATGGGTTTTATTTGTTTTCCAATTACTCCAGCCGTTCTGCGTCCGCTCCTCTGAAAGGCGGAAGAAAAATCGCAAAGAAAACCTCCTACCAGTTTCCAACCCATAAAGTCGCAGAGTTGCGTTTGGTTCGTTAATTTCTTAATTTATTCTTTTAACTCCCGGGCGCCCCTGCGAGGCAATGTTCGCGCACGCGGTTGCACGCGTGGCCAGTTTTTATGTGCCAGGCCGGCAGGTAGAGCAACAATTTTTCGGCGGGGCTGTCCTGGACTTTGCGAGAAAACGTCTTCATCTCGTCGCACGGTGAAGCATCTTGCACGAGCCCATCTGATAAGGGAGGATACGTGTGCAAAAGGAAAAGGTTTGCAGCTATAAAACAAAAGCCAGGGCACGCCGTTAAGTAGAATCGGCGCAGTATGGTAGGTTAGTTTACGGTTTGCCTTGAGCAGCGTTTCCGGTGCCGGCCGGTGTAGGGCCGGTGTTCGGTTAAAAACATATTAATACTAGCGGTAAATGGTACGTCTCGGTAGGTCATTTATGGACGGTAACTGGGCGTCTAGTTTGCATGTAATAAACGTGAGCTAGAAATGTTAATTAGTGCAGCATAAGCAAGCGGTAAGTAATTAGGTTCAGTTCCGATGGCGACACCGATTCAATGCTTTAGAATATATTAAATGCAAGGAGGAATAAAAAGGCTTGATTGTGGAAGCAGAAAAGATACAGAAGAAAGAGGCTTTTCAAATTGTTACATTACCTTTCCTTCAAGATAAATACTTAAAACGGAGTTCGTCGCTTTTTCACGGTTAAAGTCTTTCTGACGAATACTTTCAAAACCTGTTTAATCGATATTTTTTAGTGTTTTTGAGTAGTATGGTCTTAACTAAAATATTCATATTTAATACAAGAAGAGACTGTGAGACAAAAATGTTATAGAAAGAATTCTTTTGCTAGGTTCGTCGCTTCTCCGGAATTGAAATCTTGTGTATCAATTATCCATTAAACGTTATTCCTTACAGGTTTGTAAAAGAATGCAAAGTCTTTTGAGGTGAAAAAACTGTTAGATCATAACCTCTTTGCTATTCCTCAACTATTCTTTCTCGCCAACAAAGCTTCTTGCGAAAAAAACGGAATAAATTTTTGATATTATTTTTGCAATCAGCGGAAGCTATCAGTGCATCGTGTCCGGTACATCTGCCGTCAAGTGGAGGACAATTAACAAGTCTTTCCTAGCTTTACGACAACCTCTCAGCAACGGATGACGGAGTTTCCGGAGAACCAGTTTAGAGCCTTCGCTCAACCTTTTACATGCTTCCTTCCATTAAATATCAGATTGCAATCACTGATCGGCGCGTCCATCCATCGCTTGAAACACAGAAAGGGTCGCCGGGAAGGGCGGGGTTGAAGTAAGGTAAGCGCTTTATGCATAAACCAAAACAGGATGGGTACCGGTGGCCCCGGTGGTATTTATGCATTCGGTGCTGTTGTTATCCCGCCCGATTCAGGGGGGTCGTGATTGCACTCCCCACGCCTTTTCCATCCCAATAGGCCAATCAATTTCCAGTCAATCGCTTTCGTAGGTTCTCGAGCGGACGGCAAAAGTGTCACTGCTAGAGGAGGTCGCAATTTCCCGGCAGGCAGATCGATCAAGGCTCCCGGGCAACCGTGTGGGGCGCGGTGGGAAATAAAACAGGAACGAAAAAAGTTATTAAACCGACCAGCGTTTGTGGAGTAGCCCGGTTGGATAGTTCTTTCTTCGACCTCTCGCAGAAACACACAGCACGGGACAATAAAACCGTAAACGTTGCATAAATTATGACCATCGCCGACGCGACGACAGGTTCGATTTGGCATCGGTTTGGCTAACGGCTAGGAAGGACTAGGGTTTGCATTGTCGTTGTGCCGGGGAGGCAACCCGAAACCGGACCACGGATTTATCGAACCCGTGGGATCGCACAAGTCTTCTCGTACACCTTTGTACCTTCTGCGAAACGCGAACGTTCGGCAAGGAAGAGGGAAGAACCATTTGCAGCAAATCTGATCCGCGGCGGTACTTATATGACGACGTGTACGTGTTTCCGCATGCGGCACGTGTTGCAGCGGGAAGCGGCACGCTAGCGGAAGATAATTTAATTTACATAATGGGCTCGGGATCGCGGGTGGATGGTGATACAATTCTTTCGGGGAAAAAGACCGAGACCGGGAATGCTACCCGCGTGCCGTTGCATAAAGGAACCTCCAAGGGAAGGTGGTCGTCCCGATTGAAATATTGATCTGGGGCAACATAATTTGTACGATGGTGAGGGTGCAGCGTTATCTTTGGCGAACGCGTCGTAGGTGGATAACAGGGTAACAGGATCTGCACTAGGTGCGATGTCTATATACGCTCGTCTAGCTCGTCCTGGCCCGTTTCTCTTCGCTTTATTTGAATGGCTTGTAGAGACGGTTTGAGGGCAAGTTTAAGAAGCCCGGAGGTTTGCCGGGAAAGGGGCGGAAAGTAAAACATTGAACTTGGTCGGAGCCCAGTTGCCAATTGGAAATCTGGTTTTATCATCAACTCCGAGGCACCGAGCATGCGAGACGAAACGGGTCTTTTGCCGTATCGCCGTAAAGCGGGTAAAACTGATCTAGCCTTGGATTCGTGGCGATGTGGGTCCTCTCCGGCAGCTTCGGCAGATGGAACTTGTTTCACACAAAACTCGTTGTGCACTTGTGCTGTCGATCGGTTGGTTCGATCGGCTGCAGCAAACGGCACTGACCGGAGTGCAGCACTGCGTAGGATTGCGTATCTCGGGGTTCGTGGATGACGGAGGAGCGGTATATGAGAGAAGAAAGAAAAAAAAAACACCCCGTTCGGATACGAGCTGCGACACGTCACAGACGCACTAGCGCAAATGGGACTTATTCATGAAGAAGTGGTCCACCGGCGGGCCGGCGAACACAACTATTAAAAGGGCAAATACTTCTATAACTGCATTTTTATTGGTGGGAGCGAATAAAAAAATATAAAAATTGTCAAGCCATACCCGGACACCCGGTCACCGTCGCGCGACGGCCTCCGGGGACACTTTGGTCTTTTAATTTGCGACAATCGAATGCAGCCCCGCAGGATGCAACAAATAGAGGGAGAGAGAGAGAGAGAGAACGAACGATGAGATTAGAGAAGCGAAACAGCAAACGGGTTCGTCGCTTGTGGTAGTCTTTTGATTCGAAAACGTTTTTTTTTTCGCTAGACAAGGTGGCAAAACGGTTGCTTTGGCGCAGGTTGAACACTTTTCAACAAAGAAAGTGCGAAACTTTTACCTCACCACTCGGTAGAAAAACGTTTATCAACGACCCATCGGTAGGGTTCAATTGCACGCTACAAAGTTCAACAACTTGTACCGCATGCGCTTGGAAGATCGTGATCGTGCCAGACAGGCACAGACGAATTAATAGATTAATCCATAAATTGAGTGATTTATTATTATTGCACCACATATTACTCATCCACCCCCAGCCGGCTGTGGTGCAGCTTATGCAAACCGGTCGCAAGGCAGGATTAGCACCGGATCATCGGAAAACAGGGTAGTAAAAAAGGCTTCCACCCAGAACGGTACACTGTGCGACGGCAGCATCATCAGCTACTCCATAATAATAATCATAATTCTAATAGTTGGCTGGTGCCTTGCTGCCGTCTACACCCTCCAAGAAAGGCGTACTTTGGGAGGGGGGGTGGGGAGAAGTGGCAGAAAATTGTTGCAGAATAAAAAGGAGGGATGAGGTTTAATATTGGCTGCTGTAAACCTCCAACAAAGCACCTGTTTTTCACCCGTCTCCGTGCTTCTCTAATCTTTCCCTTAAGAAGTACCGATTCTTCGGATAATCATTCCACCGTTCGTGCAGCTAAGCCGACCATCGGCCGGATCGCTAACGATACAAAATTTAGATAATCAACACAATTACCAACAATACCCTTTCAATGAAACGCTCAAATTACCACCAATCGCGTTGCGTCCGAGCGTCGCCTTGGACGTACCCGAGCGTACAGCAGTCCAGATCCTTTGCCGAGGGTGGGATAATCACGATTGGCAAATACACTTCGGCAGGCGAACGGGAATTTGATCGGTGAAGTGTTGAATACAGAAAAAAAGGAAGCATAGCACTACACCGTTCTGTCCAGTTTATCTGTCGGCACTTCTGTTGGGAAAGGTGACGATAATCGTAAACTGACAAGAACAACTAATTTGCTGTTGAGCTGACGGAAAAAATGAGACCGGACGGATCGGGCGCAGAGCAAGAGAGGCGAATAAAAACTCGATATTCTCAACATGCTGCTTAATAGTGGCAGGAACATTGGAAAGCCCGGTAACTGCAAGAAGCCCCCATGAGCGGTGATCGTTGTAGGGGATTGAAGTGGCCAATCGGGCCACCAATTGCAGGGTGTTTTGGAATTTATTCGTCAATAATCCAACGGACGAACGAAATACCGGCCCCATGTAACCGGTGCAGTTCTTGCAGTAGAGGAGGGTAGGCAATATTGAGAACGGAGTCATCCGGGCGGAGCTTCTGGTGGATGCTAAGAAGCATGTTCAATTGCCCACTTCATCTCGAACGGTTCGTGACTTTTAAAAGGTTGGTAGCAAGTGTTTCTCTAGCCTTTAGCGCTCGATTAGCTTCCGTGTTCGGGTGGGAAGGGTTAACGGCGAGGGCTAGTGACTTCATCAACAACCACCCGGTGAGTGTTTCTAACCTTCAAGGGTCAACGATACGGTACCACAGGTGGGCTACAAGTTCAAACACTACGTCAAGCTGTTAAAAAATGGATTCTGGTGCGGTGCATGGTGAGAAAGAATCTTTGTTAGAGTGATTTACTGGAAATGTCTAGACCTGTTTTCTACAGAAGTTTTCGAGTGCTTGAAAGTTTGGAAAACGTTCTATGAGGCAAGGGTTCACACGGCAAACTTACTGCCACACTTAACACACGCTCTCAACACATCGAAAGCGTTCTCAAAAGTTTAGGCACTTAAGTATGTTACATGTTAATAAGCAACACTTTGGGCAGGGAAATTCCCAGAACATCCGCGTCGTTTCTCACACAGGGAAGAGATGAAAAATTAAATTATCATACCAACCAGACATAGGTGAACCTCTTTAATGCCTTTCTATGAAGTGATCCCGTGAAAGTCCTTTGCTGACGACTCGTTAATCTGCATACAAACAAACGCTTCTGCGTGTGGATTCAACGTCCACAAGCCGATTGAAAATTAGTCGTCCCATTGTGAAGCGTTTCGGCACCGGCGCGTGACATTTCTGGTCGATCTAGTCGTCGTCGCGTTGTTTGTTATCTACCCTACCGTCTGTCAATCGACCAAATTGACATTTTCCAATCAAAAGCGCGCCCGCGCGCTCGGTCTCTTCACCCAATCAATGCGGCGCTTTGTGTTGGGCGAGATTTTGTTTCTCTAACAATGGTTACAGCGCTTTCTTACCTTTGAGTCTGGTCTGTTTTGTCGGCTTTTGCGGAAGTGATTCAGTGGAAGCTCGAGACAACATTCCATTCGTTCGTCTTTTCGGAGTTAGAAAGGGCCGAACTGTGAACGAGGAAATTACTCGTCCAAACTGGAGCAAACCAATGCTCCTCTCTTGAAGCCCTCATTTGCATACAGGACCGTGTGCGGAATGCGTTTTACGGAGTGATACAAATTGATAGTGCGCGAATCGTGACTCGGCCGAAAATGGTTCGGTTGGTCGTGTGGTCCGTGCGGATGGACCGTATTTTACAAATTAGCCTAATGGGGCGCACCCCACAGCACACGCACTCTCGCCTAGCCCGATCGGTTTTGTATATTTTATGCGACTTCCTTGCAGGGTCCTGGCACAGGTCGGACCTTCGGGCGAGGTAGCATGATTTCTTGCCCAGGACAGTTGCACCTTATCGCTAGCCCCATCCTCGCGTGCAAGTACCAAACCCTCGCCTCCCTCTCTGTGGTGCGTTCTCGAAATGCGTAACAAAAAACCGCCCCACTTAGTAGATCGATCGAAAAACCGATTCCCGTTGCACCGTTCCCCGCAATGGATCTTCATTAGCAGCTCGACAAAACATTGTCCAGGCAAGGAGAATGGGTCGACAGAGAGAAAAAAAGAAACGAGATGGCCATTCAATAGGTACTTATGCCGCATAAGGGGAACACACATAATGTCGTCCAGCGCTCATCCAGGCCTGATTGTAGGCCAACGGGTACGGGAACCGGCCACCCGAGGGTTTGTCCCTCTTGCCCGCTCCAAACCGGTAAATCTAGAACTGTACCGGGCCCGCTCGATTACGGTGCGGGGCGCGTAAAATCCCGTCCTGCTATAAGCATTTCCTCCCTCTCCGCCGGGATCGGAAAATCGCATCACAGTGTGAGCGCAAACACAAAACACAACCTTTAAAAAAGCATCAAAATAAGGAACCTTGGGAGATGCGAGAAAAAAAAGCAAGATAGTAGCTCCGCATGGCTGGCAGGGCAGTGCGGCAACCTGCTACGGGACAGCATCGACGGAAGCTGTCTTCCTTTGGCTTGCAGGCACCAACACCGCGGGAGGAGTGCTCCGAAGATATCACACTGAGGTAATTGTTGAAGATTAGAATGGTTCGATACGTTCCGGCACCGCAAGCCGTTCGGTACGACTTCGAACCGAGCGCGTGTACAGGATGATTATTGACCAGCGAACAGTGCTTCTTCAGGCCCGCTCACGCGGTGCTGCAAGCCGGTTGAAGGTAACAAAAACCCGCGTCCAAACATTCTACGTCGCACAGTTGGGTGTAGGCAAAGGAATCAAGGGCGGCTCGGATCGTGAAGGGGGGGCAGGATTTAGAGGGATGGAGCGGAAGAAGCGTCAGTGCAAGGCGCTCACTCGTGTTCCGCCACTTATCGATGTAATATTTTAATCTTTTCAATAAACCAGATAAAGATAGGCTTCGCTCTTCGGCGGGGTCGGTTTGTGGCGTTGCGTTTTGCACGCGTTTTGTACGTCATAAATTCTTTCCATACCGATGCAATCAGCGAACGCGAAAAACGGTTCGTTAGTTATGGTGGCTCACAGTGATGGTTGATAAAAAGGCTGTTTGCCGTACAATGTGGAAGGTATTGTAGTGTTATAAAATACAGCCGGGTTTTGATGAGTTTAAATGCATTGCTTTACAGACGTTTTCAACAGCAATCTTTTGACTTAAGAAACCTTCGGGTAAATAAGCAAGACAAGATTTTAAAAATTCGGGAAATCAACTAAAAACACAAAGAAAAGATTGGAAAATAAAAAAAGAACAAAAATCCTAATGAAACAAACCACAAACAGTAAAATTCGAACAATTCCAACATAACGACATACCAAACAAATCATTGTTCGGATGCTTAAGCCCCAGCTTAGCGGTATTCTCTTCCGCTCGTCGACTTCCTCTCTCACCCTGGTGCAAAACGGTTTGATATCCGGCGATTCCCTACCCCGGGGCATCGCCTTGTAGTTGCTCCTTCCCCGACCGTTTCAGCAGCCACCACCGCGGAATAGCACACAATTAATAACAATTACTTTTAATTACGACAAACCGATGCCGCTAACGGGATAATCGGTGTTTGAAGATCGTCAATAAAACCTAACCCGATAATTCCACACTCTGCCCGAACACTACGCCAGCCGTAATACGGTACGGTGCGCGTCTTAAGCAGGGGATGGAAGAGTGAAGAAGACCTTACGGACCGCAATCAACTGAAGCTGACTCGCTGCGAAATGCGATGAAATCAATCGCTCACAATCGGTGGACCTACTTCGCCCTCGAACCGTTGTCACCAGGCGATGTTGCGATTGACCGATGTGTGGCCGCAACACTGATGTCGTTTGGCTTAACGAAGACTGGGGGTAGAAAATACCAATCAGCACAGGCGGAAAATCGAAACGCCAGTGAATGCTGGCAACCAACCTGTCCCTTCTAGAATTGAGCGGTCGCAACAGAAGGGAACCTGTTTCACCGTCCGGCAAGCGACGTCCTCGCTTGATCTAATTAACTTTATTCAACGGCACATAAAATGATGATCAAAACAGCATCAAAGCCCTCCTGCTAGACACGGGAGGCATTGGAGGGGTACGGGAAACGAGCACACCACCACAACAAGTGGCCATTTTCTTCCTAGTTTGCCGTGCGGAGCGCGCTACTGTGGCTGCTAGTGTGGGCTCCCTTTATGGTTCCCGCTCTGATGACCGTTGACGGACCGTTGACAAGAGGCGTGGAGTTAGGGAATGAAGCTTATCTGCCTTTTTTGCTGCTGCGCTGATGTTGCGAAATTTAAGCAGAGGAATAGATTGATTCTAGGAATGATGAAACGAAGACCTCCTTTTTTCTGATGTTTAAGAGTGATTTTCTGCGTAGAGCTGGCGAGAAGAAGGAATTGATTTTGATTTTTTCGAAACTGAATAAAATATGTTCGCTCTTTGCTGAATATTTCTTTAATTAAATTAAATTTTCATTATCGTAATGTTACCCAAGCCTAACTGAAATAATTTTACTTTAATTAAGAGTTTTACGGGACTCAATATAACGTTTATTATATTCCAATCCCCTTTCCTACACCTAATCACTGTTGTGAAGAAACGTTATTAAAATTGTTCCCGCCCAGGGTAACTATGTTTACTGACTTCGATTCTTGTGCAGCGGCCCAACCTGCTCCTGTTGAGATTGATGGTTGCCCGGTTGGCATGTCGCTCGAAGCAGGTGACTTAATTATGCAAACTAGTCTTCAATATTGCTCATTACGGAGCGGGAAGTAAGACCCCTTTGGCAAACAGATAGCGCAGTGACGCGCTGGAATGTGCTACCCACCCCGGCGCTGGACTAGAGACACTTCTTCGTAATTGCCTTTCCCTGGTGTGTGCGTCTGTGTGTGGTTGTTCTTGTCATTCCTTCTTCAGCAGCATTGCCGTCCATAAATATGCATCACATGAGCGAAGAGTATGCATTAATTGCTGTTTATCGGTCCGGTGATTATGATGATCGAGTGTCTAGTGACGGCCGGTGACGATCCCTTCGATCCCGCCGATGCGTATGCAATTTTCGCTGAATTTAATTCCTCCCCGCAAACCGTGGCGTGTTAATGTGAGGCAGCTATCGATGTCCCATCGTGCTGAGGTTTGTCGTTTGTCAAGGGCAGTGAAAGGCACACAGGAAATTGAAATAGGAGAGCCTATCAGATTTAGCACACACAGCACATTCCTGCCATTCCTTCGCTAGCCGACCAGCGAGCTGTTTCGTTGCATTTTCCTCTCCATGTTCGGTGACAGCACAATGCTAGCTGAACAATAATCTTACAGCAAAGACGCGCGTATCGCGGCCGGCACGTGACGTTTCGTTGACAAATTTATGCGTTGTTCCTTCGTGTCCGGATGTTTGTGGGCGCCCTGTCCTCACTCAATCATCTCAATCTTTTGTGCACGGGAAGGAAGAAACGTACGGCAGTAGATGTGTTCATCGGCGGGTTTCAATCTCAATCTCCTTTCCGAAAGTTGCCAGGAGGAGTGGCTGAGTGTTTCTGCCAGGGTGAAATGAAGAAATTATCCACCGACAAGACATCGAAGTCGTTAAACAAGTTAAGCTGTTTAGGGTGTTTCCTTGTCTTTTTCGTCGTTGTTTTTGTCAGCTTGGTTTGCTCTTCTCGAGATGGTTGGATTTTATTAGGAACGCCTTCCTGTTGCTGTTGTGAAAGTAATTTTTATTTTGCAGAAATGAAGGTAGATTTAGAAAGGAGTGGGCCAGCTCAAGACTATATATACTAGATAGAACCTAATTAAAGCATATATTTGTGAGGAAATATGCATGTTATTTTCGATTTTTTAAAAGTTTTTGCAGTAAATGAGTTTATTCAAAATTCAAAACTATAAAATAACAACAAAGATTCAAATTAATTCTATGATAGATGCATCACAATAACGTTGCCAAAATTTCGATATAATAAGAAAACTAATGAGAAACTTTGTTGCATTTCACTGCAATGATATTAAGGAGATCAATTAAGGCTGAAATGGTACAAATTCTTCCAATCCATCCTTATCTCCAATCCTCAAGGTCCGGATAGTAAGAGCGGCTAATTTAATTGTAATATTCATTTAAAATTGTGGCGCTCATGAGCTGGATTCCCATGCATACAAAAGAAACAATCTGAGAATGATTTCTGCTTCCCAAATTGAATTACACCTGCAGGGAATCATTTATCACAACAGCAGAACCCATTTAACCGTATCGGATGTACAGACCCGCGAAACGGTCTCGTCAACAGACATAATTGTAAAACGCATTGATCGATAAGCGCGAATCTCGTTAAAAAACGTCAGGAATTCATTACCCTTTTAAAATTAACGCAACGCAACGGGGGACGGTCCCAGGCGCCAGCAAGAAGTTGAAAGATTCGTCCTGATAATTGCCGGCGTATTGCTCGGCTCTACAATTCTCACACTTTGCTTTGCGAACGGGCTGCCCCGTTCATCATTTTCTCGCGCTTCCCCTACCAATCAACTGCAGGACGGCAGGGCGCAGTCGTAAACTGCTTCGAAAATGCGTTAAATCAGATGAGATCCAATTTAAATGATGACCACACGATGATATTTTCTTCCCCCTATGTTGTTCCGTTCGGTGCGGAGCAACGGGGTTGGGTCGGGTGAGATCTGGCCCTGGTGGTGGACTAATTAATTGTGCTGTTGTGCAGGGCCGATTCCACTGGCAGGTGAAATCTAGCCGCTGGCATCGCTGGCCACGCAGACGAACGAAGCGTCAATGTGGAATCATTCAATAATACTTAGCGGCGATGGAACATGGGAGGCACGATGCACGAATACGATTGATCGCAGACATCTTCCACCGGTTCACAAGCGATTCCCTTCCCGACCGTTGCTGTTCGTGTGAGGTTTGACATATTTTAATGGTTTCTTATCTTCACGGTAGCTTCGGGGGCTTTTAGTTAACATGCACCGTCATCCCACCAACCACGGGCACCGGTTCCGTGGACTGCTGGGGCTGTGTGTGTCTTTTTCTTGCGCCCCTTTCGGTGCCCGAGGTGTTTTGCTTATCGGGAAACAAAACTTTTTGTTTTGTTGTGCCATCCATTAATGACCGCGAGGGGGCGCATTGCATGCGAAAACCCGGGAACGAAATTATGCAAACGGTAGTAATCGGATGAAAGGATCGCGCATGTCGTTTGTTCGCAAAATTTGTCAACTCTTGTCAGATTTATCACGCTAATGTGTGTAAGCAGTTTTGTTGACATTTATTGATATAGCTTTATCTTGTCGGAGGAAGGATACCTGGAACGAAGAACATTATGTAAAGATAAACCGATGCGACCTTGTTGTTGACCTAAAGCATTAATTATTAAATGTAGTTCAGAGGTTTTTCCTTCTTCATTTCTTCCAAAAATAACTTTTTTCTACTCTTAAGACAAAAAGGAAGTCCAAAAAACAAGACACGATCTTATTAAATTTCCATTAAAGAGAAAGCTGTGCTCCATTAGCTACCCAACCAGAAGTAATAGATCGATCATTCGATTTTGTGCTCCGGCTAGTGCTCACAGCTAGCTGCCATTCAAACAAATCGTCACTGGTGTGAAAAGTGACAACTACACGACAGTTCCTGGGTTCGTCTGTCATCCGGAGGCTAAACATCACGGCACACTTTTGGCACAGGCTTCAAAGTACACAGGCAGCCTGCGGAAACAGAAAAAGAGCCTCAAAACAAAACAGCAGTTTAAAGATTTCTAGCAAACAGCTAGCAACAAACGATTTATCGTTGTTTTTTTCGGGGCTTTTCTTCTTGCTTGTTCTAGCCACTCTCTATAGAGATGTTGAGCTGAACAAGCACAAAAAAAGCTAACTGTACAGGTTGTTTGCTAGCTCGTACACCCGGCACACACGGCAGCTCATTAATCAAACCCTATCGGTCGGATGGATTTAATCTGCTTCCCATTGGGTAGGGCCTAATTTAATATTTACATAATCTTAATTGATCTAGATACGGTCACAAACGATAGTGCCAATTGAAAATGCAACAGGGACGAAAAAGTAACCTGACTCCGCACTGACACACTCTACTGTGCGGTGGGTAAATCCATGTGCCTGGGAAAAATCGCAATATCGGCATCCGATCGGTCACATTTAAATTGGAGAAAGAGAGGAGGATAACGCGAGAAGGAAAGACCTAAATAATGCCAGTGGATCGGGCCGGACAATTGGCTCAAGTTTTACAAGTTCATCAGCCACAATGCGGCCCACCATAAAACGTGTGTTTGTCGGGAAATTGATGACTCTGTAGAGGAGGGTCAGGTACGCAATAGGCCTGCGCGTAGTTCCCCAAAAGGCTTCGCAACCGCTTCCCAATTCTCACCCAGAAGCGGGCCCATGTTTTGCCAAATCATCTGACTAATTATGAAAGGTTACAACTGGGCTTGGATTTACGCGGCTCGGAGGGAGTAGTTTTAGCTTCATTTATCAAAACCTACACTCGGTACGCGGCTTGAACTTGGCCCTCCGACCTCCGTACGGTAACGTTGCCGGGCTTAAGCGCCAGCCCCTCCCCGTGCACCCAATTCCCGGACGACTCCCGCAGAAGCTGATGGAAGTTAAATGGCCTTCTCAAACGGTATTTAGTGTCTTTGGATGGGCATTGTTCCGCTCGTACTCGGCCAGCCTTGGCCCTTCGCGCTCGATTACGTGCATTAAATAGATGTAATCATATGGGAAACTAATTTCTCCAGCCGCTCTCCACTGTGTTGTGTGCCTGCTTATGATTATTCTGATAATTTATTTTATTTTTTTTTTTTGCTTTGTTTTCATCCTTTTCTTCTCCTCTTTAGCAGCTGGCTATGCCCGGCCGTGTCCACCGGCACCGGCACACAATCCATCCCTGGTGAGGATCGCTCCCGGTGTAGATGAATGATCACCGGCAAGTCAGCGAACCATGGTACAACCTGCACCGCCGGCAGCGAACGGTTGCTGACCATGGCACGGCAGCGAGTCCTCGCGCCTGAAAGGCATGCCGAGGGCAGCACGTCCCATCGCCCGGTGCGGGATGGCCGGCACCCCGGACGGTGGTCGCTGCTGGGACGTGATAATTACACCGCATTACCGACACGTACGACCCGCACCGGTCGGCCACATGGGCGCTGGGCGCTGATGTTACTGCTGCTGCCGTCACTCACCTTCTGCACCTTGATCGGTCGGTCCAGTGCGGCGGCAACACCGCTCAAGAGTCCATTGCCCGGGTACGGCCGGGGAGCGCCCATGTACAAGGGACGCATGGGTGGCCTGACCGAGTCGGGCCGGATCTCCAACCTGACGCGTCTTCACAGCGGTGATCTGTTTTACACATTTGGTAAGTTTCCCTTCGCCACTGTGCCCTCCGGGGTGTGATCTGGAATCCAAAGAGACTCAACTGTTACAAGTGTGGCGTTTTTAATTCAACTCTTCATCTGCTCTGCCGGCTCATCCGCTAATGGTGCACGCGACGATACGCACGCAACTAGAAGCAGCGTGCTCGAACCTTTTCTTTTATTTAGTAGTTGATTTAGCAATCCGGCAGAGGTCAGCGCTCATGGGCTCATTTGCGTGCGCGCTGTGATGGAAAAAGGAAAACAAGAAAAGTAAATTGATTTATCTCTGAAATGGAACCACACCGCACGCAATTGAACCCGTAGTTATGCAATATGCCGGATAGGTCATTTTAATTTACACGCACATCGAACTCGGACTGACCCGATCGGCCTCATTACATATCAATTTCCAAACGCTCACTTTCAACACACTGCCCACAAAAGAGTGATTTAATGCTTTTCAAATGGTAGTCAAATATTGACACTGTTCATCCGTCAATCGCAAGCAGTTTACTGTCCCCACAAAAAAGTTGGATTCCGAAACTCCCTATTAATAACACACAAACGCAAACTGAACGGTAACGGCTGACACGGTTTCTCACCCTTTTGCAGAGTCGGAAAAATGTGACACAGATACGTGCGTGGGGCTGTCGAGCGGCACGGCGGAACTATCGATCGGGGGCGATCGGACCGGTACCGGCACCGGACCCCAACGGATCCCCGGAAGCACGGACCACAACATCAAGGAAATCGGTAAGCGACTTGTTGAGCGATGCGGTCCCACCAAAATGACAGTTTAATTAGCTAACGCGCGACACCCCATGACGGATCACACTCCGTCACTTTCCGCTAGGTGTGATCTACTAGCGGTGTTCCCAAAGTTTTCCGTTTTTCGGACGTTTCGTGCCGGGCACTGGCGTATTATTAAGTATAGATTGTTTTTTAATTTCGTGTCTTTCTGTTGTGTTTTGTTGCTCATCCAACCCAGACATGTCATCGGATGCGGGCATCGAGTGCAAGTGTCAGTGTCTGCCGCACCTGAGCACCTACCGGGAAGATCTCGGCATCTGTGTGGACGACATTAGAGGTGAGTACGATGGGGCGTTTGTCCCGCCTGGAACCTGAAACCACAACAGAGATCAGCAACAAATTATGAGCGGTGTACGGGATGGGGTTCCTTAATAGGGCTGCTCATTTTTCAAAACTGTTGTCGTTCATCACTAATAATCATAATCAGTCATCCCTGTTCGGGGGAGCCCTCTTTGTCCGCCCGGCGACCGAGGCAAAACCTTAATCACATATAAAAACGAATAGTTTACTGTTGCGGAAGGAACATAATTGTTTCCAGCATCCGCAGCCACCACCGACGCCGGTTGGTGGTGATGCATCTGCATTCGAACTCGGCACCCCGCTCGGTGTCGATGGAATGCTGTTGGTCGGCCCCTCTGCGCTGTATGTTCCCTCCCCACACGCCGGTGATTATGATCGCCCGGTGCGCATTTCAATTTGAAGTTTACCGAGCGAAACGCGCTAGAACGGTTCTAAAATCAATTACAATTTTCCAACCCAAGCTCTTCCCCTTGCGCTCTCGACGCGCATACATTGCGCAAAGTTCACCAGTCCAGTAATGTTCGGGCCCGGTGCAGCATGAGCGCTGGTCATTACACTATGTGTGGTTGGGCGATCAACAAAAGGGCGCACCGGGGCGAGAGAGTGAGGGAGAGCAAAACGCGAATTGGAAAACGGTGAACCATGAAGCGCGCGAGTGCAATGTGTTGTGCACTTCATGATTGCATTCCACGGGCGGGCTGAAGATGAGCGCTTATGGGGCGCTTCCATTACGCCCTGTTTTTCGTCTGCACGCGATCGCCCCGCTGCAGCATACGCCACGGACGGTGCTGTGGCGTACGGGAAATGGCTAGGATTTGCCGACCGAAGGCAAGTTCTTGTGGGTGAGATGCTAACCGTACACACTCACACGTCTGAAATGAATCAGCGCCGTAATTTAGCACAGTAATTGGCAAACCTTATGCCAGCGTAACGGTGGCAGTTTGCTGTCGAAGTGTGCTTTATACTTCTAATGCACTGATCGATCGAGAGCGATATGAATAATTTGCTTTATTTAGAGCCATCGATTGAACGGCACGCGATGCTGCGGCAAGCGTCGTCTATGGAAAGGATAATGGAGATAAATTTGCCACCATTAGGGAGCGGATTGCGTGAGTAATTTATTTTGAATTGATATAGGAAATAGGAGTTGGATTAATTTGGTTTACACCTTCCAATTCTTGGTGTCTACCAACAAATTCCATTGAACGTCATTTGTACACCAGTGATAATAATTCGTAATGTCATATTGAAGGATTTTTAATAGAACGAGAAGTACAAAAATTACGAAAAACCTATCGCAAATGTGTGTATATCTTCTAATCCACTTATTTCGCTTTGAATTCACTTATCGCTCCATTATAACATCTGAGTGTAACAATTCCCTATGAAAAATATCAGGCCATTGACCATAGCCAATACCGTTTGTTTGTCTTAACTGTGCCGCTATAACATGCGTTACTGCGCGAGAACAAACCATCCTAAAATCCTACTTTTTTGTCCATTTCCTCTCCAAAAAAAAACAGACACACACCCGTCCATCTTTTCTTCCTTCCGGACAGATACAGTACCGCCGACGTTAAATTCGCTTCGTTAACCGCATTAAGACAACATAGCACGACGTTACACATCGCTGCCTGCCGCTTGTGAAGCGAAAGGTTTCACCTGAAACCTCCGTCTGGCTTTGGAATTGTTTCGGTACCATATCGTACCGGGTGAAGTTAAAGCTCAGCTGTAAATAGCATTAATCGCCACATTACACCGTCACCTGTGGGCTGTGCCGAATGCTGGGAGTTCTTCACCAAAGCAAAAAACAAGTGCGTTTGGATTATGTTTGCTTAACTACGTGCAACGCCACCTGGAGGCTTTGTTTTTCTAGCACCAGCTGTCTTGCTAAGCCCACCAGAAACGGGAACTTAACTATGACGAATTAACGCACAGTGCAGGCACTTCGGCGTAGGAAGAAGCGGACCTTCAGAATGCCCAATTTCTAGAACAGGAAAACACAACCCAACAGACTCAAATTGTTGTTATTAATCCAATGATGTTGTCTGTCCGTGCAAGTAGTAATTCTATACCATATGAAGGCAACATTAGTGTGATCCCTCAGGAGGGGGCAAAGAAACGCTTTCAGACTTTGTTTTCGACTTTAGGACTTTGCGCTGGGTTGGACCGATACATTAGATACGGCGCTTTTAAACGAGCGCACGGTGTACACGGTAGTCGTAATTAACAACTTCACTTCCAAAAATTCGTGCCATAGCCGAGTTCGTCCAGTGTTTGGAGCCGGTTTTAATTCGGGATCCTTTCATTTCGGGCACCGTAGGGAGTGCAAAGCGAGCAGCAGTAAAGATGAGCCCGGGTAATGTAGCTCACGGATAGTCAGGGAATCCCATTATGAAGCCCGGCACTGGCACGAACAATAAGAGCTTTGATTGGGTTAATTATGTTATCATTTTTATTACCATCTCCACTTTCCACCAAGGGAATTGTGGAGGCAGGCTGGGCAGGTTTTTCGCATATATGAAAGTGTACGGTGCACGTCCGATAATCCTTCGATAAATTAAAGGCTTCGGATATCGAACGGATTCGATAGCAAATCGGGCCTATTGTCGGGAGCACATTGCGCACTCGCCTCTGCAAATTTGCGGCAAGAAGTACAGAGCTTCTTCCACTATCTTGCTCACCCGTCTAATCAGTCATAGGTTTTATGGCGTTCCAGAGTGGGCAGAAAACAATATTCTAACCGGTGTAAGAGATCGCTCCCCGGCCGAAACTCGTACAACCACTTTACCGTTCCGCAAGCTCTGGGCAGCTTAAATAAATGCTCGCATGTCACTTGGTGCTGGGAAATTTATTAATTGAGATAATATACAAGCACTTCGCGCGGTTAGAAGACATCGAGATTCGCACATCCCTTGACCTCCGACGCTCTTGGTCCGATCAAGCGCTTGGGAAAGGGAAGCTACGAAACTACACGCTTTATACGCGCCCCAGGCAGAAGTGAAGATCGTTGATCGAGTAGGTACTTGAGCGCGAAGCGTTCATCCCAACTGAAGCCTCTATCGGTGGAAATATGAGTTATGGTGCTCCCACTTTGCACGGTCCAGGTGTCTCGGACCGTTGCCTACGGAGCATTTGGTGAAGGTAAGCATTAAGAGACTATCTGACGGTCTGTTCTAACGTAGGTGCTCAAGAGTTCCACGTATAGTGTGTGCGTCGCGTAGCATATCTTCTTATCGTGGAAATTTATTCGCCTATAAGTTTGCTGCCCCTTCCCAACCCAACCCATCTTTGGAATCTCCCCGAGGTGGTGCGCATTAGGGCCGATAAATGGCTGTTGATATAAGTTTTAAGGCCTGTGTGCGTACATATCTGAAGGGGCTTTGGTACGAACGCACTTTGTTTTCCGGCCTGTTTCTTGATGGCTTTATATTGTGACATGATTTATTGTACGGTGATCACTGCCCTGGACACTTGAAGCACACTTGAAAAGTGTAGTGAATATATTACATTTCTGATTCTCATAATGGTACGATATTGCAAAACTGTGCCGTGCCGTGGATGGTGTCCAATTTGGTGCGATAAATTTTGCCTAAAATGAGCGCAGCAAACTCCCAACTCTGGTTCAATCTGGGCAGCGTATAATGTCTAATTGCCATCATCGAAAGAATCACACTTCAACGGGCCAAGACTGTGAGTGCACTGTTTATGGCACTGTTTATGGCGGCGTGCGTATTACGCGCCCGACTGCGCGCCGACCTCAAACGACGTTTATGTGCCGATGTCAGAGACGATGACTTGACCGATCACTTGCGACGATGCCTCACTTCTTGCACAATCATCGTAGGCGGGATATGGTAGGCAATTGGTTCATTTGATGTCTTCTTGCAGGGGACGAAATTGAGGAGACGTACATCCATAGCGAGAAGAAAGAGCCAACGGAGTTTGATAAGCGCCTCGGCTCAAGATTGAGAAGAGGGAAGGGGAAGTTAATTGGGCGTTAGCGAATCGTTTGTTGCGCGGCAGTGATGTTTACCCATCGATTTCAGCCTGTCATTGAAGCCGTCATCTGAAAACGATCGATTGAAGCGCGCGGCGCAAGTCATTTCGCAAACCGGTGTGCAGAAGCTAAGAAGCCACCAGTGCGTCAGTGCGTTCTGCAACCGTTCAGGGAGGAGTGAGCGCACATGCGTTGAGGCGTGACGCGTGATGCGTACGGCCACTCGGTTCAGTAGAGCGTGCGGCTTACAGGCGGAGGCAACTGACGGACTTCTTCCACGCATCGACCTGTAATGAATTCAATTTATTAAGACTTCCGACTCGGAACGGTGTTGATGGACGGCTGAATGAAGGGAGCGAGCCTGATGAGGTGTGTGTGTCTGCTGAGCAGCGACTTCAGAAGAATCGGACGCTTTAGAATCATGTAGTTAAAGCGGGTGCGGGAAACCTTTAAGTAGACACTGCGCGCAAACAGATGCCGATATAAAACACACGCATTAGAGGCGGACAGCGATTCTGAAGAATCAAGACCGGTGGAGTCGAGCGTAACGATGTTTGTTTGCAGGTCGTACGGATCGTGCAACTTTGCTACCCCTTTCGCCAAGACCTCACAGACATCGCGTGCATGTAATTACTGCAAGTGAAAACCGATTGCCCACCGGAGGTACTGCTACCCTTCCGCTTGATGGATATCTGGATGTCGTCAGTCGGCGTCCGTCTGTCAGCGCAGGGCAGGATCCCCTTGAACCGGGAAGCACCAAACCGCTGCAGAACACTGCCATTAACCTTCGCCCAGCCGCCAATCACAGACAGACACCTTGCAGGGAGATAACTTGGGAGTGAGTCACCGATTAATCTTGGTATCTAGGCCCGATTTAAATGCACCCATCGCAATCAATCAATTTGTCACGGTGCGTTTTTGCTTCCACGGAAGCTACCGAGGTGTGTGCGGAACTCTCCGCAGCGGGAGAGTCGTGGGTATGCTTATGGTAATTAGCCGGGAGCACCGGATGGACCTAATAGCATAGCTGCTGTAGGCCAGGTCGATCGACGCGAGCGTGCGCGTGCCAATCCGGGCATCCTGCAATCGGATCAGACATCCCCCCGCTGCCTTTGCCATTCCCGAGTGGCGTTGATCTATATTTAATCGATTTGAAATAAACTCGATTCCTCGACGGCTCGACACTTTAGCTGCCCAAACAGCTCAAACTGTCCCGAGGTATAATTGCTTAACCTTCTATTTCCACCTGATCGAGCTGCTCACCCGAAAGGAGGAGTCGCTAACGGGCAAGAATTTGGGCGATAAAATGATTGAAAAGCAAATGCTTAACAAACGCCACTCGAAGAACTCGCGTAGCAGCGCGACGAAATTAAGCCATTCGAGGTATCGAAACATCTAGCCACGGGACAACGTTCTCACTAATGTGCGACGTTGGATTCACACGTTATAAAACTCAACCTTCCAAGCTTCGTTTCGATCGGGGGGACTGTTTTGGAGCGAGGCAGACACGAACGCGTCGTCAGTCGTAATGAGCGCAGGGTGTCAGATTTTCTACCAGATTTACCAGAAGGAAAGTTGTTAGCGTGTGCCGTCTCCTGCATGCTGCAACCATTAAGTGATCCCTTGGTAAACGAGCTCCATCGAGACAAGGGATGTCGTTAATGGGGCAAACAATGGGCAAACAAATGGTCTAAGCGCTGAACAATTTATGTCCGCCTGGTTCACGGGCGAAGGAAACAAGGAATGTAGCCACATGAAGCAATGAAGCAAACAGCTCACTTAGCTGCTCGTCTTCGGGATGATCTGCATAAAAGAATGCTTAGCTGATCATCGATTAATGAATGTGAAATACTTTCCTCCAATCAGTTGGACAGCTTGTTCGTGGAGGGCATAGAGTCGTCGTCGTAATCGTTTTTTACCTCTCATATTGTAATGAGAGTAATTATTGACGGATTTTGGCCATTATCACAAACTAGTTTCGTAAATCTAGATATACTTTGTAAATTTTGATACAATTAAGTGGATGACTTCCGCTGAGGCCTGAAGGCATGATATTGGAAAGTGGTACAAGTTTGGATTCCATACTGACATCATAGAGTATGGATATAACTGAATTGTACATCTAGGCTCCAGAAACTCCTCTAGTCATCGTTTCGGAACGTGGAAGTAATTAAAACCTGCTCCCAATGCTTGTTTACTTTTCGCACCACTTTCTTTTGCGCCTCCTTCTTTTAGCTACAACAAAACGGCCACTAAATCGTTAGCCTCGTATGTGATGCAATCAATAGTGCTGCTGCCATGGAAGTTTTTTTGGAGGCGGTTTTGTTTGATTTGTGTTTTCGTCCGGTGCTGCGAGCACACCAACCGACGCACGGTGGGCGGGAAATTAAATATTTGCTTTGGACATAAAACAAACGTAGCGATGGGTTTGAGGAAATTACTGTGAGTTTGTGTAGTGATGCGATCATGCGGGTGTAATGGAGTGGATCGTTTGGGGGCGTAAGAAAGCAATGTACAAAAAACAAACTATTGCAAAACAATTTCCGATGTTGGATGAACTTGTGTGAAGAACAAAAAAGCATGTCCTTCTGGGCCATTTGTATCCGTTGCTACACGACCGTATGCAAATCGTATTCAATGCGCTTGATCATTAGCCTCGCTTCCTACTCGTGTGCTCCAGATTCTTTCCCTTCGCCGACCGGTTGCCAACACAAAAGAACAAGCATAAAGTCATCCATACCGTTGACCGTTAATGTGCTAAATGTGTATCACCAAACCGCCGACGTAGTTCTAGCACCGTTCGATCCCGAACAAGTCATTGAGCCTACGCATACTGAAGAGGCAGAGGCAGGGCGGGAAATATAATCCACCCAGATGCCTTCTGCTGCTGCTGCTGCTGCATAACAACATGACACTCGCATCCCGGCTTCCTGGAGGTGGCTCCGGTGGCCTGTAGCATGCCAATGCGCTATTATTTCGGACGCGACAGGAGATAGAAGCGCCTAGACAAACGCTATTTATGCCGTCCGATCACGAGATACTCCGTCCACCAGGGTGCCCGCGGTCTCCGTTTTGCCCGTTTGCCGATCGATTTGCGTTGTTAATGCGATCGTAAATGGGTTGCAGGCGGAGGCAGCGGCGCTCGAGTTACACGGTTGTTATCCCTCGCCGGCTTAAACGGCTTACCCAAACACACCGCGCTTTGGATTAAGCTTAAAATGTTGCCCCATTGCCAATGACGTCCGATGACCCACTGTCCGCACAAGGTTCGCGTTGGTCGGTGGCACATCGGGCGGTGTAGCAGAAAATCGATACAAAACGAACCTTCCGCAGTTCTTCCCGCCGCATACGAATATCGCCCATTCGTGGGTTGTTTATTGGAAAATGATGCGTGTAAAGTGACTATTTTATTTGACTGCCCTGTTTGGTAGGCTTCAGAACACTTTGCTTCCCTTTCGCGCTGTGCCGGTAGGGTGCAACATAATCGAATAATCAGAGCGTTGGCGAAGGCAAGCAAAGGAAAGGGATTCTGTAGCAGATCGTGC
The DNA here is from genome assembly GCA_000349105.1 of Anopheles epiroticus. Classification (NCBI taxonomy): domain Eukaryota; kingdom Metazoa; phylum Arthropoda; class Insecta; order Diptera; family Culicidae; genus Anopheles; species Anopheles epiroticus. Next base: position 257,765 of record KB669859.1, read on the forward strand.
CGATCATATGTGTTAATCTGGTTTGCTCTATTCAACCCAACGGGGCTAAGGGCGCGTGATGCTCTCCGCTGGAAGATGTCCGGCATCGCGTGTACGTGAAGTGAGCCTCCTCATGTTTCGCATATAATTGCATATAAATGCATGCCACAAGCACAACGGCACAGTTGGCGGCCATCCAGCACCCAGGTTGAGGCCCCTTTTCTGGGCGGCTGAAAAGTAGAAGATCTGACTGTTTACATAGTGTGCCGCGCGAACTGGTCCAAAGCGCGAACACAATCGTCGGTACGTGTTCTAGGTCGAGCGGGGAAATTGATTTCTACGCGCCGGAGTGTTCCGTGTTGCGCTAGAAATACACGCTCGCGTGTTCTACCATCCAGGTAATGCAAATACAGCCCGCATGACGAGTACGAGCCGCGTCTTGTCGCAGAATGCTACAGATGATAAATGGACGTTTGCTGCGGCTGTTGGCAGGTTGGCCGTGCAACGAGGCTTAGAGTGACGCCAAGTTTGGTGGAATGCGTGGAGCTGTGTGCGTGACGCGCCGGGAATGTGCTTTCGCGAAAACAGCATTTTTCTCTGGCTAATTAAAGGCGCACGACCGCGGGGAGGATCTTGTACGTCGGAAATGATGCCTCACGGTTACTGGGATGACGATTTTTCTAGAAGAGCGTAAGAAATCAATGTATGATCGAACAGGGGCGATCGAACGGTGAAGATCCTCGAGGGTTAATTCACTAAGTAACACAATTCACCCACTTATTAAAGGTAATGGAGGTAGACTGTTCACAGACAGAGAGCATCAATAAGACGAAAGAAGCCCCCAAGATAGGTTTAATCATCCAGCCTGTCCAAGCCCTCCAGAGTTCAGATCCCAAATCCCCTTCCAGAATCCAATCTTCCTGAGCAGCCTCATCATCCAAAGCGAGCCGTTACGCTCATTAAGACGGCGTACGTAAATTGTTCAACAAATAGTTTTATTAGAAGTGTAAGGTGCGTTCCCCGAAATCTGGCTTCATAATGATCTTTCACCGTGCGGCGAAAGGCGCAGCCCGTTTAAACAAATCAACCTGCCGTTGGACGTCTTTCTTCCGTTATCGTTGGGCGCCTCGTACCAGTCATGTTTATGGTCTCACACTTCATCGCGATCGTGACCCTTTTGGGTGTCAGTGCGGGTTTCCAGATGAGGGCATCCTCACACTTTTGGGGCGCACACAATAATCCACACACAACTCGTTAATGCTGTCCAATTTTCCATGCCACCAGTACGGACGGAGCAGAGGCAAAGGTGTGAACATTCACATCCATCGGCAATCTCTAATGATGTGAGACAATATGCTCCAATTACTTTTCTCCAGAGCTTTCCGATGATTCTGCTTCTTCGCAAAGCACGCTGAAAATTACACTTCTGGCTCTTGTTAGCTCTTGGTCGATTCCCGGCGGCCGGTTTGGGTCAAACGACGTCCATAACCGGCAATCTGGATACGAATTCTTGACCGTATAGGTAGAAGGTTTATTAGAAGGCAGCGAGATGCGTTGCAAGAACCGACGTGCAGAGGCCGCTAGCAGAGTAAAACGTTTCACACGTTTATTAAATCGATCACGGACTTGGTGGATGGATGGTGTACAATCTCAAGAGGGGTAGCTCCGGGGAAGAAACTCGAATCAAATCGACAGGTGATTTGGAGCAGCTGTTGTTGGCAGAAGTACTTGCCGATTCGAGTACTGCCTACTTCAAACTGGTTAAACTTTTGGATCTGCATTTCTTCCCAGTTCCTTCTTGCCTGCTTAGTCACACTTTATGATATGTCGGTGGAACCACTGAAGAGAAGGATTACAAACGATTTCCAGATGTCATTGGAGGGATTGAATGGGTTTGTTTGACTTCATCTTCCACCTGGAGCTGTGAGACTCAGCTCTCAATTTCTTGTTTTGTATCTTGTCCCTTTCATCCTTCTGTTTTCCACTCTCCTTCACTTAGCAGTGGAAAACCAAAACTAAAACGAATAAAATGCGCACCCAAACAAGTGCCTCTTCTAACAGGTACCGAACAACAAAACAAGACCCAGCAGAAAAAAAACTTCTCCAATTCTCACACACCCTCCCTTTTCCCGGATCTCACGGGAGGTCATGAGAAAACATTTACTACACCAAACCTTCCACGCCATCCCCTTCATAAACTGTTTAAAGTGTGAATTTTCCAATGATTATTGCGATTTCGGCCATATGCGCTCGTTTTCACGGGCGGCAATGGTCGGCAAACACTGCTCCAAAAAAAATAGTAATAATCAACCCTCACCAAGTGACCGAGCGTTATGTTTAAACTGTATTACTTCCTTCTTCCTCTTTCTCTCTCTCTCCATAAAAATAGGAGATGGAAGGTTGAGCCAAGTGGGCAACATAAAATTAAATAAAAGAAAAGAAGGCAGCAAAATGGGTTCTCTCCACGCCCAGCCTTTTAGTTGAACGGTTGAGCTGCGGCCATGCTACAGGGGAGCAAAAAAGCCACCCCGTCGAAAAACGCTCACCGCTGGAAACCCAATTCCCAAAATTACCCTCCACCCGTTTGGGAGGGTTTTTTTGAATTAAAAACGTGAAATGGAACAATTTTGCATCGATTACCGCGGCACAGTAAGTGGACAGTTTGGGTGTTTGTATGCTACGTGCAGCAGCACTTTGTATCGGTGCGGTATGTGGACTGACCGAATTTGTCAAACGTTACAATAAACTGCTCCATTGCTGCTGGAAAATTGGGTCAATCTTAGTCGCGTACACCGCAGGTGGACCTGATTCTCTCCACAAAAAAAAACAAATTTAAAGTGAAAATCGATTGTTCAACGTGCACCACCCCTCTCCCACCCGCAAAAAAAAGCAACGATCTTCATGCACCATTACGGGAGTAATTCAATTTTCTAACCACATTTTGTTGGGACTGGAAGCGTTTCTGAGCCACACACGCGCTCGGGCTGCACATCGCTTGCCGTTGGCCCTGTTGGCTTAGACATAAAACGAACCAAACACGGGTCGTGTTTCTCGTTAGTCGGTCGGTCGGTCGATCGGACGGGGCGAGCAGCATTTAGTGCCGCGCTGAAGATTCACCACAGCAACGGCTTAATTATGCAGAGAAGCGTAAATTTCGGTACATGTAGTACAGCGGGCAGTTTGTGCGTTCGTTGCGTTTGTTGCGCCGTGTCGAACAGGCATTCCCAACTGCGTCGTTTTTTTTTTGTGGCTACCGTATCCATAAGTTCCATAAGGTCCATCCTGAAGGAATTCCTCCGGCGATCGAGGAGTTTGCAGTACGCTGTGTAGCGGTTCTTTCGCGATGTTCATTAAAGCGAGCCCATTTACTTGACTTCCCGGAGGCTGCAAGAGGAGCAACATTGGGGGGGACGGCCCGACAGCCACCGGGCAAGAGGGAAATGAGATTTTGCTACGCATTTAGCGCTTTCTTTTGCCTAGATTTGGTGATTAATCCAAATATACATTCGCCCCAGCCCCCGGGAAGAAAAATCCATCTAATTCGGGGGAGCGTGCTTTTCTTTGCTCCTTCTCCTGGGTTTGTCTTAAATGTTGTTTTGGAACGAAAATGAAACAAAAAAAAAAGAAAGACCGGGCATTCCCGGCCTTACACCGCAACCGCACAAATGCATTGTTTATGAGGTACGAAATTAATGCCAATCATTTCGCACTGCCTTTCGAGGCGCGGTTGGTCGCCTTTCGGCATAAAAGAAAGGGATCACTTACCCCGATCGGTTCGAGTCCACCAGCCAACAGTAGCTACAAGCCGGTGAAGTTTAAGGTTGTGGACACGGGAAGCTTTTTCCTGTCGGTGGACATTTTTGTGTTTGACAGTTTGCTTAATGGACAGACTACGAATCTGGTCGGACTGTCACTGCTAACACCACCGCAGTAAGGTTTGGAGTGTTGGGAAGTGATTTAATGGACAGATGATTGCAACTGTTAAGTGGGAGAAAGTTCGGCAAACAATTGTGCAGATTGGTGAAGATTTATTAGGCGTTAGTGTGTCGCTTTTAGATGCAAGTGTGCGGTAGCAGAGGCAACAGCTTTGACAACATCCCTAATTGGCAGCATAATGGTGAATTTTATTAAAATTTACGACTTCATTCCTTGTCTAGATAGAAATGAATAAATAAAAAGTGGTTAGAAATGGAATAACATTTTTAATAACATTTTTTTTATACTTCGCTTATCTTTAACATCATTTAAGCTGTAGTAAACTAGAAAAAAAAAACACAAAAGTCTAGGTAAAGAGAAAGCCAAATGAAACGAAAAATGTGCCAATTAAGAAATTTCTTTCTTTAGATATTTCTTGCACTATAAATTATGATTACTTTAATTTAGCCATACTTAAACTTCTCTACTACGAAAATTTACCTGTGTCGTGAAAAGTATGTTCTAATACTAAATTAATTCTAAATGTATCTACAAAATATCTTTAACAAATAGCTTAATCAGTAAAAGACAGTTCAAACAAGTTGAAACTTTGCCACAAAAAAATGTGTTCCTCAAAACGATACTACAAGCAAATATGATCCTTCAATGTCGGCATAAAAGCATTTTATAAATTTTAGTAAGTGTAAAGAATGTATTCAAAGACAGTCAGAGATTTTTTTAGATTTTTGTTTAGATAGAGTACCATACTCTGTCTCATTTTGAACCGTAAAACTCTAGTACATGTTCCAGTCCTTAGTCATATTAGAATTCACTGCATCTAAAAAATAAAATAAAGCAAAAGAAAAATGACCTGTGATGAAAAAAGATTATCTTTTACTCAATCATTGATTTGAGGAATAGGCACTGATTTTAACAAAGATAACCAATAGTGATCAATGAATAAATTTGTCCTAAAAATATTATTAACAAATTTAAAGCCAACACAATGCCACTCATTTAATGTTCAAATCCAACATGTTTTCTATTGACTTATTGGTGTAAATGTATTTGCACTTCCTCCGGCCAATGCAACCACACACACCAGGGCAAGTCTTCCAGTCAATCTGCACTTTCTTTCACAACGGAAAGCACATTTGTCCGAACGACACTTTCACATCCCAGTCGTCGTAGCAACACCGGGCACTAGGCGGTTCAAGCCCAACGGATTCACTCAAAATTGACATGATCGAAACTATCTCACCGTGCCCGACATGCTTTCGGGAGGGCAGGAATGGCCGTAGCCGCTGCTGCTAAACCAAATCGCTATGCAAACAACCGAACCACCCAGGTGCGAGATGACGAGATCCGTGAGGCCAGCTTCCTCCCAAGGGACTTCCTTGGACCGAACCGTCCCGAGCGCTGTATTTATTCAATTCACCGTGAACCGCATCGAAATCGGTGCTCGCGGCAACCGCTCCATTCCCTCCGGTCCGGCCAAACCGTGCCCGGATTCAATCCACTCTCCGATCTGCTTCGCTTTACCAGCAACCAGTGGAACGGATCGTGGGTTTGATCTTCATCCCGCTTCCTCCCTCACCCTGCCTTGAGGTTCGAGTTAGTTTACATTGGAAATTTTCATTCTGCTCATCATTTTCGCGCTTCCTCGGGTGTTCTCCCACCCGTCCCGGCCCGGCGCTCCACTTTCCAAACCCTGCCCTTACCATATTTCCCACCGATGACAACTGCGACTCATCGAACCCCGACCCATCCCATCCCGACCCATCGTTTGCAACAAATTTGTGTGAGAAAATTAGTTCCCACAACAACTTCCGAGCTGCGGTTTTGAGCGCTTGTCGTAGGCGAGGGACGCTGGAAATGAGCGGAAGGGAGAAGGCTTGGAGTCTGGCATCGCTCCCCATACATTACCCCGGGCACCTTCATTTCTATGCAGCATATTGGTTGTTTGTGTGCTTTGAAACAGTCCGAGAGCTATGGGGAGCGGGAGACCCCGAAAATAGAATGTTGGAAATATGTACATTTCATTTGATTAAATGCCTCTAGGGAAGGTGAAGAAAAAAAAAGCACAACCCGTGCCCGTGGGTTGCTGTGGCTCACATTCGAGTGACTTGCCTGGTAGCTTCCGGGTTTTTTACTGTACCAGTGCAGGGAAAAGCAAACCAGAGTGGCCTTTTAACTGGGGGGGGGGTCTGCACATTATTAGATTCACTTTGACAACAATAGCGATGAAATGGAAAGTAGTGGCATGCGACAAACATCATGCCCGATGGAAAACAAACCCCTTTTCCGTTGCGTACCTTCACCGAAACGTTCTTCACTTTTCCTCATTAGCGGGGGTTTGTTGGATAAATTTATGTTTGGATTATGTTTAATATTTATTCGAAGTTTTGCCCTAAGTTGTCAGTGGCATACATATTAAAGGGTCGCTAGTGAGATTATTTTTTAATTTATAGTTTGTTTGTCTTTAAATTGTGTTTTCTAGTTGCTTTTTGGTTTCTTTATGTGCATTTGTTTTGCTTTCTCTTTTTATGTCTAACCAGCATTTGTAGTAGAAAAAGACTTTTTTTATTACTAGAAGACTTATTTCCTTTCTTATTTCTTCCTTTCTTTTTTAAATTAGATGAATCTATATTTGTTATTTTTTCGTTATTCTTCATGAACGTTTTTGTTAGGTTGTTGATAGTTAATTTATTGTTTTTCTCGCTTTTTATTGTTTTGCATAATTACACTAAATGATCTTTTTGATATCATATCATTGTATTTCTTTATTTAAAGGCAAACCCTAAGTCAAATTCAAATTATATCATTGCCAGGTTTTACTCATTTAACTGATCTTTTTCTTTTCTTATCTCCCCCTTCCATCTCCGCAGAGTGCACTCTAGCGCCGTTCATCAGCGGATCCAGCTCGGAGAAGATCCCGTTCGTCTTCTTGCCCCACCGTGGCCAAATCGTTCATCCAAGCCGCGAGATTGGTTTTCCCGGTAAGTTGCTAAACCATTCCAGCTAACCCTACGATCGATACCATACCAGCCGACCAAAAGAATCTTTCCAACACTCCTCTAAAACCCTTAACCGTCTTCCCTTTCTCCCCTTGCCATTCAAACACTTACCATCGAGTTCAAGAAGTCGAAAAAGAAAGGGAAGAAACAAACCAGCACAACGGCACTTGACTTTAATTTAGCAAACAATTATTACACCTTCGACGCTGCGCGGCCGGCCAAACAGCATCGGAGCGGGAAACGATTTGTTCGAGCGCGAAACAACGAACCCGCGGTTTGGGTCGTGCCCTCTGGCGGTCAGACTGTTTAGACAAATTTGCTAATGGTGTACCGGTGCGTTGCCTTCTAACGATCGTGCACCTGTTCGCAGGGTGCGAAGTATCTGCACACAAAGGCAGCAGAATAGTGGAGACGGGGCCGGCTTTAACCCTTTCCGGTCAAGTGGTGCAATTTGTCCGAATGCGATGCATGTCAATGTACCGCTGCCATTACCACCAACGTGCACTATTACGCCCCTCTCGCGCTCTCTTGCGCAGGACCACCGGTACTAGCACTTACCGCGAGTTGGAAGTGGGGGAAAGACACTTCATTTGCTCTTGCTGCCCTCTCTTACGCGCATGCGTAGCAACCGATCACCGGTAAGGTCCTGGTGTAAAGGGCCAGGAATTCGGGATGACGCGTGACAACACTTGCCGCGTGTTTGTGTGCGGTTAAGTAAGCAGCAGCAGCAGCAAAAAACATGGCCCAGTGTCAAGAATTATGAGCAGAATGGAATTAAAAAGCAACCAAACAAAAGCGACATGGCAAATTTGTCGCTTCCGAGCTTTATGCTTTATGTGCAGTGTGCGCCGTGCTCGCTTACACGCGACCATTAAAGGCGGAGAACAAGTGCAAACACACATTTGTGTGGCCTGACGTTCGGACACAATGTATCCCCACCCGGGAACGACCCCATTAGGCGGGTCAGTAGCCGGGAACGTGTCGTATCTGTGTACTTTTGTGTTGACTGCAGGCCATTAAATTGGCTGCAGCACCGTTTTAGCTCCTGAATGGTTGGAAGACAATGCTCGAATGGTTGAATATGGGAATTGGTGAATATGCGTCAAATTGTTCAACACAGAATGAACATAAAAGACGATCTACTATTTTCAGACTGTTTTTTTTTTTTAATATTTAGTGAATCAAAAGCATTTTATTTTGTTTCAAAAAAGCTTAAAATTAAGTTATTGCAATTATTGTACTTGTTGTAATTTATTGCAGTTGATATAATATTACTATAAAAATCTTGCACATTGCTCGGAGCATTTCATTCTAGCGAAGAATTATTTCCTTTTTTTATTGGAATACAAAACAAAAAGGATAGCAAAATAATCTGGCAGTTTTAGTAAAAAATAATAAAAGTAAAAGAAATCTTTAAGATTCTTAATTATAGCAAAACACAACCGTAGGAGAAGTATGTTAATTTGCAATATCTGTCTGATATTAATGCAGCTATCTCACACTGTCATGTTAGAATTCAAGTCTAGGAAATTGTTCATACCACAGCCGACTCTTTTATTGCTTTTTGTAACACGTTTTATTTTCCTACATCACAAAAATATCGATTTTGGCACTAAAACTACCAATGTGCCATAAATTCGTATATGTTGCTGTTGATCTGCCTTTTGGTTGCAAAAGCGATGCGCTTGCATGTGCAAAAAATTCCTTATTCCAGAAACTAAATTGCATCCCAGCAATAGCAGCATTGAGGAAACAATTAAAAACTTTTCCATTTGGCTTTTGACGTATACAAATTTGCCTTGTTTCACATAAATTAGCGCCGCATTTTCGTGAACCTCAACCACCATAAACCGATCATGAGCAATAAAGCCGTTAAAAGGCTTTTGCGCTTACCTTTTTGCGTTCCATTCGGGTGTGTGGACGTTATACACGGGTGGATCAAAAGGGTGTTCCCGGTTCGGGACCTGGCAGTTGCAAAACAATTCTCCAAGAACCTGCTTTAAGCTTTCAGTTTGGGGAGCCACTTTAGCAGGTTTCTGTTTGTGTTCTGGTTTTGTATGGCCAGCTGTCATATGAGCGAGGACATTCCATTAGCCCGTCGGCAACGTGGAACTGTATTTGTGGAACAGCTTTTTTCTCCGTTCCTAGTTCCGAATGACGAACACACACAACGGTAGGTCGTAAAATCTGGCATATGATTTATATTCCCCTACAAGACTAGAAAGAAATAAAAATTAGGAATCATCAAAACAGCTTGTGACGAGAGCATCAGAAATCGGTTCAAAAAATTTTTTGGCAAAATCTGAGATTTTGATATTTTGCTTGATTGTATTGATCGCCAGGTTTGTCCCGGACGAATTTACATCACAATGTAACGCACACTAGACAGAGGCAATTGAAAGGCTTTAAAGGAGCCCAGCCTCGGACGAGCTATTGAGATGCTAAATTAGTAAATCCCAACCGTTCGACAGCCCCCAGGGGGAACAGGTTCTTTTTCTCATCACCGCGAGAAAACCAGATCAAATATAAAATCACGCACGTACTCTTCTTATGATGATCCCGTATCAACCTTTAAGACAAACAGCGAGCAGGCTTGATCGAACAGGCTTGACGTTCCAAATGCAAATCAACACTCGCAGGGTGAGCGCTTTCTAGGGGAATGGTAGCAGCAGCAGTAACAGATCTGCTTGCACTGATCCTCTGCCTCCGAGTGAGAACTTCAAGAAAAACGGGATTGTGCTTGAGTCACAAACAAAAAAAAACGATGTGAAGCGACTAATAAAATAATAACAGCGGTTCCTACCGGAGCCCTCTATAATTCTATAATAGCAATAATCATGCCGTATCGTTCAGTTGATAATCGCAGAGGGCTCTCTCCTTCCTTCGCTTTACCAACATTCCACCGTTGCAGGCATTGAAATGATGAGATAAACATAACGTACAACAGCGCCAAGCAGAAAGCGCCCAGACATTCCTCGGGGTTGTTTGCACAAACGTGTCGATGACGATCGTCGGATGAAAAAGCCCGTAGTGTGTCAGGTGGAATGCTTTTGGACCTTCCGCCTTTAGCCGCGTCTCGCATCTCGCAGGCATCAAGAAGTTGCGATACGACACTTAAGAATTTCGCGCTTTTGTTACTATCGCTTGACAATGCTTAAACCGTGAAGAGCCCGTACTTGATCGTTTGAAACCTGTACCTCTTGTGTCTTGCTCGCCAACGACTTGAGAAAGGGAGGGAGAAGACATTAATGAAGACTTTATCCCGCAGGAACCATACCGGGATATAATAGGAGACGCCTCAACAAAAGCGGTTCTCAAAAACGTGGCGAGATCTACAGAAAACTACACAAAAAAATCTATTGAAAGCTTAAAGATCCTTGATTGGTTTCAAGTGGCTTTTGGGATACAGTTTGGCGTCACCTTCAGAAAAGCCTAACGGAAAACACCGAAGTGAAGGTTGTTTACAAACTTTCCGCACTGCACTGGGCGTGTTGGCACGAAACACCGCGTGAATACACGTCAAAGCATCGCGAGGAGAACAGGTTTAAGGGTGCCTGGGTACCTGCGTCCCTAAATTATTTCACTTATCACAAGCTAAGCCTGCATCGAATGTTTTTATTTTTTTTTTTTGCGGGGACAAGGCGTTTCACTTAGCACTACTTATCTGAGCTTCTTGGTGCCATAAATTGGGCTCATAAAATCGATAATGAACGTAAGCCACGCCAATGTGCACCGATCCATGTTCGGAGGGACGGTTTTATGATGCCTTCACAAGGAAACGGGTGAAACAGACACATTCCGACAGAAATCGCAAAAGCGGGGAAGAACCAAATTAAAATACACATTTTACTGAAATTGGCTGCGAAACATAATCGAAAGTCACATACAACTACGGGCTCACGGCAGTGCACTTTCTAGAGCGGACGATCGTTTGCAATATAAAAATGTCTGCCAGTATTGCTCGATATTGCCGCTTTTCACACGTCCACCGTTGTGTCGTATGAACTGATTTTTTCTTCTGTCTCAAAAGTGCTCTGGCACGTTTTTATCGCCCCCGAATTGCTTCACATTTTTGTTCTGTCTGGCTGCTGCTGCTGCCGAATAATGATATGTAACGCGTTTGCGTTCGTTCATTCGTTTGTGACAGAATTAAGTTCACTTTGTGCTGGTCGTGATGTGGAAAAAAGTTCGCGAAGAAACGTTGGTGCGGTTGAACTTTATGGATGAAGCTACGAGCCAGCACTGTTTGGGAAGGTGTTTTCAATTAGGAACTGTCAAACACACCCGAACAAACCCCAAAAATTTATGTCTCAATAAAGCACCGAGAACGTGTGCATTTTTATAGCCGAATTTGTACTAGGTAGACAAAAACCGGGTAAAGCCGAAATTTTATGACGTTAACTGGAAATGTGCACCAAAACGAATGAAAGTCATTTTTAAAAAAATATAAAAAAATGGTTTCAGAAAGTAAGAGATAAAAGTTGAAAATTGAAGTCAAAAAACAAAACAGAAAAACAAAACATTAAAAAAGAAAAATGGCAGTTGAAACACTGAAAAAATAGAACAAATAGGAATTTAAAATACAAAAGTAAAAATTGACAGTAAATATTAAAGTGTTAAAAAAAAGAATAAAATGAAAGCAATAAAGATAGTTGGCTTGTGACTGCCACTAGTTAGAAAGCATAGAAATGTGTATTCGATTTATAAAATGCAATTAGCATAGAGTAAGCCAACCATGGTAAAATACATCAAAAAACGGTTCTATAATTTTCTTCTCAATGCTAATAAGCTTTTAATGATCTTTATTGAAGATTATCTATTTAATCTATTTTATGTATTCGAATTATCTTTGGCAACTTTATTTATAACTAATTTGGTCTATCATTTTCGTTGCTGTTTATTTAAGAGTATTTTTTATTTAATTTATTTTATCTTTCATCATCTTTGTTTACATTGTATTTATTAGCTCTAATTTTCTTTAACCGCTCATTAACTATTTATTACTATCTTTATTGCTTCTTTGTCTTATCACTTTTGCGTTAGTGTTTCTTATTTATAACCTCTTTTTCTCCCTTTTTCTCTTCCCCCCTTTCTGCAGGTGTCAAGATGCCGATGTGTGCGGTATCGGCCGCCCAGTACCTCACCACCAACGGTTGGGCGGAGCTGCGCAACCCGATCGACACGGACGTCCCGTTTCGGCTGTTCCGGGACGAGGGCCGCATTTATCTGCAGTGGCTAGGCGAACCGGAGCTCCGGCAGCGCATGCAGGGCCGGCTAGTGCTGGTGCACCTGATGTGCCGCGATATGACACCCCGTCTGCTGCTGGAGGAAAGCCGGGCCGCCCTTCATCACGGTACGTTTTGCTGCTTTGCTTGTCTTCTGCTTCGTTTGTTCGTTTTGCTTCTTTGCTTTGCTTGTGTTTGTATAAAGGCTAGAGCTAGAGAGTGCCCATTCTTCCCCCTGCTAAGACATTCTTTTTTTTCCCTATTAATTCTACAATTTCCAATTCCAACATGGTTTGCCGTTCCGGGCTGCTGGCACTCCCGGACTGCTGCTGGGGTGTTTAGCTGTCGGTGGTGTTACAATATCGCACGCTCGCCTGAGCATGAGCGTGCGCGGTGCGGACGAATAATTAGAACCGCCTCCTGTGATTTTCCACTTACCCCTGTTTTGGGAAGGTAGTAAAGAAAAAAGGGGAGCGAAAAAGTACACCTTCCTTCGTTGGTTTCTTCCCTCCCTTTGCTTGGACGAAGCGATTGTACAATACTGGGCATCGTTCTGGAGGCGCGAGCGCGCGCGCCCATACGCTCGCCCAAGCTCATGTCAAATCTTAATCTTAGACAATGGAAGTCCAAAGCCAACCCCCAGTGGGCGCACGGTGCGGAAAGCGCAAAGCGCGATAAATTTATGATGAATCACCGCCAGAGCCATCCATCCATCCTTTTTGCAGGGTGATGTTCCGGGGGAAGCAACAAGGGCACCTGTTGTACCTTGCACCTTCTGCTTCATACTGTTCCCTCCTGCGTGGGGCTATTATTTTCGGTCAAAGTGCTCGCTTATTTTGGCTCCATAAATTCATTAGGTGCAGTGTACCTCTCAGCGCTGCCGGTTTGCTGAACTCTTGAAAATGGGTTACACCCTGCCCCGATCATCTTTTGAACGCTTGTTGGACGCTTATCGTGCGTCGTCTATTTATTTATTTCTCGTTCAATTTCTTGCCCCGCTTTGCGTTGGTTGGCACCGGTCGGGTGGCGGTTACTCTGTTCACTCTTCACACGTGCCATACTTGGTGAAATTATGTTTGAGGTGTCCGCTTTTCTGTGTGCTTGCTGGACGTGCTGGTGAAGGTTGCCGACATCAAGCGGTGTTGATTGTTCGAGCCTTCGAAACCTGATTGCGCCAAATCGATAAGAACGGGGCAGCTCGTTTTTTTTTACGTCATAGAGCGTCTTCACAACAGCACCAAGCTAGTTAGGGATGAATTTTTAATGCTTTTTTAACCCATTATGTAGCCCAGATATTCGGGGCAACATAGTGCGGTGGTAATTGTTCAGAACAGATTGTTCGGAGTTTACCGTACTTGCACAAGCGGCCTTGCATTGCGGCCGCCCGGATCAGAGTTCAACGTATCAACGAGGGCAGAAGACCCGGACCGGACGCTAGATAAACATCAGCTGCCGCTGCTATTTCACCCTGCTGCGCACAATATTTCACCCATCGGTTCGCGCCCCATGAACCCGCCATGCTTTCTGTCCGCGTGTTTGCAGGAGCCGCCGGAAGTGTCTAGAATTAAGCTGACGGGTTGGATAAAGGAAAGCTGAATAGATCATTTGGCACCTTTAATGATGGTGCCCGTGCCCCGGTGGGTGCGAGAATAAAAGCGGGAATATAAATCACTGATCAATCAATTTGTGATTCGTACCGGTCGGTTCTGGGCTTTTGCCGGTGCCGTTAGGGAATCGGCAGGTTGGGATCTTGGCGTTTTGGTTCTTCGATCTGGACTTTAAGATAAAGATGTTTTCTTGTGAGTCTAAGCTAGGGATTTTTGTGCCAACGAATTATTGAATATTATTTGGAACTTGCTCTATCTGCACATACCTTTACTGATATCTGAGAATAGGAATCTATAGATAATCTTGACATGAGGTCAAACCCCTACTAATGCAGTGCCAGCATGACCCTGTTCGGTAGGTGCTTTGAAGAACCTGTCACTCTTTTGATGCACGCATTCAAATCTTTTACAGAATAATGGTAGATTTGCAGATTTGAACATTTGTTTCAAACGGACAAACCTGGTTTGATTGAAATTGTTGTATTTCTTACTATACACCTTCATACACTTGTATGTGTTCCTTAGAGTATTATACCTGGCTGACAGAGTTACAGGTCTATACAAATTATCCAGGAACATTGCCTACGGGAACATGCGCTGAGACTAGAATATGAGAATCGTACTAAAACTTCAAGAATAATTAAAATAATCATTACGTTGAGGTTCGTACGTATGTTTTAAAAACAAAATTTCTGGGATATTTGCGGGACGTTGTTCCAAAAATTTGAAAATTAAAGCTAAGCCAAGAAAATCTGACGCAACTGTAATGACAGGATCGGTCCTTTAGAAGCTTAACATTGAAAGTATCTAGCTTGCTAGGTTTCGTTGCCTTGTTAAATTAAACAACTTCGATGTAATATCAAATAAATAAATAGCGATATATAATATAACAGAATACAATTCCAATTTTAATGATACTGCAAGAATTATTGCATTCAATTTATTGCACTTAAAGCCATTACACTTATTAAATGCAATAAAACGACCAAAGGCAAGGAATCATTACACTCCCGCGAGGCACTTACCCACATCCTTTATCAATAGCAACTCAAACATAGATTCATCACACTGGTCACCACCACAAGATTCCACCTAGCGGCAGATTCAGCCTCATCCATTTCATCATACAAACCCACAACACTTAACTGTGCCATAAAATGTTTGCCTATGCTCGGAATGCTTCGGGGGCGCCCCGAGCTGGACCGTCCGCAAAGCATTTTCCTCCCCCTTTGCTGCACTTGCAAACAAATGGTGCGATAAAAACGGATGACACCGTTGATATTTTGTAATCAGTGGTGTAAGTTATTTACGAGCTCTCGCGCTTCCTTTCTCCCAGTTCGGTTTATCGTTGTGCCGGTTTGTTTCATCGCCCGCAGCAGGACCGGGTATGTTAGGCTTTGCTACTAAGTCTTACGTTGTGCCCGCGAGCGATAGTTAGAATGATGAAGGAAGAGCCTGCTCCGTAGCCGTTACTGGTAGGGCCAGTAGGGAAGGCTCGTCAAACGCGGGCGCGCGGGACGAAATGCAAATGTTTCCGGCGTCATGTGTGCTCTGCGTTGATTCGTAGGCGGCCGCCCGTCGGCGATGTGCAATCGGTTTCGACTGGTTAATGGCATCGTTTTTTACTCCGATTTTGTTTTGCTGGCGGTATGGTGATGCACACATGATGCACACAGAGGAAGTTTTTATTATGCCAGCGTCCAGAATGGCACCCAGAGTGCCTTTCCCGCTCCGGGTCTAATCACGCTAACATACTACGCCATGGAGAGCGATCCGCCTAGTTAGGGGCGATATTAATTTTGCTCTATTTATTATCGCTCGTGTAGGTCCTCATTTCTCGTTCAAAGCTTTTTCTCATACACAGCTTGACCAGACTGATGCTGACTTGCAGTGCACTGGGGTGGCGATCGGTGATTTATTATTTGCAATTGTAAACTGGCACAAATCGTGATCGAGCTCGAATGGCTTCACCAGTGCAGTAGCAAGCGTCCCATATGCACACAGTTAACCTTTTTTTTATACACCGTATGCATGATTCGTTATCTTTCGTCTTAATTTCAATTTACACCGCATCCGCCTTCGCAAAGAAGTGTAGCTTCACGCAAAATTAGCAAAATTTATTGCGGTGATGAAGAAAATTATTATTTATACGTTCTGTATCGCTGGTCGAAAATCTCTCCCCACACAGATGAGCCACCTTTTGTGGAACGAAAGCAAAGCGTACTGCAACCCGCAGATGCACCACCATTCGTTGGAATTGCAGTTGCATTTGATTGTGCCATAAAGGTGCAGAAACAGCAGAACGGTTCACCTTTATTTCTCGCTTCTCGAGCTAAAGGAAACAAACGAGAAAAAAAAAAACATAAACGAACTCTCCACCGCCCGTCCCCAATCAAGAAGTTGCAGTTGCATCCGTGGATCGATAGCGATCGCATTGCTGCATCACAATTAATAAAACACCAACGCGAGCACCCGTCGCCTGTCTGCTGCGGGTGTTGCAGTAATAAATTTAACACCGCCACTGGCTCTAATTTAGCAACCCTCGCCCGTTACCTTTACCTACATTCGTTTTGTGCTGCTTTTCTTCAGTTTCACTCATTTTGCTTTAACGTGCGTTTTTTAATCTCTCTCCTTCTCTTTCTCTACACTTGCAGATGACATGCAGATGCCGAATCAAAACATCTTCACACCGTGCATCGCCTTCCGCGTCGTTGGGACACCGATCAAATACGTCACCAGTGAGTGTTGCCTTCGTTTTGTTTTAGCGTTTTCGTTCTCGATTTTAAGATTGTTTTTTTTTTACGCGTGTTTTGTTTGCATCTTTTGTTTTTCACCCGGCTGGCGAACACGAAGCTAAACACTTTGTGTGTGTATGCTTCTGGTTATGATTTACTCTCAACTGCACACGAGGTGTTTGTGTTAATTTGTTTTATCGTTTGTGCTTTTACTGGTTTATGCAAATTCGCTTTTCGCTTTTCCTTGTTTATGTTTAACTGTTCTACTTAGCGATGAGACTCACCCGAACACGTTAAGTGATTTTTTATGTTGATCGTTATTTTTAGCTGTTGCTTTCACTCTCAAGTAAATGTTGCTTAATTGATGTATAAGTTTTTTACTTATTATTTAATTCACTGGTGAAGGTTTTTCTTAGTATTTTGCTATAAAATTATTTTTTTTGTTGATATATAACTATTTTCATTTTGATTTTTGTTTAGATTTACATAAAATTGTCTCACACAAATGTTGTAAGCATTTCAAACGTACTTTTTAATTCATAAAAGTACAAAAGTAGTGCTCCTTCAAGATGATTTGTTACCCTCGTTACATTGTTTGCATTTTTACTTAAACACAACCTCTCTTAGGCAGAGGCAACATAATCACTTCCTGTCCCGATGGGAAAACGATGAAGCCAAATGATGGTGTAAACACAACACACACACCAGCCATACCAAATACATAATAATCATTCATAAAAGTTCATCGGACGGCTCGCGGTGTGATCGCGCCCGTCACCCCCATCTGAGCGGTGTGATCGTACCGTGGCCACCCCGAAGACGGAGCGCGCAGACTGCTCACTGAATCATGTAATTGATATATTTGCTTTACGTTGACTAGGGAGGGGGATGGTTGGACGGGACCGGTTTGTTTGCTCAACCATTTGCCACTGGGCGAGCGTGGAAGATGGTAGCAGCAACAGCCACAGATTGCTGGTTAGAAGAAAAAAAAAGAAATAATAATAACATTGTATGCAAATATCCTCCCGCATGTGTGCCGGCATGCGTCGTCTTCTAAGGGTGGTTTGCGGTGCACAGTAAGTGTTTGCGGTTTGGTCCACCTCCTCACGGCGCCTCACACACTGCAGCTGGGCGCTGGAAGATGATCCCTTCCCCACGGAAGGACGTACAGCGCGCAATGAAAGCGAAAAAATCGAAGCTCCCCCAATTAGCGGAGAAACTGCAAGCGCCCGGGCCTGGGCGGTGGTAATTATGTGGCCGCTAAATTAGGAAGAACGCAAACCCTTGCGTCCGTTCCGGTTTTGCGGGAGCGAGAGTTGTTTCATACTAATAATATGCGTACGCGAGCTTTTTAAGTTATTTTACTTTTCGGCACACACAAACTCCATCAACAGATGGCTGACATGGTTTGTAGGGGGATGTTTTTTTGGGGCACTCAAACCCCCTTCGTTGCGAAGGTGGTAACGATGACGATCGTTTAGAAATCAAACGATCACGTACCGGCACGTGTGTAATGAGTAGTTCAACGCAAAAAGGGAGGATGTGTAGAGCAAAACGATTTCACTTACTTTTATTTTCTTCCCTTGCTGTACTGAGATGGAAAACATCTTCCCGTGTTTTCTTTTCCTATGCGGCTTAATGCGCTCGCGAAAGTGGATCTTGCGCGGTGACGTACGGGAAAGCGCGATTTAAAAGCGATCAAAATCGGTCAAACGAAATCGAAGCACTTGCATTGTGGCTCTTTACCCATCTTGAGGGAGGAAGTCCGTTACTGGTGGACCAAGCAAAGGAATTTCATTCATGCGCTAACCGAAAGAAGAAAGAGTAAATTTGTCGTTACGAGAAAGGAACTGGTGCGACACGAAGGAACCACTGTAAGCCTGAATCATTTGATCGTGTTTGACCTTCTCCGTCTCCTCCAGGAAAAAGAGATGAAGTGACTATAATTTATGAATGGTCTCGCTCGGCTCCCTCCTTTGCAATGCTTATTTCCTCCGTTCAATAATCCTTTTCTTCGCTCGCTCCGTCTTTATGGTTTCATATTTCAACCGTGAAAGCAATTACTCTCACGAATGTATATGTGGCAGATCATTTACACAACCGTACACAAAAGAGAAAAGGAAGGAAGAGAGACGAGAGGAAAGCAATTGTAAGAACGATTGTGGCCAATAAAGTACGATTCTGTCACGACAAAGCATTCCCGGTGGAGGCAGTGCGAACGGTGACGTTTTTTCCTCCCCGGTGACTCGGTGGAGCGTACAAGCGACGAACTCGGCCGTCAGTTCGCCCAAGTCACTCGTAAAGAAACGACGGGGGAAAGGTAATTTGTTTGCTTCATTGTCCCCATTAGTGGTGACTTTATGAGACGTCTTACTTCAGCCGGCCCGACGGGTCAATTCGTTTTGCCACATTCTTACCGTTTAGCGTGCGTGAGTGCCTGAAATTGTCGGATAATGCGTGCTAAAAGCGTAGCGCCGGTTAGAAGAAAAACGCCCAATTCGGGAAGCAATGGGGCGATAAATTGGTGATTTCGGTGCGTGGTCCCCTCAGACAGGCTGACAGTTGAATGAGTTGAGATTGTTTTGCTTTGCGGTGAGGCAACACCTCGCCTAATGCTTCTTTCTAAATTAAATTTCATAAGCCTGAAAGGGAAGGGTTTTGAATTTCCTTCGCAAATAACATTCTTTACATCAGTTTGAACTGCACTAAAGAAGCCATTACACCTGAACACCGTCAATAAAAAGAGGCAGAAACACCATCCCTTTTCATCACGCATAAAACATCGATCATAAAATCGATCGGCAAGTAAGTGATCGTTTCAGCGCCGCGGAAGAAAACGGCCCAACATGCACGCCCGATCCTTCGGGACATTTATTGAGCACTCAATTGCATCGCTGCCAATTAGATAGTGTCTGCCCGGGGATTGCAACACATCCCGAAGTGCAACGCTAGGGCGCCCCGGTCGGCTTGCTGCGTCTTAGATTGGGCGTGCAATAAATTTCGCTATTAATTTACGGTATCGTTTTGCAACCGCTCGTCGGGAGCGTGGAAAGCAAGGTTTACCGTCCCTCGGGAGACTGTTTTATTCGCATGTCAGGGTGTAAAATGGTACCCAGTTGGGGCGTGAATTACAGTTTGTACCTTGAAACTAAAAGAGGGGTCCGTTTCTCTAGGCCCAACGGTTAAGCTAAACAGTGGTTCTTAATGTTAAAGCCTATTACAACGCTCGACATTCGTCTGGCGCGATAAACCGGTGGTCTATGGTGAGCGGCCATTAGGACGTGCTGCTCCCCCGTCAACGGCACGCGGTCATAAAAGTTTTTATGTTGGACTGGTTTCGATCGGGCTGCTCCATCCTTCAGCCAGGGTGTTATAAATTCCTTCGTCACGAGCTTAATCGAGAATTTAGATCAAAATGGGTAAATGGTAGAACGCGGCAAACGAGAAACAAAGAGGGAAAGAAAGCAAACCTTTCAAAAACAGGCAAACAGACCAGGTCCAGGAGGATTGTTTACGACCTGTTCTTTCATCGCAACCTTGATGGGTTGCTGTTGAAAGTGTTGTAAATTCGTCCCAAGCCCAACAGCTAACGGCCAATTATGCGTAAGTCAACAGTCGGTCTGGTAGCTTCACGCACTCCCTGTGGACTGTACCATTCCGGAGGGACACGAGAACGAATGTTTCCCTCCCTGAAGAAGCTCCGATAGGGGCAGGGTGAATCGATGTAACGACCAATCATGGATCCGGTTGTGTCTTAATTAATAATATTTGATGAGCACACATTCAGGTTGAACCGTGCCGTTAGAAGGCAGTTTATAGCGGGCAGGAAAGCAAGTTCCATTTTCCCACAAAGTTCCACCGGTGATGATGCAACCGGTCTAATCTGGAGCACACTGCACAAGAAGCTGCATTTGCATTTCGGTGGGTTTGCGTCTGGGGAGACAAATTGTAACCACGGCCCAGTGATGGTCCATTAAAAAAAACAAATCGGTTTGGAAATTCTTCCCAAACAAGCACACACGAATAGTCGAAAAACCTTTGCGGTTTGGAAGCCTTTATGACCATGATTTTAAACCCCGTTTTATATCGAAGCCTTTTTTTATACTGCACCGATTTATTTGTTTATTGGCGCAAGCGGAATTGGATTATTATTACTTAAGGGAAGAGAACGCACAACCTGCACGTAAAACCTCGAAACGATCGCCTGAGAAGCCATCCGCTGTTGCCTGTTTTTATACATTTCTTTGGTACGGCTGTTCTTGGCAGGTAAAACATGGTGTTGTGCTATGCTAAACACTGTTTTCCGCCACGTTTATTAGACTGCTGGCGTGTTGCGCGCCGAGGAAGAAGCTTACGATTTTAGTGGTGTGCAAATTTGACAACAAATTCGAACCCGTTGTGTGTTGATTTGGTGATTTCATAATCATTTCCGTTGACGGTATTTTGGGAGAAAATCTTCCGTATAATATAGCAGTAAATGCAGTAGGGCAGCGATTTGAAGCTATTAGGGCCGGGAAATGAGGTTATAATGGGGCGGGCAGATAATAAAATTTGGCACGTGGAAAGCTGGGTTGAGAATAAGATTTGGATGAAAATGTTGAAAAGAAAAAATGCGTTTAGAGTTGTGAAGATTTACAATTCAACAAAATTGTAATGAATTTATGAACTGATAAAAGTAATCCTTGTAATAAATAGTTTTATCGTTCAATTTATTTAGCTTTCAAATTAAAACTTGAGTCCTGAAAATGTCTCCTGGCATCAGGTCGATCGCATTAGTTTTTTTTAATGAATAGAATGGAATAATACAGTAAATTCCTCCTATTAAATTTCATTGGTGTTTTCAAACAAAGTCATTCTCTGAGTTGGAACAAAAATACGCAAATTTAGCAAACTCTCTAAAGCAATCAAACGCTTCTTCTCACACATCCATCTTGCATAATACCGTACCACACCGGAAGCACCAAACCAGTTGTGCAAAACGGAAGGATGCCACCAAAGCGCCCCATCATGATGCAACGCCGCATGGTGTTTCCACTTCATTTCCATCAGCAGAAAATTGTTGTTTGTATTGGATGGAATTGTTTCGAATACCAAAGCCACCTCCAGCTGCAATGAAAGATGACCAACCATACAAAACAAACTTGAAAACACAAGCGAAAGCCATCCACCACTCTCCACCCTCATTAAACCGCACACGATGGAGATGAAAAGTGAGTTTCCAAATGCTCCAACCAGCGCAGCGCGTATGCAATTTGAAGCATATTTATGTTCGCTAGAAGGCGGCGGTGAAGAAATTTCACTTTCATCCGGAGCGAGGCCAAAGAAATGGAAACGAAACAAACGGTTCGTCAGGTGTCACAAGGTGTTTTTGTGTTGCCAGACATGCCTGACCCGAACGTAGCAAACGATACGCGAGCGACGGAAGCACAAGAGGTCGCGAGAATGTCATAATTCATGCCAGTAAGTGCCAGTGCGCACAGCGACGAAGACCCCCCTGAACCTGAACGGGATACGGGCTCCCACTTTTAAATCACAGCTTATGCTAATCGTGTGAACGACACCGACACCCTGGCGGTGCTGAGCGGAGTGTTGTTTCGCCCTTCCCAGGCTGTGTGTGCTAGAGACATTATCACCAACTCACCGGGCGTGACGAAAAGGGGACCACGCGATTCGCGATCGTAAATCATGCTCATCGTAAATTGGTCCCTTTTTTCACTCCATTTCACTTGGAGAAGTTGGTGCAGCGTTAGTAAGTGACGCCGGTGTCTAGCGAGGTCCAGTGTTCCAGGCTGACTCTAAGCGTCGTCACCGCTTTTTAACTACCATTTGACATCGGGTGACTTAGGGCGGTGTGGTCACTTCTAAACCAGCTGCACACGCAATAGAAGGGGACGGCTTTCCCAACCTTGCCACCTATCCGGGGAAAAAAAACGAGTGTTTTTCCCTCGCACCTGATGTGACAGCGCCCCAGACCGGATGGAAAAATGCACGAGTATTATCACACAATTATGAATATTGTTACCCAACCGCTGGCCAGTTTTGCTTTCACTTTTGCCCCCCGGTGGCTGCCCACCGGGCAGCACGGCGATAACGTTATCAGTGAGTGGTGGTAGTGAAATAATCGGTCTACGCGTGGTGCGCCCCATGCGCTAGATGACCACTTGTCTGGGCAACGGTGATGCAACTGAGCGGGAGTTTTCGCCATCGCCATCTTGCAGCCTTTACCAATCGCAGCGAGTGAAGCACAATCTATCAACACTTCAGCACTTTGGAGTGGATTGGTGGATTCGCAGCGAGCCATGGAAAATGGATGGAAAATCGGTGACGGAATGTGCTCGGCTCGGCTGAATGGGTAACTCTCCTTCGAAGCCCTAGCAAAGAGCATTGGTTTTCCGTGCGTAACGCTTCAGTTTTCAATCGCATTTCCGGCGGCGCATTTTGCTTTAAGGGCACGGGAAAGGGCTTTTTAATGCGTTTGGTTCCGAGTCTGTGGCTGCGATTAGGCTTTAATGAGTGGAAAACAATTTTTGGGGAGTCTATGTATTCCTCCGAGGCGATGGAATGTAGCATTTTATGGGCTTTTTGTGATAAGTACGGCCGCACGGTGACATAAGGCGAGGGTTGAGTGAGTGCTCGGAATGATTATTGTAATGTGGTGGGAATATTTATCAACTACTTTCCCTTTAATATTTATGGTTTTGGATTGGTTGATTGATGCTTCGGGGGGCTGTAACGCCAAATCTATGCGTAAGTCTTCTAGAAAGCACCAAAAAAGGCACGTATAACAGTTTCTCCAAAGTAGTATAGCAGTCTTATAAAAATCTGTTTTGCTTAAGTAGACGTAAGTATAACAGTTTTTTCCTGTTTTTTATACTCCCACAGACGTCACCGAAGTGTCGTTCGCGTCGGAGACACACATCGAGCAACAGTCCGGCCTCTCCACCAAGGAGTACATCGTGATTGCCGTCTGCAGTCTGTGCCTGGGGTTGATCTACATCGCTTCGGTTTTTCTCTACATCCACATGAAGAAACGGAAAAGTAGATCCGGCTCGAACGAGGACGGCAGCGGGCTGAAGAACGACTACTCCACCTACCAGCAGAACGATCAGGTCACGTTCGGCGTCGGTATGGGTGCCGCCGTCAGCCCGTTCGGCGGACAGGCCCGGGCAAGCTTTATCGGACGTAACGCACTCGGTGGCAGTCAGCGGCAGGGAGGGGGACCGCCGGTAGGACCCCACCGGGGGCTCGCAAACGTCGGCCTGCACGCGGAGGAGATGGGCATCGTGAAGAACAACCCGCTGCTAAAGCACTTCCCGAACCTGAGCGACAATTCGGGCTTCATCAGTGACAATTCCAATTCGGTGTCGGAGTTTGAGGATGATCTAACGACCGACGTTGAGAAGCAGGTAAGTGTAGGGATGATCCGTATTATGTTTCGAACGTCTCTAACGTGATCTTTCCGCAGATGCAAACCGGCAAACATCAGCCAAAAAACTTCTCAGGGCGTACCGAAATGGATGGCGAACTTCGCCTTCAGCAGCAGCAGCAGTTGTCCCAGCAGTCCGCTCTGCTTCTTCATCATCACCATCATCTACAGCAGCAGCAGCAGCAGCTCCAACACCAGCAGGATCCGCTGAATTCCGGTGGCCAGGATACGGAGTGTCTGCCCGAGGAAAATGTATCCATTGTCGAAGAACTGAACAACGAAGAAAAGCTCGAAAGCATGAAGTCTATCGTGAACGGTACGATGCGCCGGAAGCTGTACTTCAATCCGGCCTACTTCGAGCCACATCTTCTAGTTGTAAGTAGACGAACAGGAAGTTTTACTTTTTTCTTGTAAATAACAATGAATTCCATTACTTTCCTTCCCACTCAGTCACCTCCACCGGCAGCTATCGAATTTCTCAATAAGATCCGCGAGGTGATCACGATCGCAAAGTATAAGATGTCGGCGAAACGGTTTCAACCCTCACTGAACATCATACCGGAGGAGATGCAGCAGAGCGCCGGCTCGGAGACGTACGCTGCCGTACAGACGGCACCGGCAAGCCGTCGCAGTAGCTTGATCAGTTCGCGCAAGGACAGCTCCCGCAAGAGTGCCTGCTCGGGGTGTCCCGGGTGCGAGAAGAAGACAGCCACCGCTGATCCAGTGATGGTACCGTCTAGCAACTGCAAGAACTGTGGCGACAAGCAGAACAGCATTCGGAAGTGGCTGGAGGATGTGTCTTCTAACCATGGGGATGGCATCGCGGAGGTAGATATGTACGATAGCAAAGCGAACCTGTTAGGAGGTGGAGCAGCTTCGGAGGTAGATGGGGCTACTCCAACACCGAAACCTGATGCTGGAGGAATCGCCAACGCTGGGTTCGTAGGTGAGATGGAGTCATTGAAATCTCAGGACGAACGTACGTCTGCCTCCGACTCGCTACCCATTCGGCCAGACATTAAGAAGCAACCGAAGGGTCAGCGAGCATCGAAGACGGGGAGTTTACACAGCGACAGTTCGTCAACGTCGGACAACGAAACGATCGTTGCCAACAGTGTGAAGGAGCGGTCCTCCGTGGTGCGCATTCCTTCCGCCAGCAAATCGGTACGCTCGGACACTAGCTCGGCACCGAAGATTGTGTCCCACAGTCTGAAGTCGGATCTGGCGAGTAAGATGAGTAAGTTTGGAATGCAGGACGGGGCTGGAGCATTGATGAAGAACAGTAGCTTCATCTACGAGGAAACGCGAACGGTGCAGACCAATCAGGAGCTGTACATGAAGAACACCAACAATTCGGTAACGAATCTGGACACGAACAAGATGTACGACAAGCGGGATCTGTACAGTATTGCCGGCAGCGAGATCTACAACAATCCTCAGTTTGAGGCGTCCCCGGTGATGTCACACAAGCAGTTGTCGGTGGCCCACCCGGCTCACCATCATCATCACGGGCATGGTGGAAAGAAGGGTCCGGTGAATGGTGCGGGAAGATCGCATAACGCTCCAGCAATTGCTGGCCCGTTATCACTGGCTGCTTCCAGCAGCAAACGGCAACAAGAGGTCCTCGATCAGTACGCAAACGTGAAGCCGATGAAGCTCCGCAACATCAATCAGATGCCGGACATGGTGTACGAGGCGCTGGCGATGGATCAGCGCAAGATCCGCTCATGGTCCGAACGGCATGCCGATCGTTTTCCACCTGCAATGGAGTCGCTCGACTATGCAGCCATCGACTCGTCCGACAGTCGCTTCAGCAGCATCGATCGCCACGAACGCTACCGGAACGAGAAGTTCTTTCACGACTTCCTGAACTCCGACCAGGAGTGCAACACGCTTGGCAACCGGTCGGGCAAGAACTCGTACAGCAAGTACCAGCCCGACTCACCGATCTACTCCCGCAAATCGCCCCACTACCTGATCGTGGACTATGAAACCGATAGCCTCGAACGCGTTACCTCCAAGACGCCGATGAGCTTCAACACTTCCACCACGAACAGTAGTGACCTCGGATCGCAACCGTCGCCCTCGCTCAGCACCGCCCTGCCACTGGAGGAGGAGGTCGAGATACGCAATGCCATATACGATCGGGTGGAGGGTTTTAGAAAGGATACTGACACGATCAAGACGGAACGCGAAGCCGTCAGTATCCGGTCCGATGAGTATGAAGACGTTCCGCAGACTACCTCCCTGGTCAACGGCGGTCAAAACGCTACCCCCGGCAAGCCGAAGAAAAAGATACCGAAGATCAAGTGCGACACGCCATTTCAGGGCAGCATCACGATCGAGGTGGAACACAGTCCCGACGATTGCGAACAGTCGGCGACGGACAGCGACCAGTTCGAGCCGGACACGCTCGACCGAAAGCCGAAGAAGAACGGCTCCACGGCCAAGGCCGCCGTCAGCCGCCACCGGAGCAACGTATGGGAAACCGAACGGGGCCGGGGAGCGTGCAGTGGCGTCGAATCGAACCTAACCTCGCTGCCCGCCGACCTGAACAGTCACTTTGTGCTGAAGTCTACCGGGTCGTTTAAGCACGAAACGAGCTTCGGCAGCTTGCGGGAGATTTATGAATCGAAAAATCCGAAAGTCGGCGCAGGGGCAGCTCCTGTCCGCAGCTCGCTGAGCAATCTGGCGGATTTGGATGTAAAGTCGGGAAAGCTGCTTACGCTCGAGACGCGACATTCGCGCCGCCAGCGTACGAACGTGGGCGATGCGTTGATACCGGCACCGAAGTTGGTCCCGCCCGATCTGATTCCCCCCGAGAATGCTGCAGTTGGGTCGCGTCAGACGACGCTGTACGATCATCCCCGGTTGCAGCTGAAGAAGGTGGAGGATTATGGCGTGGCGCCAAAGAATCTGGCCTGCTGGACCAATAGCGAGAAGCTATCCAACCCACCGACTGGCCCGGCACCGAAGCCAAACTTCTGCACCAACAGCGAGAACTACGAGTCGATCAACAGCTTGACGGCGGAGAGTGACTCCACGCAGTTTACGGGCATTTCGGATAACGATCGTACGGGCTCGGGAGCTAGTAACAGTAATAGTAGCAGCACGGGCAAGAATCGCAACACGCCCGGCAAGCTGCCCCCTTACAGCCACGTGCACAAGAATCCCTCCAATCAGTCGCTTTACATCACGGAAAAGACGGAGTACGCGAGGATCGACGAGAAGCAAGCGTCGCAGGACGAGCTGAGCGGCATACTGGAAAGCTACATGACGCTGGGCGAGATGAACAGCAAGAACTTCTTGCAGCAGGTGGATAGCAAGATCTATGATCTACGCTCGCGGCAGTCTCAGCAGCAGCAGCAGCAACACCACCAGCAGGTGATGAGCAAGGCCAAGTTCATTGAAGACATCGACAAGATCGAGGTACTGTCAACGAAAACGCTCTCCAACTACAGCTTCCCGATCAACCGGAGCAGCCCATCGATCAACCCGAAAGATGGGGAGGATGAGAAACCATCCATCTACGACATCAGCGGCCCGATGCCGATCGGCAGCACCGGTTCCGGTTCGCCAACCAACACCACGAAGGTGTTCCGTGTCGAGCTGAACCAGTCCTCCAACGGTATGCAGATTGCGATGGGATTACGAGATCGCGTCAAGAAGTCCAAGGATCTCAAGAATGCCTGGAAGAAGTTTATCGGCATTGCAACGGCCAAGTTTAACGGGAAGTCGGGCGACCCGGAACTGGAGAAGACGTCCGATTCGTCGGATATTCTCGAGAAGGACGAGGGCATCTCGTCGCTGATCGACGATTCGTCTGGCAGTGGTGCGTATGGATCGCATTATCAGCAGCAGCAGCAGCTGTTGCGCCACCACCATCATCACCACCGAAAGCGACAGCAGGGATCAGTACCGACGGCGGAAGATGGTGAGAAGCCATCGACCTCGCGCAATATCACGATCGTGCGGAGTAACTCCCGGTCGAGCACGAAGGAACAGGACAGCGGGTACATGAGTGCGGACTCGAGCGAAACGAAGCTGAAGGGGAAAAAGATCTACGAGCGGTTCAACTTTAGCTCCCAGTCTCCGGACGGTGCGGCCGGATCAGATGGCGCGATCATCGAGGAGAACAAGTACGAAATCTGCGCCCTGCAGCAGGAATCGAACGAGAAGGCTCCCGGTACGCCGGACGCAACCGGCACGAATCGGAGCGGATCGTCCGCGGGTGGATCTTCGTCGGCGGGATCGCGATCGAACGACAAATCTATCACACGTCCCCGCTCGCCACCACCTCCGCTTCCTCCACCGAATCCACCACCTCCTCCTCCACCAACGGCTACCATACCGACGAAGAAGCCGGGCGCTGCGGTCAAGGTGATCGAGAAGCCACACAGCAAACCGCCTCCGCCTCCTTCCCCACCATCCATCTCCTCACCCGCCTCATCTCTGACCACGATCGCACGAACGGTTGCCATGCAACCGGGACCGTCCCGTGCGAGACATCAACCCCCGAACGGTGTGTTCTTCAACACATCGGACGCGATCAGCGTGCGCGTGTACTCGTCCGACGACGAGAAGTTTGACGGTAGCGACGACGCGTCCTGCATCTCGGACGAGGACGATCTCGACTCCCATCTGGACGACATCTCCGAGTCCGGGGCGGAAAGTGTCGAAACGCATTCCGTGTTCTTCAAGAACATACGCAAACC
Organism: Anopheles epiroticus; assembly: GCA_000349105.1. Classification (NCBI taxonomy): domain Eukaryota; kingdom Metazoa; phylum Arthropoda; class Insecta; order Diptera; family Culicidae; genus Anopheles; species Anopheles epiroticus. The sequence goes on from KB669859.1 coordinate 286,384, forward strand.
GGCCCATCTGACGGTGGCGCAGGGCGGGGACCGTGCAATGGCGGCTGCCGTTCACTAGCAGCAAACTGCAGTAAAAATGCAATAATTTACAACTTTTGTGCAATAATTCTATGGAGATTTTTGTTGCAATGATAGACATAGGAAAATTAGAAAAAACTAGAAGATTAAGGTTAGATAGAACAGTGAAGACAAGCTGTCCTGTACATTATGTTCGACCCGAGGAGAAACATCCTAGTGGGACGCACACCGTTCGAGATTATTGAGTTATTGTACCTCCACAAGTATTGAGCTTATCCGTCAGCCGGTTTGCCTACATTCCATACGGTGTATGAAGCAGCCGCAGGATCCAGCCGTATTAGGGTAAGGGTTGTTAGTGCATAAAGTATATAGATTGTAAGATAAGTGTGGCAGCTGTGCAATCGGTTTTAGTTTAAGAATTACTTAGGGATCGTATTTATTGGAGTGTGTGTTTGAGAGCGAGCGTGATTGTGTGAAAGGGACAAAGCATGCATGTGTTTGTTGGTGTGATTTTTTGATGTGCTTAACTAGTGTTGAGTTCTTCTGCTGGAGCTACATTTTCGCTTTTCTTTTCTTAGTGTTACCTTCACTTTCTTTTTTTCTTTGTTTTTTATTTATTTCGTTCATTTAACTAGTCTTTTATACATCATTTATGAAACTGTTTTCATCTTTATATGCGAAAATGTAGCCCTCTAGCATCGAATGTGATACGAGGCTTGTGATAGTCTCCAGCAAGAAAAAAATCTTAGCAATATAAGGTCGTTTTAAGGAGATTCTAGATTAGGCGTATCTGTACGGCGTGCCATATCCCTTCAACCGAGGGCATGTGCTCGTCTGCATTTACACACACTAGGCCGGATATGTGCAATAACAATACTACAATCCGTGTTAAGGTTTCTTTTAGTGTTAGGGATTATGTTAAATAGCGTTTAAAGGGAAGAGGACAGAGTTGCAATATTACAAGGGAATGAACGGGAAAGGGACGCAAAAGCAATATGCGGTTTTTTTAAAGGTTAAGTTTTGTTTTGTAGCATCTATCGATACGGTATGGTAGTTCACGGCTATAATACCAAAAATGGCCTTTTTTTCACTACGACTTGGGGCTATTACTGTAACGTTGCGAACACGCTGCTCGTGCACGTGTGAGGTGCTTTGTTTTTGTTAGTTTGATTTTTTTTTTAATTTAAGCTTTTAACCACTATTAGTGTAAGCTTGTGTGCAATGGTGCGATGCATTTGCACTCAACCGAACTCAGCCTTCCAAATAGAAGGAAGTTATTTCGGGCGACGTTAGCTTCATAAGTACCTGCCAAAAGACATTGAACTGTATGACAAACGCATTTGGGAGGTTAGTGGAAAAAGCTCCAATGGCGAAACTTCACTGCTCCCTCAGCGCGATTGTGGTTTAATAGTTAGTAGTTAAACAGATAGTAATCCTTATCGGATACATATTTATTCAACATGTGTTTTTTTTAGCTTTTCCAACAACGAGCCTTAGCCAATCTTTTGTTAGCATATTTTGTTTTTGTTTGTACACTGTTTAAATTCATTTTCCCCATATCGTTGTTTATTGTCTTGCCTTTTTCTGTTGATAATATTATGTCGATCATTACATGCTTAAGGAAAGGAGTTTTAGTATAGCAGCTATTTGCAGTTTCTTATTCCCAATTTAGTTTAAGCCTATGTAATGCTGTTTATTTAATGGAGAGGTGAAAGACAGGAGAAAGGTAGTGTGAGAAAAATATTGTTTCCTGTATTTAGTAAGTTTAGCAAAAATATGCCTGAAGTTGCTCATCATTTCGACACTCGTGCACTTTGAGCCGTGTACAGTGCTGGCTCGAAGGACGATGCGAAAGCAGAGAATAGGTTAAGTTTTCCCCCTTTTTCCTTGTTTTTTTTTGTTTAAAGTGAACAAGAAAACACGTGTTTTAGTTTAAGACAAACTTTTCTCTCTCTCTGTCACTTTCTCATATAATTGTAATTGATTTTATAAAATTGACATGAATAAAGAGCTGTTTTTAATATTGAATGTATTGCTACTTTCAAGTAAACGTGATCCGCAAGGCTTGTTTGTTACGAACTAAAATTTTACATTTATTTGTCCTATTTCATTTAAACAACGCACCTAAACCTTGGGCTTCTTTGGTAGGGACCCGAACGCCGATATGACGGTGCCCTTCGTCCCGGTGGCCGTTGTTGTGAGCGGCTGCTGTATAATGCCCGCCGGCTTCAGTGCATTAGCCATCGCAACGGCAGCGGCCGCGCCGAGCATTCCGGGAGCCGCCCCCAGCACACCCGGCTGGTCCCATTTCGATTTGCGTTTCTTCGACTCGTCCGGATCCACCCGCTTTACGCCCGTCTGTATTTCCGTCTTTGTCGATTCCTTCCGTGCCTTTTCCACCTTTTCCATCTCGATCTTCTGCGCCTTGGCCAACTCCTCGTAGTACGATTCCTTGCCCCACTGGAAGGGATCGAATATTTCCGGTGGATAGTTCGTGCCGAGCTCGTTGATGTCGCAGAAGTGGATCAGCTTCTCGTAGATGCTTGGATTGCGGAACTCTTTGCGCTCCTGGATGATGCGGTTCGTGTCCATGTTGGAGTTTTTCATGCGCTCGTACAGTGCAGCAATCTTGTCCTGCAGCTCCTGCGAGCAACGGCCCTTCGGTTCGGGTGGCAGGCTAAACCCGTACAGCTTCGCCCGGTCCACCTTTTCGGGGGAGGGGCTTCGCACGGGTTCGGCCACGTGCTCCGATTCGACCGCTTCCTCGTGCTCACTGTGTTCCGGAGAGTTGTTTTCCTCATCGGTATCGACAATCGTATCGTCGATGTAGCTAACCAGACGCAATGCTTTCTTGCGCGGTGGTCCTGGTGTTCCATTGTCACTGGCGCCGCTCGGATCGGCAGACTTGAACGGCAGGCTGGCGGTGTTGGTCTGCGTGATGGGTGTTCCGGAGCTTTCGGACATTTCCCGCTGCGGAGTTTGCTGACGGGAACGGATCTAAAGGTGAAGAAAGGATACGTTAGATTCGCTTTTTCTTAGCACCTAAGCACTAGAGACAAACCTGTGAGACGGAGCTGCCGCCCTCCGACTGTGGTGAATCGTCGTCTGAATGGCGATCGCCCTCATTTTCCGAGTCTGTGTAAGTGGCAGTTAGCGATGCTAGCGCAGAGTTTTTCGAGCTCATGCTGGAAAACTATGTACTGTATGCTGTTTTTGGGTTTTTTTTTTTAAATAAATATCACGGAATGTTTCGTATGCACGGACCTGTTTGTTTTGTTTACAAACTCACTCTTTTGACAGCTTGAATGGCGATGGTTGACAGAACGGAGCCTTACAACAGCATGAAACAAGGTTTGGAAATGTGCTAAGGACGGATGTACGGTGGTCAGGTTGATAATCCTGACCAGGGCCACAGTAACGCAAAGAAATCGATTTTTTTAGCAGTTATCGTCTAATACAGACATTAAATATATTCTAGATCTGTAAACTAAAATATGTGACTACCGTCATACTGTTCTTTCAAACCATTTAATAATGATTCGCAAAAACGTTGGCTTAGAAGCATCAGTGGAAGGGAATCCCAAAGATTCTAACAACCAGACATTTATTTTATCGTGTTTTATCTGCTCGTCGTTCTTCAAAGCTGATTATCCTCTGGATGATACAGTTCACCTATCAAGCGGTATATGTAAGAAGGCGCATTTGTTCCACTGCAAGAGACATAAAAGACACAGTTAAAATCCCATATCAACTCACCACCAAATACCAAACCTACTTATTCGTGATGAAAAGCGTCACCAGTTCCGGGGGTACGTAATCAAACAGTGGATTGTACGCTTTCGTGAACCTTGCCGCTGGGCTTTTGAACGACAGCACAGCTTCCGCGTTGCCCAAAATGTTAAAGTCACCCTTCTCGTAGTTACACAGATGCACCGGCGTCAGCTTGTACGTTGGGGCCAGTACAATAACCGGCACGGAAAAGTGTTTCGCAGACAAGGCCAAGCTATACGTTCCACAGACGGCCTGCAGTCCACCGTTTGCCAGCACCGAGTGCGTCCCGATGATAATTTTGTTAATACGCGACATGATCGCAAAGATGGCTGCATCGGAAATGAGTGTCGTTTGTATCTTGGCTCGTCCCAAATTTGCCGCCAGCTGCTGACCACGGCAGTCCGGTGCACATTCTACCACCACCACCTCAATCGGGCGCGTTTCGGCAGCTTTGCGTAGAAACTTTTCTACCGCTCGCGAATACCCGATCGTCATGATCAGTTCGGCCGAATGAATGTGTTCTGCGGCCTGGGCGGAAATGCTATCGCCCGTCGTTTCCAGCTCGGTTTCGATTTCCGACAGATGGTCTAGCAGCGCATTCTTGAGCCCCGGCATCGGTTTCGAGTAGTCGTCTCGCTCCGGATCGGTGCCTTGCGTGACCAGCTTGTGTAGTGAAAGTATGCTCTGGCCGTCATCGAAGTGTACCACGCGGGAGGAATCGTACTCTTCGCGCACAATTTTCATCACACGCCGGATTGTGTTTACCACGACCACATCGTGCGGGATGGCTTCCGCTAGAAAGCGGCCCTGGTTGCGTATCAGTGTCAGCAGTTGTTCCGCCGTGTTCCATGGTTGCCTCGACACCAGCTCAATCAGCATGCCCAGTGTTCTCGAGGCCAGCTTGAGGGATCCCAAAATTTTCCTACGAGCGTAATGGCACGGATTATTGCATCGCAAAATGCGTGCGGCATAAAGTAAAACTTACCGAAGGCGTACATCCTGGACGAATTCCGCAATTCCTTCCACGGGGACAATGGTGCAGTCTTTTGTTAATTCCTTCATGTTGGTGAAATTGTTGATTTTGTATAATTTTGCCAAGTTTGTGTATTTGTTGACGTTTCCAGCTGAGTACTGGTCTACACGGTACAATTTCACTGCTGTCATCGCAAATGTCATAACATTGTACCGTGTACACTCCGCTGTATTGCTCTTGCGTCTCAAATTCATAACAAAACACAAAGAAAACAACCAACAGCGCACTTAGCAAGGGTCGCCTTTCCGAGCAATTATTAATTAAACTTTCATCGCAAAGCGATTAAATCTTATTCTACGTGCTCGAAGGTGAAATCATCTTCTTGCACACGTGAAGGAGTATAGTATTGCAGTGGAGTTTGTGCGGGAAACACGCGAAACGATGTCCGCCTCAGGCCCAACATCGTTGATATCGACGGGTGGTGATGAATCGTTTGATTTTCTGTTCAAAATCGTCCTTATCGGAGACAGTGGCACCGGCAAGACCTGCATCGTGCAGCGGTTCAAATCAGGCACCTTTGCTGAAAGCCACGGCAACACGATCGGAGTCGACTTTTCGATGAAAACCGTCTCCGTGGATGGGAAGAAGGTGAAGGTAAGGGCGATAAGAACGCTGGTCGCTTTAAACCCTCGCAAAACCCCTAAGGCCTAAGAGATTTCGCACCTTAGCTAGCACGAATATTCTAATCTCGGTTCGTTCCTTTGTTTTGTCTTTTGCAGCTACAGATATGGGACACGGCGGGACAGGAGCGTTTCCGTACCATCACGCAAAGCTATTATCGATCGGCAAACGGTGTTTTAATCGGTGCGTACCCCATGGCATGTAACAGATGCGTGGCGAATATGGACTTAATTTACTTTATCTCCTTCTACTTTCTAGTGTACGACATTACGAAACGCTCGTCCTTCCTCAGCCTGCAACGGTGGATTGACGAAGTGCGAAGGTACACACCGTCCAATGTCATGATTTTCGTGATCGGCAACAAATCCGACCTGGAGTCAGAGCGGGAGATAAAGTTTTCCGAAGCCCAAAACCTGTGCCAATACATCCCCGAGGTGATGTTCGTGATGGAAACGTCGGCCAAAGACAATCGCTGCATCGACAACGCATTCATGACGCTAGCAACAGAACTGAAGGTCTGTCTCTCAGCTGACCTTTGCTGTGACTCCATTTCTAAGTCAATTGCTTTCATTACAGCAACGCCACGACGCATCTATGTCGGAGGAAGAGGAAGGCATCAAGCTTGGACAGAGCAAAAGCTTATCAACCAATACGTGCAACTCGATGTGCAGTTTAACGTGAAGCGGCGTGCTGCTCTGAGCGTAGCTACTGATACCTGGTCAAAGCCAAAGGACCATTTCGAACAGTAGCACTGTGCGTGGCAGTGCTCAAGTGAACGACTAATAGTTGCCCTCCCATAACATGAAGAATTCTTTTTTTTTTTTGGTATATATATAAGTACGCCACTGTTAATGCCATTGTTCTAAGCAATCTGCGAGCGGTATAATCGTTGCGTTTTAGTACACAAGGTACTACTAAACGAAGACACGAATCCAGCAATCGATGTTGAGAGCTTTGAAGTCTCTTCGTAACACCTAATCCTGTTCTTTCGAAGCGTTTCGCGTCTGCGATTAGGGGTTGCTGTAGTTTAACCCTCTCGCATGTACATAATTAACATTGGTACTAGAACGTGTTATCTAATTTGTAATTACAACATCCCATTCTCGAACAACAAAAGTGAGCTCGTGCAGTGAGAACGCGTAGGAACTAGAAGGACTTGAGTGCATATTTTATATGAGCTATTTATTTATTTGAAACAATCTCTCGAATGAACTATATTTTTAGACGTCGAATCGAAACAGTTGTGTAAATATAACGCTATTTTAACATTTACCCTTGCTCCACCCAAGTGGAGAGTGGGTTGCAGCGAAGTTCGTCAATTTTTTACTATCAAACCCCTAAGCTCAGGAGATAAGCTGTACTGCATGGTTTTTGTAATCGCTGATAACAATTTCCCAATCCTTGCTAACGCACAGACCCGATATCCAGTTAAACTTACCGGCCGAATCACCGCGCGACCCAAGTGCCGTAACAAACTGGCCGTTCGGGCGGTACACCAGTATTTTAGCGTTTCCACCATCACCCACGAGAATGAACCCAGCCGGATCAATACCGATCACCTCCGGGTACTGGAACTGCCCGTTGATTGTGCCCGTCTGGCCAAATTCGAGCAGCTGTTCGCCGTACTTGTTGAAGAGCTTCACCCTACGATTGCCCGCATCCAGTACCAGCACGGAAGAGTTCTTCTGTACGGCAATGTCCGTTGGGTTCTTAAGATTCACCATGCACGAGGTGGTTTTCGTTTGCGTTGCCTTCATCAGTTGATCCTTTGTAAGGCGTCCGAATTGCGAGTGGACCTTGCCGTCGAAGGTGCTCAGACACTGTATTCTATCGTTTCCAGTGTCACACACGTAGATGCAGTCGCTTGAACAGAAGGCAATCCCCTCGGGAGACCTGAGCTGTCCCGGCTGATCTCCCTTGGAGCACAGCATCCGTAACAGCTGTCCATTCTGGGAGAAGACAAAGATGCAATGCTTCCACTTGTCCGACACGAACAGCTCCTTCCGTTCCGGATCGAACGCGATGCCTTGCGGGTAGCTAAGCTCCTCGTGCGTTATCTTCTGCACAATGTGGCCATTAGTTCTGGAAGAGATGGATGGAGAAGAGCAGCTTTATTGTGCTTCTGTGCAGAGGTATTCAGGCACGTACTTGTCAATCCCGTAAACGATACGACACTCTGATCCGGCGACGTAAAGCAGCGGCTTTTCCAGTCCCTCGTGGTTCCAGGGCGCAAAACCCACACCGGTTGGCCGTTGGCAGTGATTCCAGAGCAGTCTCGGTTTGTAGACGTGAGTTCTAAAAAATGCAGAACATTTTTAATTCATGTGAAACCAGGAAAAGGTAAAATGTTGGTGTGCTTACTTATAAAACTGTGCTACCGTCGTCTCGGAGGAATTTGGATGAAGCTGATGCTTGGGCGCAACTTTGGCGTTAGAGCTGCGTTTAACGATCGGTGCGGTTTGCGTGTCGAATACCGTTTCCACTTTGAGTTTTTCCTGTGAGATAAAAAAACAACGCTTTAATTGAACCGCATTGTTCAGAATCAGATCTTCTAACCCGATTGAAAAGGACACGCTCCCGGCCCCACAGCGAAACCTCCTCCAGTATCACCGACATGTCCTTGTGCATCTGCAGGTACAGCTTGACCGGATCCAGTGTCCCACCGATCGGACGGCCAATCGTTGCAAGCAGCTGATCAATTTTCTCCCGCACCATCTCGTGCGAACACACCGCATCGTTTAGTATTCCCTGCGACGAATCTTCGGCGGCGAAGCGGACAATTAGTTGGCGTTGGCGTTTGGTACGTTGGGCGTAACAACGTTTCCACGGCAGCGGGCGCGTGACATATTTGACCGAGTGATTTTATTTTTGCCCGGGGCGAAGGCGCGTGAAAAGAAACAGAAAGAAGGGCAACTAATAAGCTAAAGCGGAGTAGAACGTGCCGTGCATAGGTTAGCAGAGGCCGACCGACGGGCGAATCGAATGTCCGGTAGCTCCGTTCCCATCCACCAGCGCACGCTCGAAAGAATTCGCGAAAGAAAGTTCAATCAATTTCACCTAATAGTTCCGTTTGTTGTCGCTGAAGGGAGAGCATTTTGTCGCGAAAACAGTCCGTTATCTCGTCGTTGATCTCGGAAAAGCGGCTCTGAAAGTGAGACGTGGGAAGGATAATGGGTGAGGAGGGTTAATACTAGTAGCTTGGTATATTTGCATGATGGATCATTATGTTCACTTGCATTGAGAGCGTCCTGGCGTGGTTTTGCATACGCAAGTGGCTAGAATAGTTCACTGGTTACCAACTGTAGTCAATGGGAAGACGATGTCATCGCTCGATTTAACTTGCCTCTTTCAAAATCTTCTTATGGTTTTGTATTTTCTTATTATTATTAATCTCTCTTATTTTCATCATACATTAAAGATGCATATAACCTTACACAGAATGGAGTAAGATAACCTTATTCAAGGAAAGTATTATCAAAATTTTCCTGGCTTTTTTTTATTTTCGTAGCAACGACCAGGTCGTATTGCTTGAAAACTAGGCTTGAAGTACCCAAATATCTCTTAAAAAAGGGAGAAATTTGTTATAAGTCCAAATATACCTATTGTCCGTGCTTTTCAAATATCCGACCATGCTTGAGTCTCAAAGATCCCTGTTAAACGGCTCTGCACTGTAGTTTAAAAAAGATTATAACGTTTGTCACGCTTTAATCAACCTAAAAATATCTACATTTTTATGAGAAAGTAACACCACTAAACGAAAAAAATGTCACTGTCAAACCGTCAAAATAAAAAAAAAGTAGAACAAAGAGAAACCAAACGAAATAAAATCGACACCGGCACATGCTTTAAAAACATAAAACATATAAAACAAAATTTAAATAATGTGCCAAATATCATTTAAATATTTTTCCCAAAGAATCTTCACGAACGTGTGTCGAAAGTAAATGCGAAACCCGGTGGAATGTTCATAGCCCATACTTTACCCTTATTTATGAGCGCACTTGCCCTTGCCAACCGCCAAATTTTAACATTCTACCCCGTCAGCCGGTGCATCCGCTTCGAGACAAATTTCACCAGCGAAACAATTGACTGATCGAAAGCTTTCGTTTGGTTGATTGTTTTTTTTTGGTTTTGCAACTTTTACCCACCCGGTATGGGCGTCGTGCGGAAGCACCACTTTGCATGCGCAATGAGGGCGCAATCGATAGCAAAAATCAAACCCCTGACCACTAGATTAACTGTCACTTGCGATGCGCAGCACGTGCTCGACGGTTTCAAATAAAGCGCTGCGGTCCACTGGTCCACGTGCGCGGGTGTTACCGACAGCTACTGTGGCTCAAAGTTGGCGCGCTTGACTTCAACCCCTTAAAAAGCTCATCGATCAAATGTGAAGGAAAGCTAATTTCTTACATTAAATAACCATTCCCGTTTTGTCGAGCGAGTACCACCTGATAACGATTGTGTTCACATAAACACGCGATCATTTATGGTAGCACGTCGTTTTTGGGATATAATTTTTGCCCAAACACTCATATCTCGCTTGCTACACATCCGTCAATCAGAGATCCGCTTGCAAGACGACTTTCTTCCGAGGGAGATTAAAAAGATAGCCCGGCGGCGGTCGGTGCGCATTGGCCGTTTTTCGATTCTGCAGGCTCGTTGCGGGCGTTTAGCCCCACTGGCTGGCTGGTACGATCGTGTGTGATAAGAGACACAATTTTTGTCATCCACCGTGACCCTGTTTTCACTCTCGACCGCACGGAATGGCGTGTCTGTGCGCTTTTATTTTGCGCTGTGCTTCCCCCTCGTTCGCGGACCAATTCGTCGCCGATGTGCGCTCGTCATCAAAGACGTTCCGCAGCGCAGCTCCGACTTTGATTACACCCCTGACCGTCCCACCTTGGCGGAAGGGGGGGGAGCGAAGAGAGCGTCGATGTAATTTTCGGTCCCCAGCATTAGGCCCCGGCCCGGCGGCGGGGTAGTGCGCCTGATATGGATGGACATTCCCGCGGGCATTCGTGTTAATTTACTTACCTTATATTCGATCAGTTTATGGTCCATTTTTTCGATGGCCGACTTTAGCTGGCCCTCCAGCTGGCCGACCTGCCGGGCCAGCTCGTCCACGTGCGCGAGCCAACAGATTGCGCACAGCATCTGCAACGGCGAAAACCGAAAAAGGTGGCGTGCGTTTAATTTTGTGCGGCTGTGTGCGCGTGCCCTAATGATCTTGACCGTCTCCCGGTTTTGTTATCAGTTTGTGTTTTAATTCCTTTTGCTGAGTTTTGCACGCACGAACACGCAAGAACTTGCCGTTTGTTTTAGTTCGAGCTTTCTTTTAAAAGGCAAACTTGTTTCGAATTAAGGCAATCCAATTTGGGATATTCTTTTGCTCCAGTTTCGTTTTTTACGGGAAATAAACTGAGGAAATTAGCAACGGGATGTGAATCGAGGGAGTGTAAAAGTGGTTTTCGAAGGCTTTTTTTCTAAATTCGAGTTTTCTCCCGAATATCCAATTAACTGCACACTCCAATCAAACGGCGAATCAGTCCTTAGATTGTAGCCCAATTTAAAAAATAATTAGTTTTTTAGAAACAAAGCCAAAAGAAACAAAATGGAGCTTTGGAGCAGCTTTGGAGCTCAAAGATTCTACAAAAGCTTATAAAATGTTAATGCCTTTAACTGTTCCATTAAGTTTAAAAGTTTTAAATGTTACACCTTTGCAGATAAGTCTACAAGAGTTGCAAATACATAAACAAACAATAAAATAAATAGGCAAACTAATGAACCAAAAAATAAACATAACATTAAATGAAAAAACAAATTAATAAAAAATGTAAAAGGAATCAATTAACAAATAAATAAAGCAAGCAAGAGTGAATTAAAAAAGTAAGAAAGTAAAACAAACAAAATAAATAATATCTATCTAAAAAAACCTATAATACAAACATACCGACATGCAGTGATCACATTTGTGTAGAGCCGTTTCCGACACAGTTTGACACTTGGAACACTGTAGCGTTGGAGCCAAGCTCTGTAATGATGACGATAGACAGCAAGAACAAAAATATGTTAGACGCTACAGGAGCAAAAACAGAAACAAAAACCTATCCAATCTGAACAGCACGCAGAATAACTGTCCGGCATGATAAGAAAAGAATGTTTTCCTTGCGATAAGTGACCAATTAGTAGTGGTCACCATAATGGCAATGATAAGGGACACTCGAGAGCACGTGTGTGAGGGTGTTTGTGTACGTTACGTTTTCCAACTGATAGCTTCCGACGGGTGAACGAATCAGGGTAGATGGTAGGGACGGTGCGGGATGCATCATCTGGAGCATGTTGTCGATGTGCAGGTTGGAGGGAAGGACGCTTAGATCCGGATCCTTCAGCAGTTGCTTCGTGCCGCAGGTAACACATCCGATGTAAGCTGGGGATGATTTTCAACAGGTGTGGACTTAGCTTAAAGTTTCATAGAGCAACTAGTAAAGTGATCTTACTCTTATCAGTCTGCTTGTGTACAGACTCTTCCAGACACTCCAGACAGAAGGTATGCTGGCAGTTTAGCATCTTTGGCACGGTGAGCCGCAGCTCGCATAGTCCACAGACAAGCAGCTGTTCAATCGTTTTGGACATGTGCTCTCTGCAATAAGAAATGGTCACCAAGTGGTTCTCCGGTCCATAAAATTCTGGTTTTCTTAGCTTACCTTCTGCTTCCTGGATCATAAGAGTTCCGGAACGAGCTCGAAGATCCTTCCGCGCGTCTACTTCGGACCGGAACTGCCATCGGCGGACTTCTGGTACTGTCGTCGTAGGAAATAAGCCGGCTGGTAGGTATCCCTCGGCTCATGGTGCGCTCTGGATTCATTCTTTCTTCCACACGGTACGAAACACTACATTCACCTTAGCTCGCTGGACGCACAAGTGGCACTGAACCAGGAACTTCCAGCACACGGAGGACTGCTTCCCGCAATTGGCGATCTGATAGGGAATCTTATCTTGCGGACATTAGTTTTCTGTTTTTGGGCGATTGTTTACAGGCGATGCCGATGATGCATTTGGAGGAAATGAAATTTTGTTTCTCTTCCCTTGGTTTCGCGATGCGTTCTTGCGCACAGTCCAGGAATTCTTTGTTTGTACATCACTTCACGAAAAAATGAATATTGCAAAATTGCCGCTTAATTGAATTTCAGCTTTCACTTATTAACCAGCCGACAAAGCTGAAGCCATTTCGCTTGTCAGCTTACAAGCGGGAAGAATTCTTGATACGCTCGCTTCATCGTCACCAACACCACCTTCGTCATCATCAGCGGTCATCGGTTGGAGGCTGAAGATGCACCCCGATTCTCTTCCCGACCAGCGTTTGCCAGGTGCCACGCTGCAATGCAACCAGCGAGCCCCACCAGCGAGTGATATGCAGCTTAGGTTAGGTCCTCCCTTACCACAGGTCCGTTTCCTAACCGGTCGGCGCACGGCAGACTTCGCTGCACCATCGCCTCGGTTCATTCGTTTCGCTCGTTTGCCATTTCTCCCCAGCCGTCTGAAGGACCGTACACACCTACCCGTGGGGTTGCCACTTAAACTCTTTTTTCCCGCCGTAACGCGCTTTAGTCGAGCTCGGAGCGCACAACGAAGCGGTACGCAAGTGCGCGGTTACTTGCGGCACAGTTTGTGGGTTTTTTTTTTTTGTGTGTGCGGTTTTTCGTTCGTCTGCCTGCCGTGGTACGGTGGCGTTTTGCTGTTTGCTACCGGAATCCAGCGTTCGGTCGATTGATTATTGGCCGGTCGATACCTTCGTGGTGGAGCAGCTTAAGTGCCGCGCCGTGAAATGGGGCGCAGTTTGGGGCTGATGGGGCTCACGTGTGCAAACGATCGCGAATAATTGGATGTACTGGCGGAAAGCGACACCGTAAAGGTGCAGTGTAATGGTTGCCGTCCGGGGACGGGACACCAGTGTGACACAATTTGAGGCGCGATCGATAATAGTTCCTTGCGGGGCACGAGCGAGAATTTCTGGAGATAGTGTTTGATTTCCACCAGGTGACCTAGTTCAGCATAGACCTACGACAAAGTTTCCCAAAGGGTGTCTCTCGCACGCTCGCTGTGTGAGTGTTTGTGATATCGTGCTATCAGTCAGGGCTAGCAGTGTGTTGAAGCTGATCCTCTGAACAAGTGGCAATACAAAAAAAAAGGGGCCGAAACAGATCATTTCCAGCGCATCTTACAGGAAAGAAAGTGTAAGTGTTCGCTTCCTACGGTCGTCTCTTCTTATCGCAGCATTCGCGAAATTCCTGCCCGGTCTGGTGTCTCTGGACTGCCTGGATGAGGATGAAATCGGGAACACGACTATCTGCCAACTTCTAGGGTGTCATGTTTGCAAACCTAAACTTACGCATCCGGGGCAACGCATCTTCGTGGCGTTGGATTTCCCTGTCTATCGGTTTTTTTTTTAAGACGACTCTCCACCTCTCGCCAATCCAGTTCGCATGGCAGTTTTTCCATCGCTGGATGGGAAATTTAAAAAGCAGAACAAGTGTGAGCTTGTGTGTATGTGTGTGCCGTTTCCCGATTGCGCATGTGGGCTCCTCTGGCAGGAACTGGCGGCAACGAGAGTGAAACCAATGTCGGCCATCATTATCGTCAGCGTCAGGCCATGGCCGGAGTGTCGCTTTCGTTAGCCTGATTGTGATCACGGTGAAAACGGCCACTGGGAGGCCTTTGCATTGAGCCAGAATCAGATAGATGGTTAGGTCATATCGTTGACGATTGATGATTGTCTTGGACAGTTTACGGTGATGGAACAGGTGCAATAGATTGTGGAAGTCGTTCATTACAAAAGCTGATAGTATTGAAGGCTTTCCTCTCATTGACTGTGTTTTTCAATTTATTTTTTGTTTGCCAAATTTAATTGGCCTAGCTAAGCAATATGGCTTGGGCTTTATTCACTACCGAATTAAAAAAATTGGCTTAGCTGCTTGTTTTCATCAAAATATAAAATCGTGTATGAAAATGTAAATGCTTCAAAAAAGTCATAAGTCTTTAAATTCGTTCGTAAACAAATTCCAATTATCCTTAAAATAGACAAACATCCAAATAATCATACAGGAACAAAAAAAAAATAAGAAAAGAGATAGAAAAAATACAGAAAAATAAGATGAAAAACTGAATCAAAGAAAGCAACTAAACAGGAAAAAACACAAAATAGTGAAAAAGATAAGGAAAAGCATGACTGCATAAAAAGATTTTAAGAATGAACTTTAACAGAGAAACAAATCATTTCTCACCATTTAACATTCCAACGGAGAAGAAAATGGGAGGAAATTAAGGCCTTTTTTCGGAATGCAATAAATCAACCTTCAACAAGCCTGACCATCATCCAACCGGGATGTTGAACGGTGAGCTGGTGAGTTTTCTCTCCGCCTCGTTGCAGGCCACGCAAGTGCAAGTGCAATGAGGCTGTGGAATGGGAAACGGTGCAGAGAGAGAGAGAGAGAGAGAGAGAGAGAGAGAGAAGAAAAAAAAAGATAAAAATGAGACGCATCGCTCGAAAACGGTTGGAAAACTCGTTTCCGCCCCAGTCCGAACAAGCACACGCAACGTGCGAATGGTGCGTCTCCTCCGTGCGTCCTGTTACTGGTTCGCTCGGTTGGGCTGGTCAATACCGGTAACTCCATCACCCGCGGGGTACGGCTTGCCCCCCCCCCCCTCATTCCCGGCTCTTCCGGCTTCCGGCAGCAGTCTGCGTTAGTCACTTTCCTTTGCATGTGCATTCGGTGCGGCGGGCTCAAAACCTTGACCCAACTTTGCGAGCGCACCGACCCCCAACCCCCCCCC